>JAJMSM010000031.1:0-68625 GCA_030578475.1 Hyphopichia wangnamkhiaoensis
CATTTGTGTTACTTTAACTTTATGTTTGGTTATCTTATGGCCAATGCCAATGTATGGTTCTAGCTATATCTTTTCCAAGAGATTCTTTACCGGTTGGATTGTCGTATTATTCATCTGGATTTTCTTCTCTTCATTCGTGGTTATTATTGGTCCTTTGATCCAAGGCAGAAGTGCAATCTATACTACTTGTAGAGGTATCTACTGGGATTTAACCGGTCAAACTTGGAAATTGAGAGAATGGCAAAATGCCAACCCTGAAAAGTTACATGCTGTTCAATCTCAAGTCAGTGCTCAATTGGCTAATGCCATGTCTCATAAAGTCGTCGATGGTAAATTACCAGGTGGCGATGGTTATGTTACTCCTGCTGCTAGAAACATCGATGACGAGTTGGATGAAATCAAAAAAGAATAATTGTGTTACTATGTGATTTTTAATTTACTTTGTGTTTGTGTTTTTTGCTAATTAGATTGTGGTTTCTTTTCTTTCCCTTTCCCTTATTACTTATTTAATTTTCTTCAGTTCTTGATCCTAGCTTTTACTTTTGTTTTTATTTTCTTTTTTTGTCTGCTCTATGATTTCTTCTTACTCCATTGTCAGCAACCAGGTGTTCTTTCCTTCTATTTATTAATTTAGTGACTTTAAATAGCCGTTAATAAAATTGTTATTTCTTGAAAAACTAGAAAATTGAAATTGTGAAAACTTAAACAAAAGGCAAAAAAAACGGGGAATCATGTTTGACGAGGGTTTTCTCGCGTGGGTATACTTGTATTCGCCGGTAAACTATATTGCTGGTGAAATATATTAAATTTTTCACTTAAATTGAATTGTAGATTCCCCAGACTATTATTTCGCTTATTTTTCCATCACACGTTAACCATTTTTAGTCTCTGACCGATTTTGCAATTTTGCAGACTTACGAGGGCCCGTAATCCTTATCAGCTATTACCTGCATATAAATTTGATGTGAAAATTGATTTTTTTATGTCCCGTTAGGCAAGGTTATTTTTTCAATAGTCTGTGCTATCGGGAATCGTATCTTTAACCAATCAAACTTTATCAATGATAATATACGATTTCAAACTTTTTGACAGATTATTATTGAAATTTAAACCCAGCTAATTCTGCAACCCATACTATCGTGAAAGTAACTAATTGCCCGAAGACTAATTTTAGTAAATGGGTAATATCATCAGTTGATAACTTACCCCATATCGAAGGTTGTTATCAGAAAATAGAAACATGTATGGAAAGTACTACAAATGCACTGGAAATCTTTTTGATAGTCATATAGATACTCAACAACGTACTTGCCGAGCATATTATTCTTATGCTTCAGGTGTTATCTTTCACTAAATGTGCATATCGGAATTGTAACTACTTTAATTAAGGACTGCTGGTCAGTGTACAACAGATAACAGTATCAATTCATTAATAATCGTTTCTTTTTTTCTTTTATTTCGTCTTTTGACTGTTGTTCGAGAAAGTGATGACCTAATCAGATCTCGTATAGTAAATCTGCTACACGCACCCACAACCTACTCATGACATAAAAAAATTGACAATATTGCTTCTTTTGTTATCTCAAGTTCGTTTGGCTATTAGATTTATAATGGAAAAAAGGGGTTATCCCGGAACTTCTTAAATTAGGTAACTAGATCGTTTTCTCGTTACTCAAAAAGAGAAAATTGTAAAAAGAGTGTGTAAGAATATCATGGTAGTATCCTTATAATTTGAGTTCGAATAATTAACTAAGTTTTTTTTTTTATGTACCACTATAATTAAAATATACATCTAACGATTCACTTTAAGTTTATGTATTCTCAAAGCAGACCTTATAAAAAATGTATGCCAAATTATAGTGGATAATATCAAATTGACCTCTATTTATAAACAATTAGCAGAAAGCCCTTCTTAAATTCTTCTATGATGCACCTTTGATCACTGGATTTTTAGAGTACAATAGGCAAGATCCATATTTGAATAGTTCTGATGGAATAAAACCTTCTCTATCGATTTTTTTGATACGTAATCTTGCTACGTGACACATTTTCATTATATAAATTTATCACAAAAGGGCTCTCTGGCCGAGTGGTCTAAGGCGGCAGACTCAAGTTCTGTTATCGTAAGATGCACGCGTTCGAATCGCGTGGGAGTCATTATTTTTTTATATTTTTTTTCTCTTCTTAATTGTCTTATATTATGGTTGTGATTTTTATTAAGATAATTAAGGAAACTTTTTTTGACGCTAATAAATTAACTTCAACAATCGCAGAAAGACTGTGGTCAGCTTCTGTCACAGTCGGTCACAGGATCGGCGTCGAGAATGTTGGACAATATGCCAAGTATATCATTACGTTTATTGTTCATTTAAACTAAATGTTAACACACATTGAACATCGCTTAACTACTCATCGAAACTCCTGGTAAAGACTCCTTTGTCGGAGTATGGTAGAAATCGCCAGTAATGATTTACTAGATACCTTACTCTTGTATTTGGTCCCCCATAATTTTCTGGCTAAATTATTGACATACTGTAATAATACAGATCCCAAACTGACTAGTTTACTCATTGATGACCCATTCAATATCACCAAAAGCAAAATATTGCCATGTGATTCTGGGAATGAAGCAGTATTTAAGAGTAATTAGATTGTTTTTCTAACCTATTAAGAAATCAAATTATTCAAAAAAAGCTGTTTGGTAGCAGTGTTGTGATTAATTTGTTTGATTCACTTCTCAGTAATTGTTAATTTCGCAATTTTTGCAAAATTTTGAAAAATTTTCGAAAAAGTTGAAATTGAAGCCAGCATTGTCACTACCTTGTATGTAAGAAGCTTTATTTTACAGTTAGGAATCACCTTTACAAAGATTGAAGTAAGGCATGTCGGACCTCAGGTGCCTGGCGTTGGTGGTTCGGTATAATCCGTACACCAAACAAATCTAGCACAAACAATTTTGAGCTATTCCGTGTCGCAAACTCAATATGGCAATCTGGGGCTGTACTATATATGCATATATATATATATGTATAGGTGCAGATTCCCATTCTTACAAGAAAGAAGAGAAAAATTCTCCTTCGGCTTGCGTGCGACCTAATGTGACTATTCACACGATATGTGATAGGTTGAAAGCAGTATGGTGAAAGATATACTCGGTTTTTACATACGTATATAGAAGTCCTTATTTTTAGTTTTCCATTCTACTACTTAATACATTGTTGCTTTTCCCTTTTTAACGATAGATAAGAGAATAGCGAAGGCTAACTAATAGACGGATCTATCACCCACCAATAAGGTATTAGTAAGTATCTACCAAATACTAAACTTGCGCGTGTTATGATTGTCCATGTTTGGAAACTAGTTCGTTAACTATAACAAAACAAGTAGTCAATATAGGACTGATAATCCCCCATAACCCGATAAGGCACTATAAAAGTTACTACAGTCAAGAGGATAAGCAGTTAATCCCAAAATTTACACTTGATTGAGTGTAAATTTATCAGGTCATTGGAGCAATGGTTTAAGAAAGAAATTTCACACTAGAGTTCTCAAACCATTATCCTGTGAAATTTCAAAGCTTAACCAATAATCAAAGGGGAAGGAAAATATTTCATACTAACTCTCAAGAACCTCAAATTGATGGAAGATGGCACTTGACAATATTTAGGTTTGTAATAAAGCTAATTTAAGTTAATGATACTCTGGTTCAAACAAAACAATAAGCTGTTTCCTAGAGATCTTCAATAAAACTATATTGATAGGCTAGAACGCTCTTCACTCTCAATAAAAAGTATAATATGTATTAAAATCATATGAAAATAAATAGTCTAGGAGAAGTGTGAAACAGTTACCGGCTTTCAAAAATAAGTTTTTCATAAAACCGTGAGTGTGGAAAACCAGTGCGAAATTCCGACATGAAAGATGCCTGCGTAGCGTAATGGTTAACGCGTTTGACTTCTAATCAAAAGATTGCGGGTTCGACTCCCGCCGTGGGTTCTTGTTTGCGGATTTAGCTCAGTTGGGAGAGCGTCAGACTGAAGTTCAAACTCCAGTCACAGTTAATCTGAAGGTCCTGTGTTCGATCCACAGAATTCGCATTCTTTTTTGCATCTTTTATCAATATATTTTTAATAATGATGATTATTTATGAGTAAACTGGTTATTGATGAGTCTTACAGTAAAAGGCATAAGGGATCCCTTCCGGAGGGATACATGTATTAAGAGACTTATTTTGAAAAGTATTTTTTACAAGTTTCGGCAGAACCCAAAGGAAGTCCAAAAACGGGATTGATAGGATTAGTGTCTTGATTCGATTCCACCGGGATAGCTTTGAAGTTATAGGCATGACTATCTAAAGTATCATCAAAATCATTGGTGAATTCAAGGGTATATTCTGCTATACTTAATCCTGCTAAAGTATAATTGGTATGATAATAATCAACTGATTTACCCGGTTTATCCCTGAATCCACCATGGGACGAATTTTGACAACAATTGAGAATGTATGATTTCAACGAGTCTCGGTTGAAAAGAGGTCTTGATACAATTGGTTCTAATAATGCAAAAACGGCTCCAATCCAAAAACTATAACAAGCATCGACCAATTTATTAGTACGACCATTGAAACCACCTTCCAAGTGTAATTGTCTATGAGCAGCCCATCGTATTAACAGGCTCACGTCGATATTCTGGTAAAGTTCTTGTGTGAAGTTAGATCCTAACAAAAGAAAATAACTTGCCAACGAACAAAACGTATAGCCACCATGAGCTTCCGTATTGGGAACGCCAGCAAATCCTCCTTCATAAGTTTGACAACTATTCAACCAGGATAAAGTACCATTAGTTAGTTTACCATCGATGATGTTTAACAATGATGCCACCACTAAAGCACAGTATGTAGATCTAGCATCATGTTCACCTTGAAGATGCATCATGAAGGAACCATTGGGGAGTTTCAATTCTAAGAGCCATTGGTAAATATTGGATCTTATTCTTGCAAGAGTATCGAAATCTTGAATGACCACGAGAGCAAGTATGGAAGCATAAGTACTGGCAATATGTCCAAGTTGATGTACACCACCCGCAATGCCACCGCGTCCTTCATCCACGAGATTACGATTAATTTTATCAGACACCCGAGACTTGGTTATTTCATCGAGTGCTTCCAATTTTTTGACAACGTAGTGAGGATTAACGAGCCAATAGAGCATCCAACTGTGATTCGAATCATATACAAAATAATATTCACTCATGGGATCATGTAGTGATTTGGTAAGGTACAGCTTAAGCAGATTTGTATTCAAAGGGTCGTCTTGAATATGACGACCCGTCACGGACGCTTCGTCCACAAGTTCAGTATATATATCACGAATGGTATCCTCCACCTCGACTTGAGCCTCCATGGTGGCCGTGGAAAATGTGTCGGGCTCAACTAGTGGTGATGTAAGCATGGTGATGAGATTATCGGGGATATCTTCGAATTCAGAGGAACCGTCCTGTTGCAGAGTAGATAAATGGGATTTTCCCAATAGCTCGAGCAAATAATTGACTTTCTGTGCATTTATATCATCTTGGTTCATGATCCAACTCTGGTTGAAAAAAAACTACTATAAGGGTATGTGTGTATACGACTGTTTGGAGTGATGATATGCTTACTTCCTTTTCCAGATACGACAATGTTAACTCTAAAAAAAAAAAAGCGAGAGCCAAATGGGAATGTACGGGTGTAGTCGCCTCAAAAATTCGCCGATCAATTTCAGGCCTAAGAAAAAGGATCGGACAATTGTACGTTTACACGATCTCTCAACCGTAGCAACTTGGCCTGGTTGCACCATAATTTTGAGAATAACTACTTACCCACAAATTTAATTAATATAGTCTTCTAACAAATATTCTTCAAAACAATCACTAGTAGCTATATTTTATGTTTAAATTAATAACTTATACTACTTTTCGAAAATTTATCACCTGTACACTGGCTCGCGTATCGGATCGTTTAGTAAAAATCCATCAGCGGCTGCTTATATAATCGCCACAAAACCGTTTTCTTCGGCGAGGACCCGTTTTTTTTTTTTTTTTTGGGATTTTTTTTTTTTTTTTTTTTTTTTTAAGAATTATGCCTCTTTTGTGTATGATCAGTTTTTGGCAGCCACCAGGAACATTGCTATTCTGGCGTAGCATGGCGACTCTGTCTAGGTTGTTAAGTTGGCTGGGAGGGATCTGCTTAGATGAAGATTAGTTGGCGGCTGAGAAAATACCCGCTAACCGAAATCATGGCAAATTATTTTGTCATTACCACGATAGACGGGGTTGTATGATATCATCATGCTGGGTTTTAATGTAAAGCTTGTAATGGGTACATCGTTTCTGTCTTTCATTTGGGTAATGAAAACCATACTAGGCTAATATTATAAACGGCCAACGCGTTGACAGCATGACATAATCTCTCTCAACTGTAAACCCCGCTCGGATGCAGTCGTCATCATCGTTATTTACATATAGATGATGTTTTTTTGGGTTTTTATTTTACTTTATTTTTTTTTGTTATGGCAAAAGGCCAGGCCTGCATAGCAAGAATAGGATTTTTAGCAAACCATCATATTGTCAATTCGAATATACGAGATGGTTTTGATTGTTTTATTACTATTGTTGTTTAGCAACTTTGGTGATGTGGGGTCATTTCAATAATACCGTTAAAGTTGTTATGTCGTAATGGTGATTGTTAATTGTTTATTATCGTGATTACCTATATGCCAGACAAGAAGTAAAATACAGTGAAGGGAGAGAAAGTTATTATGGAGAAGTGAATTAGCAAAATAAAGAACTAGGAAGAAAAAAAAAAAAGGAAACCTGGGGAAAAAAGAGGCTATGACTTCATATTTACAATGCAGGAATTCTTTGGCCTATTTTCTTTTTTTTTTTCATTTTTCATTTTTTTTTTGTTTAATTGTAGTTTTAGTTTTAAAGAACCAGCTTCGAATTGAGTAAGATCAATTCTAGATTAATGAGAAAAATCATTTTAGAAAATGATTGACGATATAATCAACAATTATTTCATAACAAACGATATATTGATCTAAATTTTGTACCATCAGAATTCTTTGAGTTCTTTGAAACTGAATTGATTTGTAGATTAAATCATCAGTACCCCAAGGGTCGAATTTAGATTTATCTTGATGATTGAATAAATCGATAATCATATCTAAAGTAATGAAACAACCGGTACGACCACAACCAGCTGAACAATGAACCACCATGTTTTTAGCAAGTTGATATTTTTCAATAATGGCATTTTTATCTTCAATTAAACCAAGAATTGACTTGAATGAGGTTGGTGTACCAAAATCAGGCCAATCTTTATATTCAAAATGATGAATTATATGAACATTATCTTTATTATAATTTAATTTTGTTAATTTAATTTGACGGTAAGTATAATTTGAATAATCATTAGTATTAATAGTTTCAATTTTTAATTGACCAATGGGGAAAATTTGATCATCAAAATATTTTTGCATTAACATCAAAGATTGATTATTTAAACAAATAATCATGGGGATTTTATTATACCAAATTGTTTTCCAAAAATCTTCAAAAGTTGATTGTAAAGGATTTTGAGTAGCAATATATTTATTATGACTTAATTTAGGGAAGTGAATATAATTGGCATTAAAATAATCATCATTATCATCATCTTGATTTAATTTATTACTCACTTTAGATAATGAAGGTGAATTAATAAGTTTAACTCGAGAGTGTTCATAAGGCCAAATATTATTATATCTATTTTTAAACCCGTATTCAATACCTTTTGGAATTTTGTAATTAATATTATCACAACCGGGACATAACGCGGAAGGTGAACATACATTTGGCATATGAGATGAGCAATTTTGAGATTTAAGTTGTTGTTGATGATGATGATGCTGTTGTTGTTGTTGTTGATCATCATTATTGATGGCAGCGTTAAGTCTTAATTGTTCACAAGTTTCAATTTTATTAAATTGATGATTTAATTTTTGTAAAATATGACTATTATTTGAATCTTGACCAAGAAATTGTAACCACTTAGGTAATTTTGTAATTATTTGGTCAAAATTAGTGGGGAATTTTAGTTGATAATGATAGTTTTTCAAGTCTTCATCTCCTGAATTAGTATTTTCATTTGAATATTGGGTATTAATTGATGACATGTCAAGTTTAGGTAAATTATTTTTTTTAATTGAATTTAAGAATTTTTGTTGAGATGGAGCCGATGAAGGTAAGGTAAACCCACCCAAGAAAGGGCCATGGTCATCTATTGAATCTTTGGGCATGGAAGATTGAGATGGTATAGAATGATTAATTGGAGAAATAGGACTATTGGAACTAATTGAAGAAGATAATGAAAATGTTGAAGAAGGAGGTGAATTAATACCTAACTGGGAATTACCCACCACCTCTGAATGATCAACTAATTGACTATTGTTATTGATTGAATTAAACCCCCCGTTAAGGTAGGAAATTTCAAAGCGAGAATAATCTTGATTATACTTTAAGAATTTGAGAATCGTTTGATACAATGAAAACGTGATATGATGAGTATAAGATTCTGAATCGTAAATGAGGATTCGGGTCGTTTTAACGGTGGAACTAGTTTGATCAATTATCGTTTGCTTTTCATTAAATCCAATATTAACGGAATTTAATATTTGTACTAAATCGTAAGCGGGGCGTTTAAGTAAAGTGGTGGGCATACACAAGTTAATCGAATTTTGAATGCGTGATTGTGAATATAAATTGAAAGGACGAATGTCAAAGGTTATTGGAGGACTGCTGTCGTCATTTAAACATTGAATTAATTGTTGTTCATTATCAATACTATTAACACCAGCGGGTAATTTTTTGAAGGGGAATTTGGTGGTGGGAGAAACGGGTGATTTGGCAAAACTAAGTTTGGTAGGCGATAGTTTGATACTATTGGTGTTTATTGTAGAAGGATGTTGGTGTTGGTGTTGATGATGTTGCTGTTTGCGAACACTGTTTGCTCGCTCAATGTTGACCTGGGGAACCTGAAAATAACCCGGGTTACCCCCCGAGGCGGGGGAACGGTCGGCGTTGGGAGTGCTAGCCACTGAAGATGAGACTCGAGACATGCCACTAGATGGATGATTATCGCCTGGCGAAACAAGAGTCGTCATACTAATGCCGGAAATGTGAATACAAAAAATAAAAAAGTCAAAATTAAAAAAAAACAAGTAGAGAGTAAAGAGAAAAGACTGATGGTAAATGAGCAGAAACCTCAAGTGAGAAATTGAATGAATATATACTAATAATTGGAATAATAATTGGAATAATAATTGGAATAAGTCATGTATATGTTACTATTCCTCCAAGTAAACAAACATGTATATTTAACTGATTTAAAAATTAAATGTGTTAATTTTAACCGCCGTATATTTAACCAGGTACTTTTTTTTACCTTCTGGTCTTTCCTTTCCTTTTTTTTTTTTATTTATTTTTATTTTTGTTTTGTTTGTTGTTATTTTTTTTTTCTGTTTCTGTTATTTTTTTTTTTTTTTTTTGATTACGTCATTTGGTTTTTTACTTCTTCTATTTTGTTTTTGTGCTCAATTCAAAATTCTAGAACTTTTCTCAGTTTCTCTACGATTCTTTTTTCCTTTTGGTTTCTTTTTACTCCCTTTCTTTTTTGGTTCCTGTCAACACCAGCTATAAAATATACCAAAATGTACCTAAAATATAGGAATAAAATATACCAAAATGTACCTAAAATATAGGAATAAAATATACCAAAATGTACCTAAAATATAGGAATAAAATAAATCATACAAATATTCTACCTTGTCTTCCGAATGGAAGCAAGTGTGTAGTGAATGAACCAGCATACGCTTTTTTTTGTTCTTTTTGACTGATGATCAGAGATCTAGCAGACGTAGATGACTTACATTCTCAGTTGTTGGGCCGTCTTGTAACGGGCTTATACAAGTAACTATTTATAAACTAAGGCGGACGGGAAATGTATGCACCCCATTAATAGTGGACGGTGCGAATACACACACAGAGACGGGAAAAAATATCAACACCGCCATATATCTAATATTGGAATCATTGGCGTCTCGGCGGTTATGGGACGTATGGCCCGTGTAGCCTATGTTCTTAATGCCTAGATCGAGCGCCCAAATGCATATGAGGGAGTGGGTGGTGGGAGTGAATGAGGGAGTGGTAGGAGTAACTCCGGCTCACCTGATTACATCATCAATAGGTATATTTATTGTTGTACAAAATCAACCACCATCATCCTTCTAGAAACACATGTCATGCTTCCATGCAGATCCAGCCACCTTCCCCATGCAGTAATAACCCAAACCCGTACACACCCAGGGTACATACTCTGCGATATTAAGATATATTTAGATAGATGTTTAGATATGAAGACGTATTTAGATGGATGTTTACATGTTGAGCTAGACGTTTAGAGGTCAAGATAGATGTTTATATGTTGAGCTAGATGTAGATGTTTAGATGTTGAGCTAGATGTAGATGTCAAGATGTTAAGATGTTAAGATGTCAAGATGTCAAGATGTTAAGATAGATGTTTAGATGTTAAGATGCAAGATGTCAAGATGTTAAGATGTCAAGATGTTAAGATGTTAAGATGTCAAGATGTTAAGATAGGTGGGCGATTTTTTGTTTGAATTGGCGTTTATCGTCCGCTTTTTTCTGTAATCGAGTGATGAAAAGCACCAGTAATATCACACTTCGGAGTCGATTTCGTAGTCCCAACTCAACTTGATTATCATGATTCAACCACAACACCTCGTGTGTTGGAGGTAAATTACGATTGATCAAATGCTGGGTGGTGCTATCCTGTCCCATCAATAATTCGGTATCATTATCATCAATAAGTGATGTCTTCGTGATGTAATCTCGATAATACTGATTGATTTGTTTTAAATGATCCCATTTATCAACAATCTCCTGATAGTTATGTTTGTACAAAATCAGGGTGATTCGCAATTTCCGAATCAAGGTTTCTTGATTACTGGCATCTTCATTTAATCGAAGGTTTTCCTCATCAAGCTGTCGACGCTGCTGTTGTTCTTGGCCATAATCTTGTCTTAATCGGTGTAATTGTTGTTGTAATTGTTCAATTTCAATCGTATGCAATTTTTCTCGGTGTTTCAATTCTTGTCGTTGTTTATCCAACTCGGTTTCTTGATGAGTCTTTACGTGATCCTGTAATTGTTGTTCCTGCAACCGTTGATCCCATCTATTTTTAGCCTCCATCTGATTATCTTCCAATTGTTGTTTCAATTTTGTCACGTATTCGGTCATCATCGCTACTTTCTGTTTGGTGGCACTGTTCTCATCTTTCAAGCTCCGATTATTTTCTTGTAATGCCAGCACCATTTTTTCCAACCGTTCAATTTGATCAGTTTGTCGTGTCAACTTATCAAGTAGTAAATTATCGTGCTTCTTGGTGTGGTTGTTTCGTAACCCTGCCAGTGCCACTTTCTCCTCTCGTTTGACTCCATGGTCAACCTCAACGTTCCTCGGTGGCAAGTCATACTTGGCGCCTCGTATCTCTCGGATATTTTCCTTGAAATCATCGAAAAAATTGGCCCCATCTCCTCCTGTCCCACTCCTAGCTCGATCATGCTTCTCATGATTGGTGGTGCCTGAGTCCCCCATTAATGCTCGTAGGCTCTGTTTCAACGCATCATTGCTGCGTCGGTACCGCTGGAGCGTATCGTCTGTCTCCTGTGTCATGTAATCGTTTTGAACAGAAACTATTCTCTTTTGTAGCTTTCTTTTCTTCTTAATCTA
Organism: Hyphopichia wangnamkhiaoensis; assembly: GCA_030578475.1. Taxonomy (NCBI): domain Eukaryota; kingdom Fungi; phylum Ascomycota; class Pichiomycetes; order Serinales; family Debaryomycetaceae; genus Hyphopichia; species Hyphopichia wangnamkhiaoensis. The sequence goes on from JAJMSM010000031.1 coordinate 11,827, forward strand.
TTTACTCTTAAGCTAACGCGTATAAAATGTAAACATGAAAAATGGGAAAAGCATCACCAAATCCTGACACCCAAACACCAGGCGGCAAGTGAGAACTAAACATCAAAAGACATAAAAAAAAAAAAGAAGAGATCATTAAAAGGTAAACAACTATAATCACTTCATTCATTCTACATGTCCAGCAGGAAACCATTCATTCGGAAACAGCCGTTACTGGAGAAGATCAAGTCATACCCGTTTGATCTTCTTCTTTGGCTCAATGAGGCGCGCTTATCAATCGAGTGGGATCTTTATCATCGCACAGTGGCACTTCCCCTTGGATTTATCCTAACTTCAATCTTCACCTTATTAATGAAATTATTAGATTACTATAACGCAGCTTCGGAAAGAAGAGAAAACAAGTTGTTTCAAACTGACTTCCGAAGCTATGAACAAATTAAACGAAGAGCCATGCGGGGTCAGGCTTCAGGTGAATTCCCAGTATCTTCTAATCATGATTCCGGCGTTGGTCTTTACCTAGTTAAACTGTTTTCATTCTTCATTTTCACCATTTCCCTAATTAACTTCATCCGGGTGTTCTTCACCTCCTACAGAAATTATTCCCTCCTAAATTCAACCGCCGCTAACCCACCTAAAACCCCATCTGCGGTGCCAAGTTATTTGAACAATTCTAACGAATTCGAAAGTTCATTCTGGTTTAAATTCAATAAATTCCTCGTCAATCATACCAATTTCGGTAATACAGATCTCGCCAATGAAAGTTTCTACGAAGATGATTCCCAAGATGAAATTAACTTGGTGGAAAAAAATATTTGGCAACTTCGAGTCTGGTCTCCTAATAAATTCCCCCTCTTCTTATTCATGTCATTTTCCCCCATTACCATGGCTCTCATTAAATTTCTTTCTGTCACTACATCAGTACTTAAATTGCTCTTGGTGGTTACCCCACTAGTGTCCCTGTTGAATTACCTCTTAATTACTCGTTTTCTAATTCTCATCAACGATAAACAAATCTTATACCAAGAAATGTTTGGTGAGTATAATGATAAATTCGTTAAACCGAAAACATCCATTCTTAAGAAAAACGCCATCATTGACGCCACTTATGGTCCTACAGTACCCGCCAAATATACCGTGACCCATGATGAAAAAGGTCATTTGCTCACCAATAAACTGAAAGTTTTCATTACTCATGATATCCGTGGCAAACCTTTCAATAATATATCCGTCAATGATAACGTGCCATCTGCATCCTCAGATATACTTCCATCCAATTCTCAGTTCGAAGAATTTCAAAGGATTAAATTATTACAGGCAAAATTAAATTTCGAAAAAAATCAATTGGAACGTGAAAAATCATTAATCTTACATGCTAATCAAGATTGGCATGATCGTTCCTTATTTAATGAATCCTCCCTTCATAATCGTGCATACAAAAACCCAAGTCCGAATCGTTCACTCAAAGATCCTAGTCCTTATAGGAGTCCGAACCGTTCATACAAAAATCCTAGCCCCAATCGCTCAGCATATAAAAACCATCAGTCCAATCAGAATAGCATGTCATTATCCGAATTATACGATATGTCAAAACGGCAATCACCTCAGCGCCATTTTAGTGAGGAAGAAAAAGAAGATGAAGAAGAGGATGATGACGACGATGACGACGATGACGATGATGACGAAGATGATCTCCGTCAACCGTCTTGGATAAGTAGATCAACTCCTTACATCCCCAACAAAACCATCCACCAATCACACCCTACTCCTTCTAGATTGGCTTTACTAAGCAATAATCAAAAACGTAATCTCAGCCCTCATAAAGTTCTTCCGTCATCCTCGAGTCGCCACGCCCCGGCTCTCTTATCCAGGACCCCAAGTCCACAAAGACTGGCATTTGAATCAAGAAATTCATTATATAGAAGTCCAAGTCCCAATAGATACAACAGTAACCAAAACCAGAGTTTCCGCCATAACTACGAATCTAGCGCTTCGTCATCACTGCAAAGCACTAGTCCGTCAAGATTAATAGAGTCACCAAATTCTAGTGTCGCTAGTCGAACTATTAGATAGACTTTTCAACCTTTCATCTTCATTCTACTCTCATTTTTACTTCTTGTGTTTATTTATTTCTTCTATTTATAATGTACATTATTTTTATAATTCGTTGAATCCAAAGAAAAATTTAAGAGTTTTACCCCAAATTCCTAATTTTTCATCATTTTTCTTATCACTCTCTGATTTAGTAGGATCATCATTGTTGGCTTTTAAGAAAAATTCTGATCCATCTTTAATATCCAACCTCTTAACGTAAGATCCTTGGATATCATTGGTATCAGCACCACTACCTATAGGATCAAGTTTACTCGATTTATCAAGCAGTTTACGTAATTCAACACCCCCACCAATATCCTCATTATCATTTATTTTCCTCCTTTGTAATTTTTCGATGGCGGATTTGGTATAAGGTATCACACCTAATAATACTCCGTTGAAAACTGTCCCATTTTCTTGTAAGGCATCAACGGCGGATGCAGGATTATCATAAGTTAATTTGACCCATGAATTCCCACTGAATATAGGCACAATAGTGCGGTTGGAAGACAATGACTGATTAAGTAGACTATTTCCTGCTATACCAGTTCCTTTATTAGAAGCTTTGTTTACCTCGAAATCTTCCAAAATTGTACCCAATTCTTGGAAGTGAGAAATGACTTGGTTGACCATCGGTTCTGGGTATCCAAATACTAAAATAGCTGATTCTCCATGATTTAAAGGGTTATTGGTGGCCCCAGTAGATGATGAAGATGATGCTTTATTAATGTCAGTATGTGGTTCGATTAGATCACTGGCACCTCCTTTAGTACTGAATACATTATTGAAATTTTTGGGATCTTTATTAATAAATGAGTCTGCGTGTTGGTTGGTGGGTCTGTTGAGTGAAATTAAAACTTCGTCATTCAAGTCATAGATAGATCTTGAAGGTGGTAAATCTTCATTATTATTATATAAGGGGAAATCATCATTGATCGTGTCATTGATAGTATCATGAAATTTCGAGAGGTCACCAGAGCTGGTGTCAAAATCAGAGGTCCCAGAGCCACTGGTCAATGCTTTACGTTGACTAGAGCCAAATGATACCAAATTATATTCATTGGTTGAGTTAGAATCAACTAAACTCTTCACGGCATTCTTCGACTTATTAGATTTACCATTAGTCGAGCCATTGGATGAACCAGAGGCAAGTTGAAATGCAGATTTACGCTTAGGCACCAAATGGTTCGTTATGGTTCTTTTTTTAGTATTTTGAAACCAATTAGGATCATTTGGATTATGTTGAGGAACACCAGCACTACCACCCCCATTGGCTGGGTTCACATTGGTATTTCCAGAAACATTGTTGAATAGCAGCAGCTGTGTGTTGGGCCCACCGCCCGCAGTACCGCCTAATAAAGTAGACATCGTACGCTTCGGATATTTCAATGAATTAGATAGATTGATATCCGCTTGTTGTTGTTTTCACCTTCTCTCACTTTTTTTTTCTAATCTTTAATGGGCTCCAAAAAAAAAGAAAAAACAGAGAAAAAAAATCTTTGAAAACCTGCACACAATTTTCCTACACCAGAATTTTCAAAATTTTTTGCTCTGCTCAAATTATAAGGAAGATTTCAGACACGAGAAGTGATACCAATTTACAAACCCTCAACAGATAAGTCTGAGTTTGAGAGGAAAAAATGATATTGTCACCAGCAGAGAGAGCTTATATTTATGATTCCTTGTCCCAGTCGCCCCCCATAAGACCAGACTCTCGAACTGAACATAGATTTCGTCCTTTAGAAGCGAAGACCTCATTTCTTCCTGGATCCAATGGATCTGCTAGAATAAGGTTGATGGACGGGAGTGAGTGCATAGTGAGTGTGAAATCCAAGGTTGTTCTAATAGACAGAGAACCTAACTTGATAGAGTGTGACGTTGATGTGGCTGGGTTCAGAGATGATTCGAATTTTGTTGGTAATTTGAAATTTAACTTGACCAATTTATTAATGAAGAATTTCCCATTCCAATATTTGAAACTCACCAGCAAGTACACATTCAAACTTTTCATAGATTGCATTGTTATTAGTCATTCGTCATATCCGTTAAGTTTGTTATCCTTTACATCTTATTTGGCTTTGAAAACTGCCCGTTTACCTTTATTGATAAGTGAGGTGAATGATGCCGACATTGAAGAACAACCAACATTCTCAGATGATTGGGAAAGCTCCCAGCTGTTATCCACCTTGTTCAAGACGCAAAAATTTCAACCACCTATCTTTATAACGTTAGGTATAGTAGGTGAGAACCTTTTATTCGATCCATCACTTGAAGAAGAGCAGGTGTTAGAAAATGGATTGATAATTGGTTGGTACAATAATAAAGTCATCACTCCAATCTCCAACATTAACCTAGCTGTAAACTCCAATAACAGCAACTTTAAGGGTCTCAAGCCTCAATCAATTACTAAAGCCATCGCAATGGTCAACAAATATTGTGGAGCTATTGTACATGCTTTGGATACTCTCGTGGAACAGGACGATGACTATGGTGATATATTCTAATTGCCCTCCGTTTTTCCCTTGGTGAAAATTGCATTATTAACTCTCATGTACCATAGCTTTCTATTTCTTTATTTTCTTTTTTATTTTATTATTTTTTATATTAATAAATACAGATTAATGCTACACAACTGAATATATACAAGTAATTCCGTCAAATCAGAAACGAGATTTAACAATGCTGGGTTGAGTATGCATGCGCTATGATGGCAGTGGCAGTTTGAATGTTCATTGATCTCACCACTCCAACTTGCTTGATTTCAACACAGAAATCTAATTCGGCTAATAAATCACCTGGAACACCTTCTTTTTCCTTACCAATTAAAATCAAGGACTTTTTGGGGAATCTCAAATCTGAATTCAATTCCACCGAGTTGGTAGTTTGTTCTAAACCTATCAATGTATACCCTTCCTTCTTCTTCTCCTTCAAAAAATTGATTATACCTTCTGGTTTCACCTCAACCATAGGCATCCAGTAATCAGCAGTTACGGCCACATTCTTGAACTGAGGATGATTCTTAACTCTGATATCATTCAAGGTAAGTAGACCGGCCCCTAAGACGTCACATAATCTGCAAATACCCCCCAAATTTGGAGGTTTATCAACCAAAGATGACACCACGATCAAGTCGCTTCGATTGATATCACCACCTCGAGCCGTTTCATCAACATCCATAACACTGGACCATGAACCACTCTTAGTCTGTAAAGTTATCTGCTTATCAGAATCTGATTTCGATGAACCAACCCCACTTCCAATATCAGAGTTTTCATTAAGATAAGCATTACGCATTCTTACCCATAATTCTTTCAAATCATCACCAACGGGACGCTGTAAGTGGTCTATTTGTGCCTGACTCAAATGCTTATTATAATCCTCTTTCCTAATAAAATCAATATCCAATCGATCACTAACTCTCAACAAAACACTACCAGTCATACTAACCAAAGTATGATCGTTTTCAATATCCCACAACAAAGCATCCCCACTTCTATAAGTACCAAAGGAGTCCGAGGATATAGCGCTCTTGTATAAATTTTCCAGTATTTGGATTATATCAGCGTTGATAGATAAATTCTTTTTCTTTATCTCCGGATAGATAGAACAGTTCAAGGACAACGAGAAGTGTCTTGTGATAGCTTTGTTTGATGTTGCACCTGGGAACAAAACCGACAAAAATTTAGTTAGGTATTCAGCTTCTTTAGGTAAGGATAAATGCTGGATGGCTAAGTATAAAACTCTTTCGTATGCAGTGACCAAGGTTGGCTTTACAGAATTTGAGTCCATACCTACTCTCAATGTTTCAATAAGTATGTCAATTTGCTTAGGAACCCTTAATAAACAACGAGCAATGATCCATTCTATGTAGATTCTAGCCATTGGACTAGTCTCTGAACCGAGCAACTCCACAAACCGGTTCAAGATGAGCTGTGTATCAATCTTATCGACATTTGACAATATGATCGTAAGCAATTGAATTCGTCTCCATTCTTCCAAACCATCAGTCTTTTTAATGGCCTCGAGTAGATGCAACTCCTCTTCATTAGTCAAAATAAAGTTGAAGATATCATTAGCGCAAGACGTAGACTTGATGGAATTGATCATCACAAATGCATTAATCCGGCCACTGATCTCTTCCGCACCATAGAATTTTTTGTAAATATTGACCGAAGAATCTGGGCTAATCTTTTCATCGTATAATCGTCCAATTATATTTTCCAATTTGAAAATATTGGTTCTAATTTGATAACTCAAGAAACAACGGACTAAAACTTCTGGAATCCATGTAAATTTTTCAAAATTTTCTTGCTCTTTAATTTGATAATTTGATAAGTTCTTGGTATATGAAGGGAGCAAGCATCTTCTACCATGTGAATTTGTAACAATAGACTGACCAAAGCTGAGAAACTTTGAGCTTATATAGTCACTATCAATTGAACTCGACAATAGAACCGGATGTGTCAAAGTTTCTATGATTAAAACTTGCAAATTTTTTTGATTTAATTGTAGTCTAGATGAGCTCAAATTAAACCAAATGTCATGAACAATCTCGACAACTTTAGTAATACGTTCGAGTGTGAGTTCATTCTTTTTAACAATATTGTTGAGAAGTAACACGCAATTGAAGTTAATCTCATAATTTGTTGAAGATGTGTCCACTAAGTTCAAAATAGCATCGATGATTTCACTTTCAATAGGAGCCTGCTCTGAAAGAATAGCCAATATTTTGTAAAATTGGCCATTATGAGCATCTTTCAATTTGTAAAAATCCTTGAAAGATTTAGCTGTTTGAGAGGATTTGGCCAATAAAATTTTTTTGAAACCAAGTAAAGTATCAAAATTGAAAATTTCATGATTTTCAATGTCTGATAAGAAATAAGCTCCGAATAATTTGTTAAACACAGTAAATTTATCCAATGTCACTTGTAAGGCGTTATAATTTTCACTTTGGACGCCAGCATTTATTGTTGCCCATAGTTCAATCAAATTGATTTTCTTGGGTAACATTTGAGCATATTTCAGAAAATCAACTCCAGCTAGATTCTCATAGACTTCCTCATGCTCTTCACCAGTAATTATCTTCCTCATGAAAGCCTCAAAGAATCCCTTATCAGAAAGAGGAAGACCAGCACGAAGTAGTTTGGAAATAAAAGTAGTTGGCCTTTGATTGAGGTTCAAGGTTTCTGAAAATTCGCTACTCAAGAGGGCAGCAATAATTCTTGTGTCCTCTGACACAGATTCATCTGACAAAGTCTCAACAAGTCTCTGGTTGCTAATAGAATTTTGTTTCAAGTATTCTGCAATAGACGGCAAATTATCGGTGAAAACTTCATAGCCGTTGAACTTGACGTACTTAAGTAAGATATCGAGAAATGCTGATAAGTCTGAGAGATGGAAATTTAATAAAAGTTTCAAATTAAGAGTTTGTGCTGTGGTTTCCAATATTGGGCCTTCAGATGAGATTTCTATCAATTTAATTAAGTATTTATCATGATCACCAAATTTTAAAACCTTTTTCCCCTTCAAGCCTCTTACAATACCCATGGCCACGTAGATTCTTGCAGGATCAAATGACTCTTTCAAATTGAGCAAGACTTTGAGAGTTGAGCGAACAACGTCTTGAAATTCTTGCTCGGAAGTCAATTGTGAAATTAAATCGGCAATAAATTGAGCCAATTTTTCTGAGTGTTCACAAAAATAATCATTGGTATCCCCAGTTTGTCTGACAGCAAAATGAGATGCCATCATGGCATAAGGTAAATAAGTTTTTTCATAGAAAGGAAGACTATATTTGAGAAGGTGTAAGTGTCGTGACGGAATGGATAGTAAGATATTAAGAGAATATCTTCTAACAGAGTCCATACCGGCCTTGAATCCGGTTGACAATAATCCAAAACCCCAAGAAGGATGGATTAAGGATTCAGGCAGGAGTAAAGCAATAATATCTTTTATTCCACCTTGAATTTGATGTAAAGAGGTATCAATGCCCATGATTTCAAATAAAGTCGAGAAACGAGACCATTCTTTCAAGTATTCATCTTTACGAGCCATATCCCACGAGAAAAAATCATTCTTAACGGATACATTTATTAATTTGACGGATAATTGTAAGATGGACAAACAGAACTTTCTGTGCTCATGAGAATCACTAACAAGACCAAGTTGTAAGACTTCCCAATAGTTTGGAGATTGAATAACATCATTTTGGAAAATACAGTTACCCAAGAAATTACTGTTTTTATTGCTTAAGTACCTCAACCATATAATGAAAGCATGATCCATGTGCTGTTTGATTTGTGATTTTTCCAAGTTAAAAATCACATCCCATAATAATCTTGAATGTTGGTTTTGAATTACGATGCTGTCAATTTGCCAACGTAAGCACTGCATTGCAGAATTAGATATGCAATCTTCGTCATGTCCCACGAAAAAGCAAATGACGTGCTCAAGTTGTAAAGTGGAAGAATTGGCCAATTCAGAATGAATGAAAAAATAATTTAGAAATTTGAATAATCTTGTCACAAACTCCTCCAGGATCTCCTCGTCTTCCCTTTCAGGAATCGATTTAGCAAAGTATTTCAAATATATTTCCAGTTTGAAAGGATAAAGAAATTTAGTCAACGAGTGTTGGAGATAGGAAGTCAAAAAATAATAACATCTTTGTATGATGTCTTCATTTAAACGAGGTAGCTGCGCAGTCAACAGAAGCACATTATCATATTCCCTCTCTTCATCTGACTCTTCGATAACCGAGAGCACAAATGATTGAATTTTGGAGTAGATCTCATCAACAGACTCCGCATTCAATTCTTGTAAAAAATCACACAAGACGAGTACATTCTCGGGATGAGCAGAAAGATCTTGGGACAAGTCGAATGCCACCTGCTTCTTTTGGTCCTCGCTCAAGTACTTGCTAATTACCGTTAAAGATTGTGCCATAACTAGAAGGAGCTCGAGGCCATATGTGTAGGTTGGAATATTTTGCAATTGATCTTGAACTGTAAATAGAAAGAGATGCTTAGTCTTCGTTACTTCTTACTTTTTTGGCCCTTTTTTTCGTTTTTTTTTTGCGTATTTTTTTTTTTTTGCATCTCAAGATTGAGACCCGTACCACAATATGAGCAAAAGGCCCGTAACACAAAGAATATGGTAAGAATTTACACAATACGGAATTTTTTGACGGCAAACTATTTCAATAATCTGGATGTTTTCCTCATAAAAGAACAATAGTACCTAACTCAAGTATCTCATAATAAAACGGATTAATATCGCAAGATAGTAGTATAGCTAATCTCTCAGGGGTCTTCTTGCTGCTTTGTTTCTTCGATTTTTGACAATACGAGGTGATATGGCTGTCGGCTGCCAAAAAAAGAAAAAGTAGCGATCGGGATGGTTTTCCCATCGCAGCTAAGAAAAAAAAAAAAAAAAAAAAACGAGTTTCCGCTAACGCTCCGTTAATGAAAAATCAAGTTACAAATTGTTGCGATAAAGATGGGTATTTTGGGCTGTCTATTGGTAGATTATTATTGGATCATAAATGAACAGTTGATGGGTGCGATTATATAAATGAGACATCAAGAATTCTTTGTGAACCATAAGTGCTAAAACAGCATCACAATTACCTTTTCCATATTAGCCCCTACCTATATTAGTTTAACAGTTGATTTAAAGACTTTTTACTTGTCAGAGTCGCTTCGATAATTAGAATTTTTAGAGGAAAGATGAATGGTTCCACTGTTGATTGGGAAAAATTCAGAGAGTTGTACCAACCTTTGAGAATCCCGGTTCTTTTAGGGACTGTTTTGGTGATGGTATTTTCCTTATTTTACAATAATAAACCCACTGGTAAGCTAACGAATAAGAATACTGAAAAGAAAAGTGTTAAGAAAGGAGTTATAGAGAAGCCCATCATCAAGCCCGTGCCTGAATCATTCGACTGGAAAACAGTGGACCCAATTAAGTCATTTCCTTTCAAAAATGCTGAATACAAATTGAACATGGGAATTAAAAAATTAGACCCTCAAGACTATTTATTAGTTGAGCCAGTCCACGCAGAGAGATTGAATATTAAGGGTAAACTTGTTACCAATAGTCACCCCGATTATCCTTCTGATAAAGATTTGAAATCCCTGACTGTATTTTTCAAGCCGGAAGCCACTACCGCGGTGAAAGAATACTATAATTTTGTCATTGAATATATGTGTACCAAATATCCCAAGTATTTCTTCAAAAAATCCAAAAATGAAGTTCTTAATACTATTACAAACGAAGTTGTACCTGCTCACACCAATGATGAAACTGATCCAGAAGAATACGTGATCCATTTGACCAAAATTATTGAAGAAGACTTCATCATTCTTCAAAAAGATCCTTCACGTGAACACGAAAAGGATGGTACTGAATATTTCTTCAAAGCCGGGATTTTTGCATTTGCAGCAGGTTTTGATCCAAGAGATCGTTTTGATACTCCTCTTAGTTACATTCATCATCCAATTCCGGGGTATGAAGAAAAATTGAAATTATCCATGAATCGTTTCTTTGACAGAATAAGCCCTTACCAATTCGTTACTCGTTCCAATTATTCAGTCCAGAATCATAATAAATTTTACGTGGATGACGCAAATAAAGGTCACAATCTTCCTGAAGATCACGTTCAAGAAGCTCTTGACTATGACTCATTAGATTTTGTTAATAATGTTCATTATCGTTCTGAAAGACAGGTATTAACAAAATTACCTCAATCCGAGGCAATTGTTTTTACTATTAGAACCTATTTATTACCCATGTGTGAAATCAAAAAAGAACCAAGAGAAGTCCGTGAACGTTTTGTTGGTGCCATCAATGGGTTTGGGGAAGATATTAGTAACTATAAACGTTCCAAAGAATGGGGGCCCGCAGTCATCAGATATCTACTTGAAGATGATTAATCTTATCATGCCATCTGTTTGAATATTCCCTGAATTAATAATTCACACTATATATATACATAAATATATACAATTGCATTTCGGTATTACCTAATCTATCACGGAATACGTATTTGTAAAACCAAAAGGAGATAAAAAAGAAAAAAAAAAAAAAAAAATAGAAAAAAGAAAAAACAAATAAATAAAAAGATTGGAAAAAAAAAAAAGTTCATAAAGTTCATAATACCATCAAAACTTAAACATTCTTATCTCAGAGCTTTTCAACTTCTTCTTTAATCTCTTCCCAAATGTCTATATTTTTCTTGGCCCAGCCAATTAAGAATCCATTGTAAGTCAAAAGAATTTCATAAATAATCTTAAGCTCTTTTGTGTGGAAATTTTTGAAGTTCTTATCAACCTCATCAGTAATGTACGAAATGTCTTCAAGCATAATTTTTTGACATTTTTCTAAAGTAGTGATTTTATTCTGTAATATGACAATTTTTTGTTTCCTTGTTTGTTCAGGATTTTGATCAATGATTTCGGATACATATTGGGTGATTTTTTTGAATTGACTCATTGAGGGTAGAAATTTGTATTTACTTTTAGATGGAGAAGGTGTTGATTCAGACTGTTGTTGAGAACCGGTTAAATCATATCTTGTATCTGGCTGTATGGCCTGAGCATCTATTAGTCCTTCGATACGAGCTGATTCTTCTTCTTGTTTTAATAAGTCTGCTAAGTCCCTTCGTTTTTCTTTCAATTCTGATTCTAATAATTTTTGTTGTCGAGCTTTACGCAGGGTGAATTTATTTATGAATTGTAAAATAGTTGAATATTGAACTGCTTCGCCTAAGGGTTCCGAAAATTTGGTTTCAAGATCACCAATTAATGAATTAACCGTTATATAAGAACGATCAAAGACCTGACCAATTTTTTCAAACACTAAATTTAGTCTCGCAGTATCACCATCGAAATCATGCCCATTAGCAGATGGTTTGATTTTACTGGTTCTTGTTATAGGTGAATCTGAAAGTATCAACGAGAAAGAATTGAAGGCAGTACCCAACTCAGTATAATCATTGGCTAATCCAATAAAATTGTCCATTATTTTCTTATTAATATCATCTAAACGTGAAGTCCCAATAATATAATTATTACCCACTGGCTGTGTAGTACTAGAAGCAGCAGTGTCTCCGATAGCTTCAGAAGGAGAAGAGTGAGTGGACAAATCATTTTCTCCTGCCTGGGTATTTGACTCTTCCGATTCATTAGCTGGACTGGCACCACTCGATGGTTTACCATTACCAAGAAGTTTACTGGTTCTCTTGGTAATCTTCTTCTTGTTATCCTTGAAAAATGAAATGTTTAGAGAGTGATTGCTAACTGGAATGGGGAGATTGGTATAAATAGAGTCTGTCTTGAGCCCATTTTCTGGGTTCAGTAAATATATCGATTTTGGTAATTGGCTCGAGATTAAAGTAATTTCGTCAGACCAATTTGCATTCGGGTCTAAGAATTTGGCAAAGAATTCCAAGTTTCTGATCTGAGGGATTTCTAAGCAATTATTAAGAAAATTAGATAGTAACCGTTTCCTATGTTCAATTAACTTATTTTTGTTAAGATGCTTTGAATTGATATATGAATAATTCAGCAGAGAAGCACCAGTGACAGAAGCGCCACTATTGGATCCAGAGGCTGATGTAGAACTGGCCCCATTGGATCCTCCATTACCACCACTACCGGGACCACCAGTCACACCACTCCCTGTTACAGGTCCTCCAGATGCGGATGATGGCAGAATGCTATTGGATACAAACCCATTCAACACCCCGAATCCAAGAAAATTCTTAGGTGGAATAGGAGGAATAATAATGAGAGGGAAAATTTTAGTTAGAACATCCCTCAAGCTTTCAAAATCACTATAACGTCTTCTTGTTTGTATTTCATCTTTAAGGTCGTCACCATTTATTAATTTAATGGTATACACAACGTATTTTTTCAGAGAGTTCAGCATCCCTTCATTTGAATTACCAGCCTCAGTAATTTGTATTTTCGGGTTACTTGTAGGTCTTAGTAATTTTGTCACTCTACTCTCGTAATTGATATGTACCGTATTGAATGTATCTTTACTTGGAACCGGCAGTGTATGGTCCCCATTTTGATTATTAGACGAGGAATTATAAAGAAGTATCGATGCATCATCATCGAGCCCCGCCTCATCATGTTGGCTTTCTTTATCATGCTGAGTGCCATTGGCCTGTTCGTCATTCGAATTAGTAGTACTTTTGCCATTGACCTTATCAGATTGGTTATTCAGCGAAATTCGGTGCTCACTCATTAAACTAGCAAGTCCTTGAGTATTGGAGAAAGGGTTATTATCCTCGTCATCATCGAATACAGAGCCGGCAGGCTGCTGGGCCGATGCGTGCGAAGACATGATTGATGATTGTATCTGCTTGATGTGAGGTTACTGATCAAAATACGGATGAGTTAATTGTTTGTTCAATTCAGGTCAGTCACCTCGAGGCACACACGATAAGCTGGTTTCAAAATTTTGAGGGGTTGAGGCCCGCTTTGCCGCCAGGGGTGAAATCAACAGATGAGATATACGACCTGCACCTAAATATAAGAACGAACCCGTACACCATAATTTTTATGTCAAATTCCAATAAAGTCATCTCTAGGGCCAAAGTAATGGTGATTGTTAATAAAGAAATGCGGTTGGAGATGCCATGGGAGTTGGAAAGGAAGCTAGCTGAAGAAGTAAAGGCAATGCTGGAATATTAAGCTTAAATATGAACCAAGATTGATGCTAGAGATAGAAGAGATACTTGGGCAGTTTTTATTAGCCTACAATTATCGATAGGCTGAAACAGCTAAATTTGACAGACGAAGTTCATCTCTCGGGTAAGTCGTTTCAGTCAATTCAGCTCAACATAGCTGAAGATGAATGGTTGCAAATAGAAGAAAATATTCCCCAATCTTAGCTAAAGAACGTCTAGTTTCTCCAATCTTTTTTTCGACATTAGACAATCATCTCCTGATACACTGAATCCCTTGGAAATATGTATGATCTTACTAAATTACAGCATAGCAGTCCCCTTTCAATATGGGTGGTTCATGGGCTTCTCAAATAGCGGTCTTGGTCTTCAATTTGGTATATACACTACTTAGCTACAAAAAAAACAAAAAAAAAAAAAGAAGAAGAAGAAGAAGAAAAATAACAAAAGTTCAAAACAGTGAAAAACGCATTAGAGAGTGAAGTCAACACCGGCCCCTACTTCAACCAGCCTCGATTGTCTCTATTACATATCATGTCTGACGCCTTAGCGCTAGCTGCAGATGGCTTTCAATCGCTAGACGCATCTACTGACCCTTATGTCACCGTTGAAGCACAATTTGCTAGGGTCTTAGAACAATACCAAGAGAATCACGATAACGATGATCCATTCCAAGTGATACGAGAATTCAAATCCATCAGTGCACAAAGAGCTTTATCACTTACCAATAGGATTGTTGATAATTCAGATCTTGAGGCACAATTAGAATTTGAAAATTGGGACCTCGAAACTAGACTATGGCATTTGGTAGAAATTTTATATTCATATCGTTTGACGAAACAGCATGCAAACAACGCTTTACTCCCAGAATACCCTTTTTCATCTTTCCCCATACAACAAGAAAACTGGCTTAGGCAAAATCCAAAAATAAAAGAACTTTCTTTGATAATACATTGGCTTCAAGAAAATTCCAAGTCAATCAACATAGCTGATGACGATCTTGAAATTAATGGGAAATGGCAAAACACAAGAATAGCAATTTCAAATAATGATTTGTCTACATTGGCAGGTAAAAATACTCTTTCTTCCCAATTTGTTGATAAATTAGACCCCGATGCTACTTTAAGATCGGGCAAAGCAATCGACGCACAAGACGAAAGTGCAGACTCCCAAAATTTTTCATTCATATATAAATTGATTCTTTCTAATCAAATAGAAAGGGCCATCGATTTAGCCAATAGTACCGGTAACTACACTCTTGCATTAATCTTACTTGGTGCCAAGCAAGACTACATTGATCCAGTAGTTGATAAAGAGACTTTACCCAACAATGACGACGATATGCTTGTTGATGTTACCGATCTGGAAAATCTATCTGTCGCCACTGGTGGGAAGCACAAGCTTTTATGGATTAAAACCGTCTACAAGTTATCACAGCAACCCAACTTAAACCCTTACGAAAAACTTATCTACAAATTTCTCAGTGGAAATGAAATAAGCAGTAATTTAAGAGCCGCTTCACCTAGTTGGGAAGAATACTTGTTATTATATTTGAATCAATTATTCATATATAATTTACAAAACTTTATCGCATCTAGGTTATCTGGTGAAGACCAAAACAAAGAAAACCTTGCGTTTCCTACCATAACTCCTCAATTTTCCAATATTAATGGTATTCTAAACTCTTTGCTGCTGGCTGACAACGAAATTTCAGAACAAAGTACCCACCCCATCAGAGTGATTCTTGGTAGTTTAATGATTGATCAGGTGCCCGACTTTTTATCCAACTCTATCAGCTCTTTGACCAAGTCACAAGATTCCATTTTACAGCAACCTTTTCTTATTAGGATCATAACCCACTTGGCAATATTTCTATTGCTAGTTGAAGGTCCTCTTTCAATAACCGGCAAGAATATCACCAAAACCATTACCTTATATATCTCTAAGTTACAAGAACAAGGTTGGAAATCGTTAATACCTGTTTACATATCTTTCATTCCCGATGAAAAAGACGCCAGAGAATGCTACTCATTATTCTTATCGTCAATTGTTGATCCTGAAGAAAGGGCAAGACAAATAAGTTTAGTAAAGAAGTTCAACCAATTTGCAAGTAACTCCAGCATACCAGAAGAAGCTTCGACAGCCACTACCAGTACGGAAGACTTCATTGATAATGATGATAAGATGGTAAATGTCTTCAGAAGAACTGTGGAAAGGGTCATGAATGAGACCGAACCTCATTACAAACCATCCGGTCAGATAGTGATTGACGTGGATGAAACCGATGCAAACAACAACAACTCTGTTGATATTAAACTTCATAATGCAGTTGAATGGTTCTTCGAAGGTAGCATGTATGAAGATGCTATTTCAGCTTCATTGGTAGTAATGCGTCGTTTCTTATTGACTGGTAAGTTATCTAGTTTCAAACGTTTTGCAAAGAATAAAGATTTTAAAGCTTTAATTAAGAACTGTGATGCTGATTTCCACACCAAGACTCTAGGCAGTAATAGCGCTACACCAGCAGTTACAGATGAAAACAAGGAAGAGTTATTAGAGTACGCCTCATTTGTGGAAGGACTCACAATTCTCGATGATTGGAAAAATTTCTTGAGTACAAATAAGATTAACGGAACTTCTCTGAAGTATTTCTGGCAACTGGCTGATCTTGAAAAATCAATTGAAAAAGTTAGTGATAAAATTAATAGTTTGGTCGTGAAATGGTTTAAGGAATTGATGAGCTCATCTGACATAAGTGATTATGACAAGTCTGTTTATCAAGAGCTCAGATCTATTTACATTCCTTACTTCATCATTGAATTGATTCAAATTTATCAAGTATCAAGATTAAAGGATTGGAAATATATGAATAGAGCATTCAAATTGATAAGCGATGTTGCTGATGAACAGAAAAACGATTATTTGAAGTGTTTCCTCTCCTGTGGACGCTTAAATGAGTTCGTGAAAAAGACAGGTGAACTTGCCGTGGTAGCCAGCGAACGTGGTATCAATGGTATATTCCATCAGTCCAATGATGGCCCTTTTGTATAACATGACTTAGTTCCATTATTTGTAATATATATATAGATATATGTATATACCTTTACCTACATACACACATCATAGATGTACAAATTAGAGAAAAAAATACGAGCTTTGGATCAAGTAGTATTTTATTTATTTTTAATTATAATTCTACACGAAATATACCTAGTTCAAAGAGGAAGCCTTTTCGTACAATAAATCAACAACGTTGGACAAGTTCTTAACCAAGTCTAATGAAGCTTCATAAGAAGCATCTTTTCTTGGCTCATCATAGATGATTAACCAACCATTACCTTGATCCAAAACACCATAGAAAACTTTATCCAAAATCATTTGAGACAATTTTCCTTCCACTTGTTGCAAATTTAAGCCAATGCTTTTAGAAATGTGAGATAATTCAACAACACTATATGATTCAATAATTTTCAATAAGTTTTGTTCTAATAAGTTATCATATAATGCATTAAAATGTGATTTGATGATAGGATCAGACTTCAACTCCACGGAATAGGTAAGTAAAGAGTTTTCAAATTCTTTCAATGATCTGTTGGAATAAGCAGTTGCAATTGATTTCATGGCATCAATGTCTTTGGATTGATATTTGACAACATTCTTATGACTCAATATTGTGTTTACATCATCAATCAAATTCAACATTATTTTTGTTAATAACATATATTTCAAAACCACAATGGCACGAGAATCTTCTTGCATGTTATAGCCTTCGAAAGATTCGTAAAAATAGGAAAATGCGGTCTTATAGTCCTTATCTTCAGCATTTAAAATACCACTTTGACAATCCAATTCGGCTTGTAATAAAGTTGGGCAATAGATGGAGTTAGCAGAGGTTCTAGCACTAGTTAAAGCTGCTCTTGACTTGGGGATGTTTCTCAAAGCATGATATATCTTGGATTCCAACAATTGAACTTCAACTAAAGAAGACTTATCATCCAACTTTTTATATTCTCGTAATAAATCAGTGATCAACTTCAACGCCTCTTGATGTAATCCCTTTTGATACAAGGAAGAGGATAATTTCAATTGTAATGATTGTCTTAAGAATGATAATTTGCTGGCAACGGCCCAGTCAATACTTTCTCTGATAGCATTTATTTGCAAATCGATTACATTAGGGATTGTATCAAAATCTTCAATAAGGGTCTTAACAATCTTTGCAGTTTTCAGTTTGGCAAAATTACCTAGAACACTTCTTGAATCAGTAATCAATTGCACTAATTCTTGTGGTTTCTGATCTCCTTGATATATCTTCCCCAATTCTATAATAGCAGCTTCTTGTTCTTGCAAAAGCTTGTTATTTGCTTTGGAGTTATCCTGGTCTAAAGAAGGCTGGGTACCGATTATTGATTTATATTTGGCCTCAGCAACATCGTGTTTGCCTTGAGAAGTAGCCACTCTTGCTTGTTCCAACGCTGGTGAAGGTTCAGACATGACTTGTATCCTATTATATGATTCAATTTACTATACCGATCGAGAATTAAATGAATAGAGAGGTTTCTTATCAGAACTATTTGTGTTTATGTAGAGTAGTGGAAGTGTAATTGAATGTTGAAAATTCACCAATGGGCCCTATTATCGTTGAGTTCACTTTCTATTTGCCTTCAAAAGAAAAACTCCAAAGCACCAACAGGTGCTTAACTTTGGTTTGTGGTTTGCACGTCCTTTTTTTTTTTTTTTTTTTTTTTTTTTTTTTTCAGGTCCAGTTCATGAAAAATCTCTTTAAAAGTTTGGGGAACACAAGCGATTCTTGTCTGCAATCGAGAACCCACAACTATTCTATTCAATGCTACTGAGAGGACTTGTAAGACCCGGAAGTCGTGTAATAGGGTCTAGAATGGGCCCTGGCCTATTAATGGGTCCTAGCTTTCCCTTGACCAGAGCCACGGCTCTTAAAAACGGCCCTAGAATCATACCAGTGATGACTATGGTTCGATTATATTCTGATACTCCATTCTCTGTCAAAGAAGCCCAAGACAAGAAAAAGAAAGACAAAATACCCAAATGGAAGCAATGGGCTGAGTATCTACAGACTAATGAATTCAAACGAGGCATGACAATTTACTATTTGGCTGGTTTTGGGGTGATGCTAATTGCATTTTACTTTTATATGAGAGATAGATACTACGAGGATAAACAAATCAACCAGATCAGAAAGAAATACGCAAATGATTCAGGTAGTTTGTCTGAGTATGAATATTTGAAATTAAAGGCATTAAGTGGTGATAGATTAAAACCAAGAGAAGCTAAGAAATTCAAGATTTATCAAATGATGAGAAAAGAATTCAGAAGAAAACACTTCTTTGAATCAAATGCTGTGTTCAACCCAACTCCTCAGGAATTAGACGAATGGTACAGCCAACAGTATAGATTCAACAAGGTCGCCAAAGCACCAGATTTGAGCAAAGAGCCACGTGAAGGTGTGGATGTTTCACTGACTGAGAAGCAAAAGGTTGAAGATTCTCAGGCAAAAGCAGTTGTGGAAGCGTCTGAGGAAGAGGAAGAAGAATATACTAATGCTAACAATCCCAAAATCATGAAACCAGAAGATACCACTGAATTTTTTGATGACATCGCCGAGGAATATGATGATGAAATCAAATGGGAAGAACGAGGAGTCATGATGGGGAGACGTCGTAAATGGTTGATGAAACAGGCCCGCGGTGATGTACTTGAAGTTGCTTGTGGTACAGGTAGAAACATTCCTTATTTATATCCTGAAAGTATTGATTCCATCACATTTTTGGACTCTTCACCAAAAATGGTACAAGTTACTCAAAAGAAATTTAGAGATAAATATCCTAAGTATGGAAAAGCTGCTTTCGCTGTTGGTAAAGCGGAAGACTTGGTTAACTTGGCCGGTGAAAGTGAATACCCTGTAAGATATGATACCGTCATCGAGGCATTTGGTTTATGTGCACATGAAGATCCTGTTAAAGCATTACAAAATATGACTAAACTATTAAAACCAGGCGGAAGAATTGTTCTTTTGGAGCATGGAAGAAGTACGTGGGATTTCATCAATAACCATTTAGATTTCCGTGCCGAGAAGAGAATGAAGACGTGGGCATGTAGATGGAACTTAGACATCGGTGAAATCATCGATGATGCTGGCTTAGATATCACCTATGAAAAAAGGGTCCATTTGGGCACCACCTGGCTTTTGGTATGTAAAAGACCAGAAGATCCAATGGCATTGGAGGAAAAACCATTTGTTAACAAGCTATTTGGTTCCGACATCACCACTGTGGAAAGAAAATAAGCGATCACACAATGGTCAAGCTATCGTGTATATAAAGCATATAATTATAAATACATGTAAATATTATTGAACTCACAAGTAGATTCCCTCTTCATTTTTAACATCATCCTTAACATCTTCTATTTTATCAGGAACATCATCCTGTTTCAAAAGGCCCCTAGTGGATAACTCCTTCTTTAAACTGGCAAACCGTTGGCCTTGATTCTCAAGCACCACTAGATTTTCAGCTATTGTTTCCTGGTATAAGCTTATGTCACTTTTGAGCTCGTCAATTACTGATTGTTGTTGCTCTTTTTCCAAATTCAGGGTGGCGGTTGCGATTTCATCATGAAGCATAGAGTTGGTCTCTTTAAGCTTTTCTATAGAATTCTCGAGTTGATTTTTGAGCGAGGTCAAATTAGCGTCTCCCAAGTCTTTCACAGCCTCATTAAAATCATTAATATCTATCGGCTTGGATGTGTTTGACATTCTGTGAATCGTGTGGTAACCTAACTCAAGACCAACTAAGTATTTCTTACTCCTGCCTTTTTATAGTTTAAAATGAAGCAAAAAAAAAAAAAAAAAAAAGCTTGAAAAGCTCACAAAAAAAGAAAAAAAAAGTGAAAGCGAAAGTGAAAAATTCAAATTTTAATCATGAGCTTGATCTATGATTACCACCTATGCTTATTACCAAATAAGAAGTTCATACAAATGCTCAGATCGCTAAGAATACCGGGGCTTTCTATACGACTGAGCGTCATACGAACAGGTCATATAATACCAAAGTCAGCCTCAGGATACATACAATGCAACATAAGTAGTCATCGATATTCATCAACCGCTACTAGCAGCGGTTTGGCTGAAGGATTGTACCAACCGATTCACCCATTACTACTCAAGCGGGCCCAGCTCATGGAAAATGAGTTTGAAGAGCTCTCAACAGAAATGAATGAAAACCCGGGGCTATTTACCCATGACAAGAGTGTTCGATTACTGAATCTTTCCATAGTACTTGATCATTACAGGCAATACCAACTGGATATCACGAACATTGAAAGTTTGCAAGAATTGATAAATGATCCTGAAGGAGACACCGAGCTTATAGAGGAAGCTCAGGCTGAGTTGAAATCAACTTTACCTCGATTAACTAAAGCCACACATGTTCTACAAACAAGACTATTACCTTCAATTTCCCATGATGATAAACCAGCTATACTTGAATTGAGACCTGGTGTAGGAGGGCATGAGGCTGGTTTATTTACGAGTGATTTAAAGGCTATGTACGTTAATTTTGCCCAGCATATGAGATGGAAGCACGAAGTAATAAGTGAGAGTTTTGCCAACAATGGATTCTGTAATGAATGTATCATTGGGATTGATGCCCCAGGTGCCTTTAATGTCTTACGGCATGAAAGTGGTGTTCATAGAGTACAAAGAATTCCTCTGACTGAAACCAAGGGTCGTATACATACAAGTACCGCTGCGGTAGTGGTATTACCTAAGATGTCTCTTGGGAATGAAGCATCTTTGAAAGAAGACGAGAGACAATTTGCTCCAGGAGAGGTCAGAATAGATACAATGAGATCAGGTGGTAAAGGGGGTCAGCATGTTAATACTACCGATTCCGCGGTTAGATTAGTGCATATACCCACTGGGATCATGGTAATGCAACAAGATGAGCGACTGCAACCAAGAAATAAGGCTAAGGCATTTTCGATTTTACGTGCTCGTCTAGCTGCCATTGAAAGAGAAAAAGAAATCATTGAACAACGTAAGTTAAGAACCAATCAAGTCACTACCACCGATAGATCTGATAAAATTAGAACTTATAACTATCCGCAAAATCGGGTTACCGATCATAGATGCGCATACTCAGTACATGATATCGGTGGAATTATGCTGGGGGTTAGATTAATGGAAGTAATCGAAAAAGTCGAAGATAACGAGTTTGAGGAAAGATTACAGGACATGATTGCTGAGGCTGGCCAATAAAAGTAGTTTTTTTAAATTGGATATTCATTCTCCATAATTTTGTATATAGTTTATAATAGACACTAATTTCAGAATCCTTTCTTTCACCATTTCCTTTTATTATTGTAATGGTTCCCTTTTCAATCGTGCAAGCAGCTCTTGTTTCCTTATTTTGTTTCAGTTTTTTTCTTTTTTGCAACTTTGTTGATTTCTGGTTATTAGGTCGGTATTGTCAAACTACGAGGGTAACTCCCATCCGGAAGTTTGGCAGGAAATTTCCGACCTCCCCACCTTCCAAGCTCTCAAATTTAGCCGCTCGATTCAATTGCAACCTCTTCTTCTTCCTCTTCTTCATCCTCCTCCTCTTGACTTCGTTTCTTTCTTATTTTGATACAATCAAGCAAATCGGCGTATCCCCTCTCGTGGAAACGTACATTGTGGTGGTAATTGTTGAAATATTACATGTTCTATCGGCTTATGAAACAAATCTCGTAAATTGGTCTGATTCATCACATAACCCTTCTCAGCACTGCTGATTTTTTAGTCCACTGCTTTTGAATAAATAAGATAAACTCATCCTCACTTCATAGCACTCTTTTCGCCCAATAGTATATTAATACAACATCTTGTCGCTACGAAGACAGATCCTTCGTTGTCATTCTACCCCAGTTAATTCCATCAGAATAACACACCCGTACACCGAAAAGAAAAAATAAGAGGGGCGCGCTTTCCATACAAAATCTTTCAAAATTCCAAAAATAGATAAAATTTTAGTGAAAACAGAACCAATAGAGGATTAAAGGCGCCTCAACAATTCATCTCACTCACGTCACGATCGAGTTCCTTGTTGGCCAGTCCTCATTGATCTGGTACGAATGTGTTTGATTGTATCGGTGTATGCACACTTAATTGGCTCCTGTTGTATTGTACCTGTTGTGTTTGAATAATCTCGTCGACTGGCATATTTCAGTGAATGCAAACGCCTTTTTTAAAGGCGTGTATCTCAAAAAGGAAAAGAACAGCATCCTGAAAATACATATTCAAAACAAATCGAGTCTAAAATTTCCCAACTCACACCTTCAAACTTTTTGACCTTTTTTTTTCTTTTTTTTTTTTTCTTAGTTTTTTCGGTCTCATTTTTCTTTTTTTTAGTGTGTTTTTTTTTTTTTTTTTTTTTTTTTTTTTTTTTTTTTTTTTTTTTTTTTTTTTTTTTTTTTTTTTTTTTTTTTTTTTTTTTTTTTTTTTTTTTTTTCCTTTGACTTTTTCCTTTGCTCATTCTTTCTAATTCTTTTTTCTTCTTACGTTGTCAGTTACGTTTACATCTCCATTCAATTTGTTCAACGGCATTCAGCTATCCTTTCGAAGCACCCTTCTGTCTCTCACATTCCCCATCTATCCGGTGTGGTCTATGATTCAGCTCATCTTGATCCTTTCAGCGTCCATAGCGTCCACTATTTCCAAACCCAACCATCATTGTTCCCCTTACATAACCTCGAAGACCCTGTCTGTCACATCAAAATACTGACCCATTACCCTTTCATTGTCTTCCACGCTTTTCGTTTAACTGCTTTCACTTTTTCTCGTCCGTCTTGTTTGATATCAGTCGACTTTCGGATAGCAGGATTTCCAAGTGCAGTAAAATTCTCAAACCATCTTGTAAATACTGATTACAATTTCTCCACATATAACCATGCTACATCTGGTAATAACAATAAAACTATTTATATGGCTCTGGCTTCTTTTGCCATGTATTGAAGCCGTGGGTATGAGCATACCTCCCATTCAAACGAGTGACACAAAGCATTATTCAAGTCTTGACTACTTGTATAATTGTATTTCGTATCATACCGTGAAAGATGATATAATTGTGGTTCATGTTGATTCAGGAGACAAGTTACCGTCTCAGATTTTAAATTTACATATTTTTGATTCGGATGCTAATGATTTACGTATCAAAAAAGATTTGTCTCAGTCCATAGAATTAATGTTTACCAACTTGAACAATCCTAACCAATTTGATGAGGCTAATAACTTAATCAAAAAATCAAATATTCTTAATAAATTGCATTTCGGATATCAAGGGAAAAATCCAAATGAACAGGTTGATGGTAGCCGTGCCCAAGAAGTCTTGAATAGTGATAAGGGTAAATCTTTAATTTATATCTGTTTTGATAATTTATACGCTGATAAATCTTGGTCATTCAAACCAAGAAGTCATGACGTTCAAATATCAGTAGATATCAAGAATATGACTACCATCAGACAGACTAACTATAATAACTATGCCAAGTACTTTCAATTGCATCAAAAGACTAGTAATCCGTCTTCAGAAACTAAACCTTCTAACGATGCGATCATCAATCATCTTCAGAATTTTGATGAACGTGACTTTGATGACAAGATTAAGTATATCGAATCTGAATTAAACATAATTGTTGATAATTTACAGAATTCAGAAATCATGTTGGCGGATCTTATGGAACAAGAATTCCGATTAAGAGATGTTAATGAATCAATATACTCACGTTATAGCAGTTTGTCAATCGCTTTGATCTCAGCTATTTGTGTATTTGGTATTGGACAGATAGTCTACTTTAAGTGCTACTTAAAGAGAACGAAAGTTCTTTGATATTTCCTACACACATCCACTTATAATACATCTAATAATAATAATAATAATAATAATACAATCTAGCAACCATATTTCAGTTCTTTCCCGTTTTTTATTTCTTTCTATTTATTTCTTAATATCATTCTTGCCTGTGGTTTAGAATTTGAAGCTAGGAAAAGAAAAAAAAAAAAAAACTACAACTCATAAATAAATATTTATATTATAAGGATACTGAAAGATCAAAGTAATGATACAATTCTTTCTATAAGAATTTTTTTTTTACAACAAGATAAAAACTAAAAAAAAAATAATAAGGAAAACTACTGAGAGAAGTTTACACTGATCAACTAAGATCCTTTAATCATTTACTAATGTACATTATTATTCTTCGTAACTAAAAGCTGTAGATGCTGATTCTATATACTCGAAAAAGAATGACGTACTAACCTCTCATCTTTTCGTTGTTAATTACGTCTTGGCAAATACTCTCCATCACGTCTTTGTCAATTATACTACCAACATTTGCATATGCCAAACTGGCTTCGTAGCCCATAACAATTCTTTGTTCTGTGATTCCCATCTCTCCGTAACTCAATGCTTTCAAAACATTATAATAACGTGTAATGTTTGATCTGATATTTTTGCTTATATCCTTATCATTGCGGTCACTGTAAATTTCCCATGAACTTTCTTCTTCTAATCTAGTGATCGAAACCGAACCTTGTCCTGGGTTATAACCGTGGTTGGCATTATCTATTGATGCTTGAGCCTTGTTAGTAGATGCACCCAACTGCTTGGATGCAGTGGTATTTGGAGTTTTGTACAACCATACATAACCATTGATTCCCAATATTATGCTAACATTCCCAGGTAAATTATAAGTATGATTCTTCAGTTTGATAACAAGACTCAGGGGAATTTTCAAAAAAATACCGTTTCTTAGTTTCCCATACTTTAATGAACGAGTATGTAATGATGCAGCTCCATTGGTAAATATTGATTGAACTTCAGCATTTAACAAATCACCTTCTTTTAAAAAATTTCTCATCTGCAATTCGTCACTTTCACTTTTTCTTCTTAATATCCCACCAGGCAAATTGACGGATCCCAACATGAGAATGGCATCTTGCTTGCAGCCAATATCAACCTTCCATCTCTTGGCACCCACTTCTGTAATTCTTCCTACCACATGGTCACCTGTTTCGGCTTCATAACGTCCTCTTAAGGGTATGACACTCAATAATCTATTAACTCTTGAAACACTCCCTGCCACACAGGAATATGTCTTGTCTTCAAGGAAATAAGTACCATGACCTTTCATCCAGATCGGATCATCAGTGACAAGCTCACCTGGTGTCACTATCGACTTTTCTGACTTCTGATTTGATTTTGTTGCTTTGCTCTGATCTTCATCTTCATTTTCTTGCATTTCGATATCTGAGTCGGCATCTGAGTTGAAACCAATATCATTGCTTGAATTTGAATGAGCAAGTGAAGGCTTGGTAATACTTATCACTTCAGTGACATCCATTCTGTTTTATATTATGCTATTTCAAATTGAAGTTGATCTAATATAGAAAATCCGTGATTACAAGCGAAGAACCTTTTAAATTTTCATATTAATCTTTCTTTTTTTTTTTTTTGGAGCTTTGATGAGTATGACTTTTGTGCAGGCTTTCGATTTTTTTTTTTTTTTTTTTTTTTTTCGATATTTTTTTTTTTCAGTTTGTAAAATTTATCAGTCAAGAGGGACCTTCACTGATCTTTTGTTTTCTTTTCCAAGCCCTTCTATGAATGTTTAGGTGTTCCAGATTCAGAAACATTTTCTCAACTCGTTCTGTTATTTCCCTGATACCTCGATTCCACAAAGCTTTTTTCCACGCAATAAGTAAAACCGATAGAAGATTAATGATGAAAGGTGTGTTTGGGCCCCCAATTAACCGTTCCATGAAAGAGTTGGACCGTTCTTTTTTCCAAAAAGACGTAAACCTTCTTGTTGCATACTTCCCTGATCCAAAGTATCTTGGCGAATTTGTACGTGCTTGTAAGGAGGACGTTTTATACTTGCCATCCGTCAAACATATAGTTCCTGTTGATAATTCCAAGGGTGTTCTTTTAAGAAGCGAAATCAATGATATAAACAACTACAACAACGTCATTTCTCCCATGACCAAAGAAAAAATAGAACAGTTCAAAATTGTCATAAAACCATATACCCTCAAACTCAATTACGACTTCTGGAAGGCGGATGATATCTTAGGTGCTGTATTACCGGAAAATTTACTCGACGAAATCCCCACTGGTTTTGCCCAGGCAGGTCATGTTGCTCATTTCAATCTACGCGATGAGTTCAAACAATATGGCTCCTTGATTGGACAAGTTATACTTGATAAAAACTCAAAAGTGGAAACAGTGGTCGATAAAGTCGATACGATTGATACCAAATTCAGAACTTTCAAGATGCATGTGTTGGCAGGTAGAGACGATTTATTGGTTGAACAGAGCGAAAGTGGTTGTAAATTCAGATTCGATTTCAGTAAAGTATACTGGAATTCTAGATTGAGCTCCGAGCATGAAAGATTGATAGACCAATTTGCACCCAAAGAGGCCGTTGCTGATGTTTTTGCTGGTGTAGGTCCTTTTGCTGTCCCAGCTGGTAAGAAAAATGTGTTAGTGTTAGCAAATGACTTAAACCCAGAATCATATAAATATTTACAGGAAAATATCGAGTTAAATCATACTTCAGATTTTATCAAACCATATAACTTAGATGGGAGAGAATTCATTCGTAAATCTCCTCAATTGTTGTTAGACTGGCACAACTCCACCAAAACCATCGAGAAGGTCAAGATAGTGAAACGTCGTAAAATTAATCCAGAAACTCAGGAAAAGGTGTCTTTCAAAGAAACTGAGGTCACTAGAGTTGATATACCCCAATTTTTTAGCAACTACGTAATGAACTTGCCTGATTCTGCTCTTACATTTTTGGACGAGTTTGTGGGCTTGTACTCTGAAGTAGGAGAATCAATCAAATCCGTGCCTGGCTTTAAGCTTCCCGTCATTAACGTTCACTGTTTCGAAAAGTTCTCACTTCAAGAAGAAACTGAGCCTCCTTTGGAGGAACTTCAAAAACGAGTTCATGCTAAGATTGTCAAACTCATTGATTATAACTTACCTTATGATGCCTGTAAATTCCACTTGGTAAGAAAAGTTGCCCCCACGAAACCCATGTTTTGTGTCACATTCATTTTGCCTGAAGAGGTGGCTTTCAGGAAAAGAACTAATTAGATGTAAATAGATTATAGAGAATTCGAAGAATACAACTACACACGAAATTTGAGTACTCATAAATTTATGCTTGTAATGTGCGTTTGTGGCTCATGATTTCTGGAAAAAAAAATTTTGCGGCCAAAGATTTTCAGACTCGAAATGCCCCAAAAAGTACACCTTTAATGTGTATACAAAGAAAAAAAGAAAACACCGACTAAAGAAACTCACAATATTTGTATAATATGCTGACTTTATTCTATGGGGAATCAGATGATGTTGATTACTCTGAGCTCACGTCCTCTTATATGGGGTTTCTCCTACTGGAAAAGTTTCAAAAGTTTCTTAACACGACTCAGAATGGGGCTGCACATTCATCGTCTGGGATTGAGCTTACTATTCTACTTCGAAACATTGCTACATCATTGTGTTTTTGTATTATTCAATTGACGTTTTTCTGCTTTTTCAGAAGTATTCTTAAATTTCTATATCAGCCTAGATGCTGCTGCGTTCCCATAAGCCAAAGAATGGAGCAACTTCCAAAGGGATTTCTCAATTGGATCATGCCTACCTTGAAAAGCAGTATACACTTCTACCTCGCCATGGGATTGGATGCATATTTTTTTATTCGTTTCGTAAGTATTTTGCTTCTATTCTTTTTAATGGTTGGGTCTTTGAACATGCTTGTCCTAATCCCAGTCAATTGGACCGGGAGTGATGATGTACATTCCTCGTCAGGGATGGATAGATTGAGTTTGTCTAATATTTCTGTTTCCAAGGTTCACCGACTAAATGGACATTTTGTGATGAGTCTTATAACAATTGCGTGCTATCATTGGCTCTTGATTTATGAATTGCAGAGCTTCGTTAAAATTAGACAGGCATTTCTCTTGTCTAGCCGTCATAAATCTTCGATTATTCATAAAACTTTGCTAATATCAAACATCCCATCCTATGGGAAGGATAAGGATGTACTTGAAGCTATATTTCAAGCCATTCCAGGTGGTTTGAAGAAGCTCTGGTATGTGTACGATTCTGAAGCCATATCTTACTATGCTAATAGAGCGAGAGAAGCGTTACAATTAATTGAACAGGCCGAGGTGAGATACTTAACTCTTTGCTTGAAAAAATACTCGAAACAAAAGAAACGTACAAATTGTCTAGTAAGTTTCACCGGAGAATCATGTGATTCAACTTCACATTTTTCAAATCTTGTTACCGGGGACAATTCTCTTCGTCCCAGGTTTTATCCTTCGATTTATTTGGACCCCTTTAAAATAACTGGTATAAACCGTTCAATTAATATACACCTACCAGGGTTTTTAAGGGTTTTCTTATTTCAGGGCAGGGTACCCATTAACGAATGGTGTATTCGGGAGTTGGAATATTGCCAAAAGAGGATTGATGAATACAAGATTTTGCAGTCAGAAGACAAATTGGAAAAATTGGGTCATGTGTTTGTTCAGTTTGAATCACAGACTAGCGCCTATATAGCACACCAATGTTTATTATCACAGGTTCAAGGTACTTTTGATTCTACCTTGATAGGAGTGCACCCTCAAGATATTCTTTGGGATATCTTGGCTAGGCCCAATACCGTCGCTGCGAAATTCGAAAAATATTTGGTAGTAGTGGTGTCGATTTTCATTATAATACTTTACGTTGTGCCAGTTTCGTTTATTGGACTTTTTTCTCAGTTACCTTTATTGACACAATTAATACCTTCAATGGGTTGGATTTACAGGCTTCCAGAAGAAATGAGAGACTCTATATCAAGCTTCTTGCCCGCAATTCTCCTTGCAGTGCTAACAGATATTTCTCTCATGACATTCAGGTATCTTACTTGCTACAAAGGCAAACTAACTGGTGCTGAATTGGAACTTGACTTGCAGAAATGGTATTTCTCGTTCTTGTTCGTTCAACAATTTTTGGTGGTAACTATCCTGACTAGTATTGTTGTTGTATTTAAACAAATTTTAGAGCAGCCAACCTCAATTCCAATACTACTTGCTGCAAACCTTCCTAAAGCAGCAACGTTCTTCTTCCAATATATTTCGTTAAAAGCCTTTGCATTCTGCGGTAATAGATTTTTAAGAATTGACCAATTAATTCTACATTATACCTGGTATAAGCTCAGGGACATTTCACCAAGACAGAGGTTCTTGAGACTAACAACTCTACCCAAGGTTAAATGGGGGTCTGTTTACCCTGTTTACTCAGTATATGGATCCATTGGTCTAGCTTATTGCTTGATCTCCCCACTTATCTCTGTTTTCATTGTTTTCATATTTTCCTTAGTATTACTCTATTACAAATATGCATTAAAATACATATACAGTCATATAAATGAATCTGAGACACATGGAAGACTCTACCCAAGCGCTTTATTTCACCTCTATACAGGTGTATATTGCTTGGAATGTTGTCTTATTGGAATATTTTTTTCACTGAGAAATGAATTTGGGGAATGTCCCATGAAATTTCAAGGTCTTTTTATGTCCGTTGTATTGCTCTTGACGGTTTTCGGTAACATCACAATTTACACCCGTTATGTGAGACACTTTGCATATTTACCAATACTATCAGATATGAAGTTTACCGACAGGGAGATATTCGACAATTTCAAGGCCAGCCGAGGTGGTCACTTCGAATTCGCAACTCCGCCAGAAGGAAATCAATTCAATGATAGTATTTTCTATCTGAATCATACTCTATTGTACTTGCACCCAGCTTTCAAGTACGAAAAGCCAAAGGTATGGCTACCAAAGGATAGTCTAGGTGAAAGTGATAGAGAGCTCGGTCGATTAGTCGCTAAGACTCTAGCGTTTCAAGGTGCAGCAAATAAGGGAGCATTTATTAGATTATTTGATAAAATGCCCTTGATACACTTAGAAGTCACTGAAGCCTCACCAGACTATAAATAGTTTAGGAATAGTAGGTTTCAAGTCTATTTTGGATTCTAAGCTTCTTTAAGAAGAGGTTCCAAGCTCTAAGCGACTGAGCCTCTTTTAACTCATTCCGTATTTTTTGAAGTTTTATTTTCCCATATAACCAGACTTTTTTAGCTGGAATCTCTTGCTTTTTTGATATCAAAATCCCATGTTTTACAGGGACTGCATTGCCTACTTTAGATTTGAAATCAAAACCAATGACGACTGGAACATAATCCACCGACTCCTTTATTGGGTAATCTTTAGGGTGCTTTTTAAAGTCACGTAGTATTTTTTCGGTATCCGATAATTTCAACCAGCAACAATCATCCGGGACCATGCTTTCATTAAATATTTCAATATTCCCATACTTATTTCGAGGAAGTAATTCTTGACCTGAAGATGTTTTAATAATTTTCTCTTTGATGTAAGGACAAGTTTGATTGAAGCTGTACAACTTTGTCGCGTTGAGCTCTGAATCTCCATTTAGCAAATTCAAGTTATATAATCGTTTCTTAAAGATAGTTCTTGGTTGTAACGCGTTAGTGACTTTGATCGGATTGTTTAATTGATCTGGTTTTATGGATCTAGCAAGGAATTTCCATTGTTGCTCCGATTTCCCAACAATTATTGCATTCTTAAAAAAAATGGCTTCTTTTCTGCCTGATTTATTTATGGATATTGAACCTATCAGCTTTTCATTCGGATCTATCACTTCATTATATCTCAAGGTTGATTCAGTGACTAAATTTGGATTTCTTTTCATTCCTGCGAAAGTCAGTGGGATACCATAATTAATTAGGGCTAGTTTCCTCAAGGTGTCAAATTCTTGATTATCTTGATACGTATAACGACAAAACTTATTAAATGATCGAATCAATGATTGTATTAACATGGCAGTTCGACCATTTTCAGTTCTTAAATCTAGTCTATTAAACCATCGATAACTTACATCAGACATATACCGAGAACTAACGTCTTTTATGACATTTCTATTATCCAAAGCAATAACGTAAGACATGGGAGGCATTATATTAAACTGGTCACTCATTGGTGGCGAGTATATAGAAGTAAAAAACTTTTTCAAGTTTTTTTCATTGGGCCCAAGTTGTTGAGTTGTAGTGAATCTCTTCAATCTTAATAGACGATCGTCTTCATTATCAAAACAAATTGTTTCAATAATAAAAACTTCCAGTTCATCAACAGGATTAATGACTTCTGTCCAAAAATAGGGATACAACAAGTCGTTATCCTTATTTTGATTTAGCCTTTCTCGATTCAATTTTGGTTGTTTCTTCATGGATCTAGTGGTTGGCAATAATGGTATCGACATGCAAAGTCTGGCATCGAATCCGAGAGATCGAAGCAATGCCGTGATAATCTGAGCCCCAGTATCCCTATTATGCTTGAATCGTTTCACAATATGTAAAAAATCATCTAATGAGCTTATAGGAGAAGCACTATTAGGGTAGTAATCTTCGATCTTTTTATTGACTGGGAAATAGCCTAACACTCTGAGACCATTACTATCAATTTTATAATTCAAGCGAAACCATTTGATAAGATACTTTAGTATGTACACTAGTAATTTATCCAGTTCTGGACGGTCTTCCTTAGAGGGCTGATCATTCTTTAAATATTTCCTGAGCGGTTTGAGTTTAGTTTTCAATAATGTTTCAGGAAGCAATTTTTTCAATTTTTTATGTAGAGCCTTCGAATTGAGCCAATTGTTACGAAGCTTCATATGTGAAAGGTATGTGACAATAGAAAGATAGTGAATGCTTACTCTCTTACGCTTTTGTTCAATTAATGCTTGTAGGCGGTCCCTCCTTTCACGTTGTTTCTTGTTGTCTTCAGATTCCTCGTTTGTAATCAAAATCCTGAATGATTCGGGTTGAGCTTGCGGTTGCGGTTGCGGTTGCGGTGTGACAGAAGTTGCTGATGGCATGCGGGCTGGAGTACTAGTGACATCTTCCCAATCACTTATATCGCTCTCTTCATCATCGCTCTCTTCATCAAATCTAGAGAAAAAGGATTCTAATTTCTGCTTTTTGTGGGGTGGCAGCTGGCCCTCCTCATCGGAGCGAATCAACTCTAACTCACTGTCGTCATCCAGGTCTATAAATAATTGGGATTGAAGTTCATCATCTGAAGCTGAAGACATTGATCATAGGAAACACCAAAGGGGTATCTTCCTTTTTTTTTTTTTCACTTTTTGATTTTTGAATTCTTAATTTTTTTTAGTTTTTATCTGCGCCCATAACAAAACCACCCTTCAATATCATTCCCCCCAATAATTAGATGATTTTATTTCGACTGGATTGTTTCAAATTAATTGATTTAATTACAAGGGGGTGTATTTATACTAACTATGCGATATTCTATTTACGATCTAAGCTACAAATCATTCCAACCCAATGCCCTTGGATCGACAGATTTAATATGATTACATCTTAAGACAAAAAATATGGTAGAATTACTATTGTACATTATTTATGCTATTATACAAAGCGAATTGATGGTAAATTAACCATGAATGGCTTCACTTATCTGATTCCACTCATCAATGAGTTTCCACTGACAGTTTGGTTCAGCAATGCTATCGTGTCCGTAGACCACAAGCTCATCGAACTTGGCCAAAGCTGTGTGCGTATTAACGGAAACCAACTGGTCATCAGTTCTGTCCTCGGTTTGATCTGTCTCCGTTTGATCCTGTTGATCAACACGCTCAATCGACTCACTCTTATTGATAAGGTACCCCGTACAGCCAATTTTTTTCAAGTCCACAGGCTCTCCGACAAGTTTCAAGCCTCGGAAGAAGGCTGTATGAGTCGTCTTGCCCTTGTCATCTGTCTTGGTAGTTTTAGAAGGAGTGAAAAAATCGTTGGTGTTGGCGGACCCATTGTATTGGATATGGCACGGAATCAAGTTCGCTTTGAAAGTAGGGATATCCAGATCCTGAGGCACATTTATGCGATCTGACATGATGGAGATGAGATTGTTCTTAGGCTAATTAGGGGATGTCTGGCCGCTACCATTTGGAGTAATGCTCTTCATTGATATTTTCAACTTTTTGATGCGACGCGTATGGAAAATGTGGAAAAATTTGATGTACGGATGTTTCTTCCTGGTAAGAACAGATTCTCTAATGAACTGTGCTAACGTTACTTCATTGTAGTATAAGAACCGACCCCCCAATGAACCGTACTAACGTGATTTCAATGTACTGTATTAAGACCTGGCAAATAACCGGGGCTACTTCTCGTGGAGCTCGTTAGAAGACTTACCAACTGCTAGAGTACGTGGTGCCCGACCCCACGACGAAAGAGGTGCAGCTTCGCCAGTGAATGTCATAGACAAAGACGTCATACAGAAACGTGGAGCCCGATACCAGCATTTTAACGTACGACAGGCTTACGTATACTATGTGTTGGGTCATCCACGCGAAGTTTAGTGCATCAAGTAGGCGAAGAGTCAACCGTAAAACCATCCTTCGTGGCATTGTTACATTGAAGAAGGTGTGATAAATCCGCTCTGTGGCGTGGCCCGTTAGATGCAGCACCACCTCTGGTGCTGCAACTCATATTCCTTCTGCTTCACTTGATCGGGTCCCTAGTCCCATGCTTTTCTTGAAAAATAGACCTCATCTCATCGCTTCTGATGCCTCGATCTGCACGATCAAAAATTCCCGATGGTGCTTCTCGATTAGGAAGGTCGCAAATTCCGCCCAAACGGCGCGGGTGATTCCGCATTTTCTGAACAGCAAAAAAAAAAAAAAGAACGGGATTTTTCTTAACCGTTTTGACTCTGGGAGAATTATGGGGGACTATATGAGAGATTAATAAAGAAGCAATTAGGGGAAAACGGGCCATTTCTATCGGACTTGAACTAAATTGTTTGTTATTTTTCGATGAGCTTATCTATTGTTTCGATATTTTGATATTTAATCTAACTGGATTCCTCGTTTGCTGTTTTATCAATCATTACTCCCGCCATATAGCCTCATATAAAAATTTGCAAAATGCTGTCCAGTAACCCACTTCAGATTGTCGATATCACTGATATCAACGAACAAACCGCCGATGAGTTGTTGAACGCTGCCACCACCCAGGGATTTCTTTTCGTGGAGGGCCACGGGTTCACCGAAGAAGAAGTGGACTTGTTGTTCAAGACTTCCAAAGATTTTTTCGCTTTACCAGAAGAATATAAGCAAAAATACCCTATTGATAACTCCAATCATGGATATACCAACTATGGGGGAGAAAATTTGGACCCTTCATTACAGAAAAAGGGGGATCCCAAGGAAGCCCTTAATTTCTGTACCCTTGATTTCACCTCTGGGAAAACCCAACGTGAAATCCACGACTGGTTCTATGAAGAAAAGTCACGAGCAGAATTGGTGGAAAAAACCACCGTCAAGTTATACAATTTGTCAATTAAAATCTTGGAAATTTTGGCTCTTGCTTTGAAAATTGAAGATTCTCAAGATTGTCGTGGGACCCAATGGTTCAACTCGCGTTATCAACCAGATAAAGAATCGGGTTCTACCTTTAGATTTCTCCATTATCCTGGCCAAAAATCATTGAGCCCAGAATCGGTCATACGAGCAGGGGCACATACCGATTATGGATCTGTCACTCTTTTGTTCCAACAAGAAAATCAAGAAGGTTTGGAAATTTACTCCCCCGTTTCTAAAGGTTGGCAACCAGTTCCTTACGTTCCTGCTAACAAATCCAAGTTCCCCGGTATGTCTGCCCCCATAGTGGTCAACATTGCCGATCAGCTCTCTTACTGGACCGGAGGGTTACTCAAATCAACCATCCACCGTGTCAAGTTCCCCGCTAAGGTGCAAGAAACGGGTCAAGACCGTTACTCCATCGTGTTCTTCTCCCATCCTAATGATGACGCCTTGTTAGAACCCGTGCCTAGTGAAAGGGTTCGTGCCATCAAGAATAGAGGTGCCAACAGTGCCTCCACCACCATCACCGCAAAACAACATCTCGACAAGAGATTGGCTGCCACTTACGGTTGGTCCTACTAATTTATTCCTCTTCCTTATATGTACATATATATATTTATTTTCTCTCTATCTCTCTCTTTGTATGAATGAACGTATTATACCATATTGACTTCCAACCATTATTTCTCTGAAAAGAATAAAAATAGGAATGGAAAAAAAAAAAAAAAAAAAAAACGTCAAATTTATAAATATTTGGGGCAATCGCTATACTTTCCCGATTGGGAAGACCATTCGGCCCGCAAAAAAAAAAATTCCTTATCAATACTTTATTTTTATTTTTATTTTTCTTTTCTTTGATCAAGAATCAACGCTTATACATAAACGGATTCCTCATTCATTCGGTGGCTTTATTTTACATCATTGAGCAGCTAACCCGTTTAACAAAATAGATACAATAATTATGGAAATTGACTCGAATAAAATACACTCGCCTCGAGTTCGCCATCAGAGAATTGATCCCCAAATCACGCATAATGCTCAGCTGGTGATTGACATTATCAACGAACAGGAAAAACGCAACTATCGCTTGGGGGTGGTGTTTATAGTCATTGCCATTCTGACATGGATGATTGGACTTCAGTTGGTGAATAGCGTGTTGAAAGGAGACGAATATAATAAACCGTTTTTATTCGCGGTTATCACAGGGTCCTGTTTTGCCCTTAATTTATTGCCAGAGTTATGGCATTGGGTAAAATCACTCTTTGTTAATAAAATTAGACGGCAAGATCTGGAGCAAAAACGATCGGTAGAAACGACTGAAACCAGTCCTTTACAAGCACCTCTGTCGTCATTGTCTCAAACAGTTCCTTCTTATGCATCAACACCTACGGGGATGGACTATCATAATCTTGACCAGGAAGCGGTAGAATTGACCCAACGTGAATTCACCGTTCTTGCGTTACAGATGACACTCATTTACTATTTTTATAACGTGTTGGGAATGACCAGTTTACAGTACACCTCTGCATCTAACCAAACGGTACTTGGTTCAACCACTGCCATATTTACCTTGTTTATTGGAGTTTTTTTGAAGATTGATACTTTTTCATTGAGAAAAGTCTTCTGTGTTATCACTAGTTTGATGGGGGTAATTTTCATTAACGTCAGTCAAAGTCGGGGCCAAAATGTTGATGATCCAGATAATCATAATAAATTTGAACCTAAGAACCCACCTTTAGGTAATTCTCTCGCTCTCCTTGCAGCGTTATGTTATGCATTATATTTAATAGTCATGAAGGTCAAATGTGGAACCGGGAATAGAACCACGAACGAACGCCAACTATTTGGGCTCGTCGGTATTTTCACCTTCTTATTTGGGATTCCGGTGGTATTATTAGTTCATTTCCTAGGTATTGAAACGTTTGAATTTCCTCCGCCTTCTAATAAGATCTTAATAATGGTTCTTATCAACTCGTTTTTTTCGTATATTAGTGATTTCTTCACCATACTTGCTATGCTTTTAACAAGTCCACTCGTCACGTCTTTGTCATTAACATCATCCATTCCAATCACAATTTTCGCCGACTTCTTGATCATGAAATTTTCTGGAGGTAGCTCGTCCTCTACATCCAACTTATTTATTTACTCCACGGGAATTTTGAGTATATTTACCTCGGTTGTTCTTATAAACGTCAACATTGTCAATGAAAATGAATACATTGAAGAGGTTATTGAGGATGCTTTAGAAAGTGCAATTCGTCGTGACGAAGTGTTATCTCCGTTACTATCGCCATTACTTGAAACTACCAATCATGGATCTATCGAGTCCCCAACCCATTTTTCAATCGGCTTCAGTCATCTTGCATCTCCTAGATTTCTTAACAGTAATAGAATCACCAGTTCTCCTTTGTCCGGACCTCCTCAACTAACGAGGAAGATATCCGGATTCTCTCTCAATGAAAATCGAAATCAAAGTCAGAGCCAAAATCAAAATCAAAGCCTAAATGATCAAGATAATTCTGCTTCGCCTGCTGTGCCTTCCATGAATCTGGCTCACACTAATCTATTAGTTTATGGTGGTGTTAATCACCAATATCATGTTTTACAGGTAGAAAATCACGACGAGCAGCCTCACATCTAAATAAATAGATACATATATTTCAAAATTAAATACAATTCTATAGATTAAATAACACTCTATATAAAAAGTCTCTTCAAAAAAACACACTCAATCTCTATTCATGCTGGTATGCAATGCGTGTTCTTTCATGAATAATGAACATACATAACCAAGGGTAACCGTGGCCAAACTGAATCCAAATGCCCCCTTACAAGCCAAAGCATAAGAACCTCTGATAGCATCTTGAACAAACTCAGGAGCATGACTGGTATAATTCGTATTTTCCAATGCTTTATTAATAATTTCTTCGGCCAATGACCAGTCATCTGAAATTAAAGCATGAATCTTCAGGGTAAGTTGATTTTTCAACACATTTTGGAAAATGGCAGTGGCAATTGATACTCCTAAAGTTGAACCAGTTGCTCTGAAAGTATATTGGATTGAAGTGGTACAGGCTTGATATTTGGAAGGAACAGCTGCAATCAAAGAAAGCAACGTCACCGTTAACATGCATGAATAACCCAAACCAGAAGGCAAAAGAAGGGTATATTGATTGAAAAGGGAGATACTAGGAGTAATGTTAAAAATACGCCAAACACCAAAGATGGAAATGATCCCCACCAAAATGGTGAGATTATAATAACGACCGGTTCTTTTCATGTACAAACCGGCTCCCACAGATCCAATGGATACCCCGAAGAAATTAGGGATTAATCTTTGACCATTTTCGGTTGCACTTAATCCCATTACAGAGGTATAGTAGAGGGGAATGTAGTAGAGGTAGGTGTAGACACCCATGGTATAGAGCCAATTGGTAAGCGATGATGATAAGATAGTTCTTTCGGTTAATAATTCAATGGGGATAATTGGCTCGGCGGAAACATAAGCTTCGGTATAGATAAACCCACCTAATAAGAGTATGGATATGATCACCAAGGCAACGAAAGTCTTGGAAATAAATTCAATTTCACGGCCACCAAGAGATGCAGCAGTTAGGATCAACATAAGAGCACTGACCAAGAAGAATGAGCCTTGGAAATCAACTCGTTTCAATTTATCCTTAAATTCAGCACCATGGGCTCCCAAACCGGGTGAGCCTTCTGGTAATTCTAAAGTTAACCAGATAGCTACCCCAACAAGCACGGCTAGAGGAACTTGTAAAGTGAAGACGTATTTCCAACCCAAGGTATCGGCCACGAGACCACCAATGATCCCACCACAGGCAGCACCCAAGCCAAAGAACACATTTGCCAAACCTTGATAAAGCCCACGATCACGTAATGGGATAAGATCGGACATGGTGATAGTCCCCAAGGTGGTTAAACCAGAACCACCCCACCCGGTAACGAAACGACCAATTACCAACCATACAAGGGAATCGGTGGCACAGATGGCACAACCAATGGCGAAAAAGGCACAACAAAGAATCAATAAAATCTTACGACCAAAAATATCCGAAAGTTTCCCAAAAAGAGGTTGGAAAGCAGAACATGATAATAAATAGGCGGTTGCAATCCACGATATATTGGCAACCGCATTAAGATCTGAAGCAATAACACTAAGTAAGGTCGTCACCACGGTTGTATCTAATGCTGCTAAGAAAGAAGCCATGAACAAGGATGAAATCACCGTGAAAAGTTTGGCTCGCGGTAAAGCATAATCTGAATCAGACGGGTTACTACTAGGAGTTTCTGCAATTGATGAAGTGACACCGTTTTTGGAGATTGCTGATACAGCACTATAACCCTCATTACTTTCTGGTAAGTTTAAACTTGCCTCATCAGCTGCTAATTCACCGGCAATGAACCCAGCACCCCCAGTGGAAGCATCTCGAATCACGGCTGGATATAAAGATTGATGTGATTTAGTCGTTTGTTCCGATGTCGCCGAAGGCGATATCAACGGTTGATTTTCATTCCTATTAGACATCTTATAGCCCTATAAGTTTATATAACAAAGGATTAACTGTTAGAAAAAGACGAAGTTACATATTTTTAAATGATTTATCTTTTTTTTTTTTTGGAACTTCCGCAGCCTCAGTTTTTATATTACAAAAAAAAAAAAAAAATCAAAGCGGAATTCTTCTAATAATTCCTAGATAAGCAGCTATAAGCCAATTAATGGGGAATACGAGTTTCAAGAATGAACATTATCGAAAAAGTCGAGATGCCCGTGCGTCGGTCCAATTTTGTTATATGAGCCTGATGCTGCTAGCTTATAATCCCGATAAGTTTGACAAGTCTTGTGACTAAGATCGGCACAAATGCGTGCTAGTTCCGAGTCTTGACGTGATTCTTTGTATCTCCGAGGAGTCTCGGTGTATGCCATCTGAATTAAACCACAGTGTACTGCCCAGGCTCGTCTTCTTCTACTCCTTTCTACTTTTGTTTAGGTAGCTGTGATAACGATGATGAAACAAAAAAAAATTAGGGTATTTAGAAACAGTTTCCATAATGGAGAATTTAAAAAAAAGAAAAGAATGATTTTGCCCAGGATCGAACTGGGGACGTTCTGCGTGTTAAGCAGATGCCATAACCAACTAGACCACAAAACCATTTCTTATGTTCTTTAAAACACATTTGTTGTTCATGTAAAGAGATAATTGAAATAAAGCCCGTACACCATAAAGGATAAACTTTATAACCAGATGGCTTTGGAGACATGTTTGTTGCAACCATGAAATGGACCTCAGTCTCTTATTGTGTATTCTCTTTTTAATGATGATAGCATATATGTCTTAACAGACCCGGTTCTTCGTGACATCAAGATGGGCAGACGTGTTCTTGTCAAAATAGTAAGTTGCACAAGACTTCTACAGTGTTCAGAGTTTGCAATATGGTGGTGGTTCAGGCTCTTAAAGTGACTTAGTGTCTTTCTCTGACTGTTTGTTTGTAGACTTTTAGCATCAGTTGGAAATTCGCAGCTACTTTTCAGGCCTGACTTGTTTGAACCGTCTTGATACTAAACGATAAGCCCCGTACCACTACAAAAAGTCAATAAAGATGAATAAAACAAAAGATGAAGAAGATGAATTAAACAAAAGACGAAACAAGACCAATACACAATGTTGAATCTAAAACAAATGAATCAAGAGATGGTTCACGTAAATGAAATAATAAGAGGAACAAAAACAATTAAACTCTCTACTACAGGCCAAAACCCACGGCTGAAAATGTCCCCGATACCGAAGTTTTTCACTGTGATAATCATCTTGCAAAAACACATTGATACGGTGGTTCCCGTTTTCAACTTCGAGGACCAATTTTCAGGTGATTTTGGTTCACCTTACCATTGTCCATTCCAATTGCTTTCGTTGTACAACATTCCTCCAATTTGGGTGCACCCACTAAATTGGGATCAACACTTTGTACCGTTAATCTATTTAAGTCAGCTCCTCCTTCATCTTATTGCAATTAGTTCTTCAATTGAATGAATATGCTACTTAAATCATATGGAAGTGTAAGGACCCCCTCCTGCACAGAGCCCGCTCCACCACCTTTATCCCCACTTTTGCGGTTGGAATCACAGGTGTTTCCCGCCAAATTCAATCTCTATTCAAGGAATCTTTCACCAATTGACTGTCGCAATGTATAGCCAAAGTCATTACTACTACTACGCCTAGGTACTAACCTTGAATATCATGTAACAGTTGTTGTAGTATCATCAGTTCTCTTATATATTTCATTTATCTTTGTTCTTTTTTTTTTTTTTTTGCTTTCTAAGGCTCGCGCATTATTTTCCTTTTCAAGTGATTTTTTTTTTTGTTTTTTTGGCATGTTGGTTTTATTTTTGTCTCTCAAAGAAACTTTACCACGGTTATTGGCTTAGTTTATTCACCAGGTAGTTACTTTGTTTTATCATTACATAAATTTCAAACATTTTGTCCAATCTCAACTTTAGATAATCTTTCCAATCCTCATTGGGCCTGCTTTCCATCTTTGTTGTCTGGCTGTGTTGTTCTGCTTCTAATTGGCCAATTGCTTGATTTACGTGTCAAAACCTTAGCAGCCGATATTTCACATCATGGAAACATTCGAAATTCACTCTAAGGATTTCCTTGTTAAATGGGTCCATGCTCCAGATCATTCTGCCATTGACTGGCAAGTTAAACCTTTGAAGAAATCAATCAATTTTGCTATCTATCGGAAAAATGATATTCTTGATGAAGATGATCCCAAGGCCGGTTCTCCCATCAATGATCATCGTTCACCTAGAACTGCACATTCTCCTTCAACGTTATTGAATGATGATCTTGACTCTCACCATCCCGCAATTGGTGGATCAATTGCTTCTAATGGGGTTCATCAACCTCTGAGTGATCTTGGTCGGGTTTCTGCCGCCGCTGGGGCCGCCGCTGCTCTTAATTCTAGTCATAATGGTAATGGCAATAATTCTACCCATAACCCGGATGGTAATGCAGCTGCTGCGGCAGCTGCTGCTTTACAACCACCCACTTTAACCAGAAATAGGATTAGATCGAGTTCAGTGGCTTCCGTGAATCAATTCACCGAACTGAATGTTTATAAGACCAAATCTCGTGCCAGTACTTTTTCCTCCAACTTGAACAATTCCGATTTGACTTTAATTAAAGACTATAACAAATTAATCGCCGAAGAATTGGTCCATGGTAAATTCGAGGTTCAACGTGGAGGGATGTTTGCGTTTATCTTTGATAATTCATTCTCAAAAACTACCGGGAAAAAAGTATTATTTAGTTCTAAAATTGTCCTGAAAAGTCCCGCCTCTTCTTCTCCTAATAATACTGCGTCTCATCCTTTTAGACGTAACTTGTCATCTCAAAATAGTAACTTCAATCTTGGCGGTGGCCGTAATGTCCTGTTTCAATCTGCTCAACCTTCTCAAAGACAACCTTCCCAAAAATCTATTTATCCGCAACAACAACAGCAACAACCACCACCTACAACACCCCAACAACAACAATTGCAACAGCAGCATGAACAACCTCTGCAGCTGCAATTGCAACCACAACCACAATCCACACAAGACACTCAAGCATCTTCCAATGATTACACTAACTCCTCCGCCATTTCTACTCCATCATTAAGTGATCCAGCATTGGCCGGTAGTAAATCGGAACGTTCCGATAGTGTCAATGGTACCAATAAAGAAAGTAATATTCTTCGTCCTAAGAATGGTGAACTTTTACAAAGCGTGCTTCTTAAAAGAAGACGTAAGAAGTTACAAGGTTTCACCAAACGTTTTTTTGTTCTTAACTTCAAATATGGTACATTGTCATATTTCCGAGTCAACGATAATAAATTACGAGGCCAAATGCCCATCAAACATTCAATTGTCAGTGCCAACGCCAAGACTCGTGAAATAATCATCGATTCAGGAATGGAAGTATGGGACTTGAAGGCTTTGAAAGAACAAGAATTTGAAGCTTGGGTAGATGCTTTCAATCAAATTAAACAATCCAGTTATAACAATGACCAAGAAAATGATGGTGAAATTGACGATTTCCGTGCTTTTACTGAAGCTCACCATAACGATTATTTCGAAAATGACTACGATGATCCAAGGGCCTTAGATGAAAAAGCTGGGTATGTAGTCCTGCAATTAAGATCTGTTACCAATAAATTAGATCGTTTGAAATTAGACACTACTTCTAAAAACCCCAATGAATTGGCTTCCGAGATCAATAAAATCTCCTATGATGTCAACTTATTGATTGCCGATATTCATGCCGCTAGCAAAACCAATAATAGATTATCAACGGTGCCTAAGAATGATGCTGTGTCATTATTTTCAAGTAATGACTTCTACGATGCAAAAGAATATATCGATGCCATGAATCATGGGGTTGTACTTATTGGTGATCAAAATGGTCATGCTTCTGCTAACCAAAGAACTATTGATGGTGCTACTGCTGAAGACTATGATGATGAATACATCGGTGCTGATGCAGTTGAAGATGAAGGGGGTTCATCTTCTGATGATGACGATGATTCCGATGATGACGGCCCTAGTGTCATTACTGAAACCGCTAGTCAGCAAAAAACTCTTGAGAAAAGTGGTGATAGTGATAATGACTTATTCCCATTACCTCACCCTCCCGTTGAACGTGAGTGTGATATACCACTTTGTCTTCATGAACCATTTAGTATACTTGCTTTTGTGCGTAAAAATGTCGGGAAAGATTTGACATCGATCCCAATGCCAGTCGAAATGAATGAACCTGTCACTATTCTTCAAAAATACGCTGAATTGGTGGAATACTGTGATATGATTAATAATGCCCTCAGTACCACCAGTGACGAAGCAACTGGTGAAAAAATCTTGCGTATTGCTAGTTTTGCTGTTAGTTATTTGTCCAGTATGAGAATGAAAGAGCGTAATTCTAGAAAACCATTTAATCCTTTACTTGGTGAAACATTTGAATTGGTTCGTGAAGATTTCGGTATTCGTTTGATAAGTGAAAAA
Organism: Hyphopichia wangnamkhiaoensis; assembly: GCA_030578475.1. Lineage (NCBI taxonomy): Eukaryota > Fungi > Ascomycota > Pichiomycetes > Serinales > Debaryomycetaceae > Hyphopichia > Hyphopichia wangnamkhiaoensis. Next base: position 56,213 of record JAJMSM010000031.1, read on the forward strand.
GTGAGTCACAGGCCCCCTGTGTTTGCTATGTACGTTGAATCTCCGGATTGGACTTTAAGTTTTAGTCCTGCTCCTCTGCAAAAATTCTGGGGTAAGAATTTTGAAATCACTACTAAAGGTACTGTAAAGCTTACTATAAAATCTACAGGTGAAATTTTTACCTGGTCTCAACCTACGAGTTTGTTGAAAAATATTATTGCTGGTGAAAAGTATACCGAACCTGCCTCTACAATGACCATTAAATCAAGTTCGGGTCAAAAAGCTGTAGTTGAGTTTGCTAAAGGTGGTATGTTCAGTGGTCGTTCCGAAGATTTAAGTATTAAAGCTTTCAACGTTTCTTCCAAGAAAGAATTACCTTATTCTGTGACTGGTAAATGGACTGATTCTCTCACTTTGAAAACTAAGAGTGCTGAAAAACGAATTTGGACTGCAGGAAGGTTGTTACCTCAAGCAGAGAAAAAATTTGGGTTTACCCAGTTTGCTGGTAGTTTGAATAAGATAACGGAACTTGAAAAGGGACAATTGGCACCAACTGACTCTAGATTGAGACCTGATGTGCAAGCTTATGAAAACGGTAATCTTGATGATGCCGAAAGATTCAAGAACGAGTTGGAAGAGAATCAAAGAGAACGTAGAAAGGAGATGGAAACCAGTGGTCAAACACACGAACCTAAATTTTTCCATCATGTTGGAGGTGACTCCAAAGCTCCTGATTCAGGTGAGTGGGTTTATACTGTTGGTGAACACAGTTATTGGAATAGAAGGAAAAATCAAAATTGGGATGATTTGCTCAAATTGTGGTAAGAAGTTAGCAAAATACGCTAGGAGATATAAAGTAGCACAATTATTCAATCGTGGCATTTATTCTTACTATTATTGATATAATCTATATATATATATATGCATATAATTATAGCTTAAGATTCAATCTTTCCTCTGAGCTATTTCTGGAAGGAATATCAACCAAAATTTCTGCTGAAGAATCGGTGTCGAATCCTATACCTGTAGCGTTAATATCACCCATTGCAGAACTTGCCGTAAAGCCCCCGGCATTAGGCATGAGAGGATGTGCACTTCTGTTTCTGAAGAGTAGAAATTGTAACTGTTTCCGTAGACTATTTATTAAGACCCGCTGTAAATTCATTTCGTCTTTCATCATGAAATTATCGTTAACAAGATTGTTAAGGATATTTTGACGATCATTCATGGAGGAACTCTCTCGGTCGATGAATGGTACCACTTTTTCATCAAGTTCATATTTTAACCTTTCTAGTTCATAATTCACATAGACAAATTTATCCTGTAATGATGAAGATGATGCGTCTACCTCGGTATTATTTGAACCCCTACGCCTTTGATCATTTCCAAATTTATTAATTTCTTCGATGGGTTCGTTGTAGCCTAAATTGGTAATCTTACCCTGAATGATTGAATCAAGGATCTTGTTGATTTGTTTCTGGAGGAATGAGTTTTCGGACGTGAGTGAATCTAATTTATTATTTATGTTATCCCAATGAGGTAAGAATTGATTAAGCTGGCAATTATTTCTCTGTAAATGAATCTCCAATGCTGTTTCATTATTACCAACCCATGTACAGCCTATTTTATCGGCAGGGCAAGTGAGTTTTCCTGTTTTCACACAATTTTCCTTGTGTTTACTTAGATTTTTCTTCAAAATCATGTCGTTGGAGCATAAATCACATGTTTGATAATTGAAAAGACAATCAAAGTCAAGATGATTTTGTTCAGTAATGGCAGTCACTTTAGCATTGCAAAACTGACACTGATAAAATTTATGTATGCACCCGTTGTCCTTGGCACTTGGTTCCTCGGAGACTTCACTTTCCGTATCTGGGTGTAAATATCTTCTCTCCACGATCAACTTACATTCTTCGTCCTCTATATCATGTTCGGTTTGTTCTGATGAGTCTGGATCTTGTCTGGGCACTCTTTTATGCCGTATACCATTACAGTATACACCTGTGTATCCACAATCAGTAATTACGTGGTGTTCTAGCTCCCAGCGGCAACCACTCCATTCACAACCACGCTCGTGGTTCAAGCAATATACTCGTAGATCGTCTATCAAATTATTTATTAGCAAAGGCGTGGGAAACAAATCATTGACATTGGACGAGTCCAACGGAGTTCTATCCAAGGGACATGATCCTTTCAAAGGCTCATTGTCGCCATTTCGGTTGTTATTATTGTTATTGTTACTATTGGACCTCATATTCTCCTTAGACATTTTAAAGCATTCCAAAATGCACTCTTTACAAAAAGTATGGCCACAAATTGTGGTAAGTGGGTTGATGAAAGGTTGTTGACACACAGGGCAATTAAGATGCTCTGTGGATGATTTATAGAGTACATTTCGATAATCGGGACGGTCATCGTGCTGTATTAAATTAAAACTTGCGGAATAATTCTTTATTCTTATATTGTCATCATACTCTGGGACCTCGTTCTCGTGCTCCTGGTCGCTCACATCAACACCATAATCTTCTGCTAGCGAAAATCTGGAAATCTCTCCTCTAGTCTTTTCTATATCTGTATCACTCATTGTCTTTTGATGATGTCGAAATCAACAAATAGTAGATTTCCCCAACTTTTCTGTGATGGTGACTTTATCTTGCATTTATAACTTTCCCGTCTGGTGCTTATTTGTGTATGCGCACGACTATCTCCGCTTTTTCGACTGGACCAAACTTGCAGCCAGTCTACAAGGTTCACCAATTCGGTTTGCCAGTACATGGACATTTTATAGCGTAGAAACTACTATCGAGTGTTTTAAAGGACCAAAGAGTTGATCTAGAAGTGGATCTATCTCCTGTTTCTGCCTAATGGCTGATGATTCCAGCTGAGGTAGGACGTAAGCTCAGACTACAACAAACTGGCCGAATTGTTATCACAACGACGCACCTAGACTCAATCAACTTAGGTAATCACATCTTTCCGTACTCTTGTATTACCCTAAGCTTACAAAGTGTTAAGAAGACGACATGGCCTAAATTTCGTAATCAAAAAAAAAATCTAGATCAACGGTCTATTTTTTCTCTTTTTTCATCTTTTTTTTTCTCACTCAAAAGTGCAAATTTTCTCTATGCCTCGATGACGTTACAATCTCTCTTCTTATCAATGCATTCCTATGACACGATTAAGAAGTGATCAGGAGTAAAAAAACAAAAATAAAGGTCTCGCCCGGATTCGAACCGGGGTTATTCGGATCAAAACCGAAGGTGATAGGCCGACTACACTACGAAACCAATTCTTGATGACCAGGATTTCTGTGGTTTTCTGCACAAACATAAATGAAGGAAAACCTCGAAAAAATTATTCCTTGAATACTTGGTTTATCGGAATGAAGTTGGATATTTGGTTATATGAGATGCATGAAGCTGATTAATATACACCATGTACCTCTTTTGGCTCTTTTATGGTGCTTAAGAGGCAAAATAAGGATGATTGTAGAAATTCTAGGGCTAAAAAGGCTGCAAAATGCACCCATTTTTTCCTATCGATTACCCTTCATATAATAGAGACATCTTTGTCTATACTTTTCGACGAGTGAGCATGACTAAGTCTTTGTATGCTCCATTGAATGCAGATTCAATAACACATAAGTATAGAATAGTCTGACTTTTACGATACTCTTACAGCACAATACTCTACTATTAATGAAGTGGGACTAATATCTAAGTCTCTTACATGCTTAGCTATTGTTCAAAGTATAAATTGGGGTATTACATGAAATCTTAGAGTTTTGCAAAAAAATGTCAAGTTTTCAACTAAATTGTTAAAAATGCCTCTACAATAGTTGAAATTTCACGATGACATGAAGCTGACTTGGTTTCTTGAGAATTTTGGACAAATTAAGCTATATTCATTTAAATATATCACTACATAAATTTGCATCATTATATAAAAGGAACAGCCAAACCGTCACCTCTTAAGTCAGATCCACCTGAATGTAACAATTTACCGTCTTTTGATTCATTTTTAATAATTTGAGCCCTTCCAAAAGTCGAACGCTTATAACCACTAATGACTTCAGTCTTATGTCCCAAATTTTGTAACTCTTTAACAGTTTGTAAGTCAATACCATCTTCCAACTGTACTACAGTGACCTCGGTGGATACGGGCCCACCACCACCTCGACCTTTATCAGAGTCAGGGTCTTTTGAATCAAGACAGAAACGAGGACTATCTAAGGATTGCTGGGGGTTGAAATTAAATAAGGTTAAATTGAGGAAATGCATAACGTGGCCTACCGGTTGAATAAATCCACCCATATTACCATAACTTATTTTGAAATTATCTTCCAAGTCTGTGACAAGAGCCGGGATAATAGTATGATAGGGCCTTTTACCACCTTCAAGACAATTATTCTGGCCAGGACTAAGGTTGAAATTGGCTCCTCTATTACCCAAACAAAAACCAAAATCCTCTACGACTATCCCTGAGCCAAATCCATGGAAAACCGAATTAATAAAGGAACAGGCATTACCCTCCGGGTCAGTGACGGATAAATAAACTGTATCTGAGCGATATTTAGGACCCGGAACTGGATGATTGATAGTTGACAAGTCAATTATCTTAGAAGGATCGAAGAGTTTAGCACGCTGCTGTAAATATTGTGGGGATAATAGCTCTTCTACCGGGACTTTATCAAAAGTGGGGTCCGCCACGTATTCATCAGCATCATTAAAAGCGATTTTCAAACTTTCTATAAGGAGATGTAAGTATTCGGTTGAATTATGCTTTAATGAGTGCAAATCAATGACTCCCAAGTTATGTAATTCTCGAATAACTCCCAAAGCAAGTAACACCACTAAACCTTGTCCATTAGGGGGAATTTCCCAAACTTTGTAATCTCCAAATTCAATTGAGATTGGTTCGACAAAGGTAGAAGTATGCAGCTGAAAATCTTGATTGGTTAGTTTATGACCTCTTTCCTTGGTAACTCGAACGATTGAGTCAGCAATTGGACCTTCATAAAATGCTTGCTTACCATTTTCAGCAACCAATTTGAGAGCATTTGCCAATGGTTTATTATCGATGAAATCTCCTTCTTTTGGAGCTTTCCCGTTCTTGAGAAGCGGATGCGAGAGTGGTTCAGTATTCGGATTCTGATTTAAGAGTTTTTTCTCTGCTTTTTGCCAGAGATTAGCGGAAATTTCATGAACTCCAAATCCATTATCAGCCAAATCGATAGCTGGTTGTAAGATTTGCTTGAATGATACTTTACCAGACCCCCACTTTTCATAAGCATCATGCCAACCAGCAATGGCCCCGGGTACGGTTACTGAGAGCACCGAATCATCAGGGATTCTTTTAAGAGGTTTACCATCATTCTCCAATTCAAAAACATCTTGAATTGTGATATTCTGAGCAGCCCGGCCACAACCATTAATTCCTTCCACTTTGTTAGTTTTACTCAGATGAAATAAGGCAAAACAATCACCACCAATACCAGTGGAAGAAGGCTCCACCACACAAAGAGCTGCTGACGTAGCAATAGCTGCATCGACGGCGTTCCCACCTTGAGAAAGGATCTTGATACCAGCCGACGTGGCCAAGGGTTGAGTAGAAGCCACAATTCCTTTCGTGGAGTAAATGGTGGAACGTCTCGAGTTGAACTTAATGAAATTGTCAGTCATTTTTTAATAGAACCGGCGTAATGAGTGAAAAATATGACCAGATCAACCTTGAATTATCATAATTATGTAGTGGGTTTAGGAATAATTTCAAAAATATCCCGGCCAAAAGGGTTGATCCCATAGCGGAATTTTTGTTCGTTTTCCACTTTTTTCTTATTATCTAATTTAATTTTACGCAGCCTATTGTTCGAGATAAGCACCCGAATGTTTCACAAGAAGCACCCATCCCAACTTCCAAGAAGACAACCTTCTATATCAATGCGACAATGGTGGTGTTTGTCAAACATTTTCCAGAACCGACTTCGAGGTTTTTCAATCATTGTTTGAGTGGGGTCATGGCGGATGATTATGGTTGAATCAGCCGTCTGCTTCGAATCCGAATTAGGAAGTGAGCCCGTGCACCACATATTCTGACGTGAAAAAAAAAAAATTAAAAAAAAAAAAAAAAAAAAAACGTCAAACAGAAAATCAAAAGGGAGAAAGCGATGGACGCGTCTCCCACAACCACCGAGTAAGTTGTTGTAAGCCCATTAATAGAACATGTCACTCCGTCGAAAGATCAGAATCCAGACGCCGTTGTCCGACAACGAGGAAAATGAGGACTATGGCGGATACAATACGCCCAGGATGGCGACTCCGGAGCAAGGGATGAGCGAAGAGCCTGGATCCAGCAAGAATGGTAGTGGGTCGCTGACACCTTATTTGACCGAAAGCAATGAGGCGGTGGTAAGAACGATCATATCACGTCATACTAGGTATCAGACGATACGAAGAGAGCATATATCGCAGGCGATTAATCTGGCGGGGAGTTTCAATGCCAGTAGTGGAGGAGGAGGAGGACGAAGTAGCTCGCGCGGAGTGGGATACGTGAATGGCGTTGTTAAGGAGGTTAATGAGGACTTGAAGGAGATATTTGGAGTTGAGTTGGTAACGGTGCCGACGTTGAAGGAGGATTTAGAACGACAACAACAACAACAACAACAGCGACTGAAGAAAAAGAGAAAGAATAATGATTCTACAAGTACTAATACTACCCCCACGAGCGTTAGTGGGACCATGGGTCTAATAAGTAAGTTGAGTCCTCAGGCCAAAGACGTACTTTCGAAGCTTTATAACGACGATATTGGCAAACAGGTTGATAATGAACGCAATACCAATGATGGCCAATTTTACTTACCTAAATATACCAAGACAGATACTCCGTTATCTAACACTGAATTAATTAAACTGGGGATCACGCTATTAATTCTGGCCATCTTAATCATTGAAGAAAATCATCTTAACGAACAAGATTTAATAAGAACGTTGGCCCAATTTGGAATCTCGAGTAATCTTAATCACAAGATTGCCAATTTGAATACCAATCTCCATGAATTTCTCAATGAATTGGTAAGACGAGAATATATTGTACGCCACTCTCCGGAGACTGGAGATAGTGGACCCAGCACCAACAATTCCAACTCGAGTGCCAATAATAGCAATAACAGCGGTAATGCCGATTACAGTCTTGGGGTCAGATCATTCATGGAGTTGAGTCCTTACTCGGTGGTTGGCATCATACGCGAAATCTACGGAGACAAATTCGACGATGATGTCAAGAGCAAGGTGGTGGTGACCATCGAACGCACGTATGGCGAGGCAATCCTGCTAGAGGAACCCCAAGAGCAAGAAGAAGAACTACTACAACAAGATACAACTCCACAAGAACAAGATCAACTAGATCCACAAGATCATCCAGATCAACAAGAAGAGGAGCACAGCAACGAAGAGCCCTCCGAATAACCACATGTCAATATAGAACCCATATAATACTACGAGACTGCCTGACTATACATTGTAGAATCATCCTGTGAAGAGTGGGGGTGGGCCACCACTATCTCCGTCACGAGCGTCACCGATGACAGTTTCCTGGCACCTCGTCCCAGCGGTCATTTCAACCTGTCCCCTGTCATCATCACAAGCTGAAGATATCAACAAGGCACCACCACCCTCCCTCCCACTAATTTCCTGTAGAGGAGGGGGCGGAATTGTGTCCTGATTTTCCCTGTGAAAAATGCCAATCCTCGCATTTTCCTTTCCTTTTCTCTTTTTTTTTTCTTTTTTGTAAGAATGTCCGAAGGTGGAAATTAAATTCTGGGACCATTTTAATGGTGCTATACGAGAAGTTCTGCCATTCAAACCAACACAAACACACAAGACACACTGGTCAGAGACCTAGTGGTATAGTGGCACCAAGCAATACAATTACAAGAGCGACTAAGAAACACCATCATAGTCTCAGATCTTTCAGGAGTGTTTTAAATCTCTAATTTAGCCGCCCCTCAAAAAAAAAAAAAAAAAAAAAACAGCAAAAAGGAAAAATCAGCGACAGAAAAAAAAAAAAAAAGAAAAGAAACAAAAATAGACGCTGTTTCGTTCCCGCTGTGAAATTTACACGCTCTTAATTGTTCAACTGTTCTTCTTGTTCTTCTTGCTTGACTATTAATACTACTACTTCTCTTTCTTCTTGTTCAGTTCTCGTCTCTGCTACTGCTGCTCGAAGTATCTGTCAATCCCTGTTGTTTGTTATTTTTCACTAGACCCTCGACTGTCGTATAACACGCACATCGCGAGACTATCTCTACAGATCAGATCATATTAGTTCAACACATATATTTCTAATCAATTCATTAACATGGCATTGGACACTTTGGATTACTCTGTCATGGTAGCCATTGCGCTCGCCATGCTCGCGTATTTTGGTAAAAATACCTTTTTCCCCTCCGATAATGGGACTTCTGCTGGGTTTGTTGCTAACGTTGGTGGTGAAAGCTCCAGAAACTTGTTGGAAGTTTTGAAGAATAATCATAAGAACACCGTGGTTTTCTTTGGGTCCCAAACGGGGACTGCTGAAGACTATGCTTCCAAATTATCCAAGGAACTTGTATCCAAGTTTGGTCTTAAAGTATTAACGGCTGATTTGGCTGATTATGACTATGATAATCTTGGGGATATTCCTAATGATGTCTTGGTGTTTTTCTTAGCTGCCACTTACGGGGAAGGGGAACCAACCGATAACGCGGTTGATTTCTTTGAGTTCTTGGATAATGATGCTGATACCTTATCTACTTTAACATACTCCGTGTTTGGTTTGGGTAATTCTACTTATGAATTCTATAATGCCATGGGTAAAAAAATCGACACCCGATTGGAAGAATTGGGTGCCGAAAGATTTGCAGAATATGGTGAAGGTGATGATGGTAATGGTACCATGGATGAAGATTTCTTGGCTTGGAAAGATGCTGTATTTGATTCATTGAAAAATAACTTGAATTTCGAAGAACATGAATCAGTTTATCAACCAAACTTGAAATTGACCGAACGTGATGATTTAACCGTTGACGATGATGATGTTTCTCATGGTGAACCTAGTAAAGCTTATATTTCTAAAACTGCCACTGATTTCACCAAAGGTCCATTTGATCACACTCATCCTTATCTTTCACATGTTGCCAAAACTCGTGAATTATTCACTTCTGATTCAAGATACTGTGTTCACGCCGAATTTGACTTATCCGATACCAACTTGAGATATACCACCGGTGATCATATTGCCATTTGGCCCAGTAATGCCAATGAAAATATCGATACTTTCATTAAAGCATTTGGCTTACAAGATAAAGTTGATACTGTATTCGACTTGAAAGCATTGGATTCAACCGTATCAATTCCTTTCCATACTCCAATCACTTACAGTGCCGTCATTAGACACCATTTGGAAATTTCGGGTTCCATTTCAAGACAATTTCTTTTATCAATTGCTCAATTTGCTCCTTCCGAACAAATCAAGAAGCGCACTTTACAAATTGGTAACGATAAAGCCATCTTCGCTGAAGAAATCCACGCTCAGTATTTCAACATGGCTGACGCGTTGCTTTACTTGTCCGACGGTGAAGCTTGGAATCAAGTTCCATTTGAATTCTTGATTGAATCAGTGCCTCATTTACAACCTCGTTATTATTCCATCTCGTCTTCATCTTTATCAGAAAAAACCACCATTCATATTACCGCCGTCGTTGAGGCTGATAAACATAAAAATCAATTGGTTACCGGGGTGGTTACCAATTTATTGAAAAATATTGAAATTGATCAAAATAAATCTTCTACTAAACCAATTGTCACCTATGACTTAAAAGGCCCAAGAAATAAATTCTCTCACCATAAATTACCAATTCATGTTAGAAGATCCACCTTTAAATTACCAAGTAATCCTGCCACTCCTGTCATCTTAATTGGACCTGGTACTGGTATTGCTCCAATGAGAGGTTTTGTTAGAGAACGTGTTGCTGGTAAAAAGAACAACGATGCTAAAGTTGGGAAAACTTTACTTTTCTACGGTTGTAGAAATGAAAATGACGATTATCTTTATAAAGAAGAATGGCCCGAATACGCTAAGGTCTTAGGTGAATCATTTGAATTTGAAGTGGCCTTCTCTAGAGCTAATCCCAGCAAGAAAGTTTATGTTCAAGATAAACTTTTGGAAAGATCTGCTCAAATTAATGAATTATTGGAACAAGGTGCTTTTATCTACGTCTGTGGTGATGCTTCTAAAATGGCTAGAGATGTTCAAAATACCTTATCCAGAATTATCGCCAATGAACGTGGTGTTACCGAAGAAAGAGGGGTTGAAATCACTAGATCACTTAAAGTTCAAAATAGATACCAAGAAGATGTTTGGTAAGTTATTTTTTGCTTGTTTTTCCTTATTTTGTTGTCAAGTCTTATGTCCTATTCACATTACCCCTATTTTAATTCTTCTCTTTAATTGTGTTAATGATTTTACTCTTTTGAAATATTCTGTTTTATCTCATCATTATACAATCAAAAAAGAAATGAATAAAAAGAAACAAAGTTTCTTATGATATGTTATATACTTTTCGATTAATTTTTTTTTTTTTAGATTGTGGCTCTTTTCCGTTTTGAATATTTTAACAGCTTTATTAATATATAGAATACATACAATGAATACTTATTGTTATTATTATTACAAATTCCTGCTACAAGTAGACTAGGATATATTTATATATATTATGAAATGAAATAAAGGCTATTAATTAATAAAAGAAATATGAAGAAAGGAAAGGAAGTGCAGATGATAATTTATGACGAGAAAAGCTGCAAAAAATTTATATAGATAATAATAATAATAAAATAAAGAAAGATATAAATAACGGTAAAACCTTAACCAGATCAAGTCTCCAAATTATTGAGGGAATTATTACGTTTAATACAATATCTCCAGTTTGGATTTGATGAATTATAGATACTTTGTAATTTTTCTTCGATGTCCAACCAATGTTTGTACTTTAATTTTGATTTTAAATCCAAATCATAAATATTGCAAGTTAATAAAAACTTACCATAATTTTCAATATTGATTAAATTATTGATATTGTTATGACTATTATGAATATTATTATACTTGTCATATTTTTCAAATTTAATGAATAATCCCACATCTCTTAAAGTCATAACAAGAGATAAATTTTGAGAAACATCATCTATTGAGGTTAAATTTTTAATCAAGTCATTTTTATTATTGATTCTTTGATATTCTTTTAATCTTTGGAAAACACTATTGGGATTACTTAAAAATATTTTAAACAATTTTTTAATGGGGATTCGATTAACTTCTTCAATGGTGGTTAATATTTCTTGAGGAATAACCGAAAAAATGTCTTCTAACCCTTGATCTAAGGTTTCTGGATAAAGTAAGTCAAGAGGGCAGAAATGTCTAGAATAACCCTTTAATATATTTAACAGGCAAGTTCTACAATAATTGGAAGAAGTATTATCGTATAACCATTTTGGTTTTATTTCAAATATCACCAGATCGATTTTGTTATTAGAAGTGAGGTCTTTAACCGAACTAACATCATTAATGATATTGGTACGATCGTCGTTAACGATGTGTCGATGTGGATTATCGGAATTATATTCATGAAGGGAAGAATTGGTGGATGTATCGTTATTAGTGGTGGGAGGAGTGGCGGTAGGAGTAGCGGTGGATGCATTCCCATTTAAAGTAGCAGCCCCATTGGTGGCCTCATTATCATTATCGTTATTATTATGTGTGTGATTAGGGGAAGAATTCTGATCATTATTAGTCTCATCCTCATCATCGTACTTAAAAGGACTATTATTACCAATGTATAGATGACAATTCTTGGATAAAAATTGTTTGGTATAATTGCCATCCAAGATGTTGGGGATCAATAACCCGTATCTTTCTTTAAGCATTAGTTTATTTCCTTGATTATCTAGTTGGTTGACAAAATCAGTGGTTAACACAATCAATTGTATATCAATGATTTGTTGTGGAAATAGATGTTTACATTTCAATTCGATGAAATCATATAATTCACACGTAGAAATGTACTGATCATCTTCTTTAAGTAATCGAACCCTCAATAATTTATGTCTCAAGTAATCGTTGTTACCGGTATATTTGAATAGAATATTAGCGTTCCCCTTGGCGAAGTAAATCCAGTCACTAGGTGATGTAATTTTTGAAATTTCCATATTAGCGATAGATTCATATGACTATTGTGATGTAGAGAAAATGACAGAAGTGGAATGGGAAAGGATGACACTACTCAAACCAAAAGCTTGGATTGATGGATAAATGAAGAAAAAAGAAAAAAAAAAAGAAATAAAAAGATGAAGTGTAGAGTTCCCAAATGAAAGGAGTAACTCTATAACTCAATGCAAGGG
>JAJMSM010000031.1:68725-79739 GCA_030578475.1 Hyphopichia wangnamkhiaoensis
TACTTCTCTTTTATTTTTTACTTAGCGATCCGCTCAAAAAATAATATAGGCCAATTTCAAAATTAGGTGATAGATCAATTGATAAAAAAACAGAAGAACACGGGAAAGCAATTTGGAAGCAAACCCAAGGTGTAAGTTATCAGATCGAACTCAAATCAATGGGCGAAGGAGCACACGAATGGACCGCCAATGATAGTAGGAATGGTAGCGGTAGCGGAATGTGGTGCAAAGACTAAAAATAACACTGGAAGCTTTCCGAGTACAGATGAACCTTGAGATACAAAGCGCCCAGGATGTAACACGATCAGGAACAAGAAACAACGATAAGTGTGTTGATCAGATTCGACTATGGGCAAGAATATGTCAAGAAGGAGGGGGCGGCAGCAGTGTATAGAGATATTGTAAAGTGGTGCCTCGCCCGGGATCAGGGGTGAGCGGTTAGAAATCAAGCGACAACAGGAAGAAAGGAAGGAACGAACGAATGTGCGCCAGGGCGGGTGCGATACGAATAGAAACACCAGGAGATCAAGAGGTGTGGATGGGACAGCCAGTGGTGTGGCCTTCTTGTTTAGTCTTCTTTTGGTAAGTTCGTGCAAGCCAAGATGGTGGAATTGAACCTACGATGGTGTTGTAAAAATTATCGATGGTTTTAAAAAGAATCTATTTGGTGATTTCCTCCTTCCAGATTTTATTTTCCAAAAGGGAAAAAAAAAGAAGGGAAGAAAAACGAGAGGAAAATCAAAAGGAGAACAAAAAAAAAAAAAAAAAGACTAAGGTGTACGGGTGTAGGAGAATGAAATTTACTAGACACTATTTAAAACTATGATTACGGTAAATATCTTCTATTTCCTGCTTGGTAAAGATCTTTTCATTGGCCACGACGCGGTCGTTGTTGACAAGCAACTTGCCGGGGCCGGTGAATTTGAAGAAAATGGGTTTACGGGCCACTAGAGCCACCAAGGTCAATTTCACGAACAGTAAGAAACGATGGACGTAATGAGCTCCCTTTGATAAGCTTGATTTGAAACTCCAATCGTCCACAAGGGACTCGAAACGTTCCAGAACGGTGGTTTTGAATTTGGTGATGTTGTCTTGTATTGTGAGTCTCACTGGTTCTGGTAATCGGGCCCATTTGAAGCCTTTTTTCAAACCATCCCAGATTCCAGACACGATTTTTTGTAAAGGTACCGGTAATAATTCGAGGAATTTGGTGTTTCTTCTTAATATTTCTGTTTTGAAAGTGGGGATGGTGGATGCAATTAAAGAATTAGGATTAAGAAGTATGGTTTCTTTTTCTTGTAAAGTCAAATCATATAATTGATTAGCTCCATTAACCACAATTACTCCTTTCCCCTTGGTTTTGAACGAGTTGAATTTACCCAACCATTTAGTGGGAGATAATTCAAGATTGTATCCACTCCAGGCAATCATACTATCATCATTTAAAATGGTCCAACTTTCATTATTATCTCGTATATCGATTATCGAATAATTTTCAATATCATAATTACGATGACTGGTGACCCCATTGATAACCAATGATACTGGACTGGTGGTGTGGACTTGTTCATAGCCTGTTTTGGCACTCAATAACTTGGACTCACTCGTCATCTGATTCAAATCCCCATTGATGGCTATGATGGACCCATTTCGGATATTAAGACTCGAAGATTGCGGTAACGTAATGTTCAACAAGTTACTGGGATGTCCCAATGGTCTAAAGAGAGGTAATTCTATAAACGGGCCCCTTCCAGTTCCTTGTGGTAAACTCAGATTCGACAATTCATCACTGATATCATGTATTTGGGGATTATCGGCATTTATCACCCGGCTAGTAATTCCAATATGTCTTATTGAATTAAATAAAAAACCTCCACGAAGTCGACCTCCAGTATTTCTGATCATCTTATGTATGCTGTGAATGGACCGCTAGTGTGATGGGTAGTTCAGGCTTTCTACTTTCCACAATTCGACTTTTCACTATGGGATTTTCTACTATTCGAACCAATTCCCACAAATCATGGTCTGCATGGTGTTTATATCGTTTTTCTATTTTTTTTGTGGGTGCACAATTCTCTTTTTTTTTTTTGCTTTTCTCAGTTTGTTCTAAAATGCGATTAAGAAGAATGAAGCGGACATGGCGAATCGGACGACTATCATTTCCCAGCTGGATCTACGGAGAAATGCAAAACGAAACAACAAACAAGAAAAAAAGAAAGAAGGAAAAAAAAGAAAAGATTATATGGTTACGGCGATAGATGTACGATGCTCTTATTGCCTAAGGAAGGCTGTTTCATTGTGTTTGTATATTTTACTTGTAGTTATATGCTCTAAGAAAATAACTAAAAAAAAAAAAAAAAAAAAGGAAAAAAAAAGAAGAATGAAAGACTAACTACCAGGATGAGTGCTTATACTTCGGTAAACTGCTGGAGCCAGTCGTCCGTGTCCAAAATCTCTTTCAAGTAAGCATCACTAACCAAGGCTTTGTCAATTTCATTGGAAACCTTGACCAATTTGACAAATAATGACCATAACTTGAATCCTCCACGTAAATCATTATGGTATTGAGATGATTTGATACTGTTGATACCGTTGACATTGATGTTGAATGAAATATTGTTGATTTGGAAAACGGTGTTCAAAGCATGATCATGTCCGCTCTTAATCAAAACATCTTTGGCTAATGAACCACCAGCACTCTTTTGTTGTTTAACTGCGAATTCTAAATAAATTTCAGCCACTACCCCAAGAAGAGTATTGTTAAGGTCTTTGTAGAATGGGATTTGGTCAATTAATTTATACCAATCTTCTTTACTGGTATAATTGACCTTGATGTTATTGTTTTCTTGACGAACAATAAAATCAATTAAAACACATTCCAAGTTGTTAATAAGATTAGATTGAATGAACTTCAAATGACTTCTAAAATTTAATAATGCTCTTGAAATAGGACCTTGATAATTTATAGGATGAACATTGAACTTATGAAGGGATAAAACTCGTGAAATTAAGGTAATCTTATTGGATTCTTCCGAGGTCAAGTTAGCATCTAAGCTACCGGTATCTTTGAATAATTTGGGAACACTAGTGAAATCTCTTGGACTTTGGTTCAACTTTATGGTATTTGATTGGATTAAAAATAATAATAGGACCAATTCTTGTATGAGGCTTTCATCCAAATCATTCGAATTTTCTTGAACAAATTTAACCAATATTTGTCCCAATTTACTTAATTTATTAGTCTTGTTATCAATGATCTCAAATGAATATAATGTTCTCAACAAGGCAGTGGAAATGATATCTTTCCGACTGATGATTTCTTTATCAAAGGGAGTCTTAGCAGGACTATAATCATCATTCAAGTCACGTAAGAATTCAATTAACTCGAATTTTGAATCACCAGAGCCTGAGTGAGAATACAAATGATTGATTGTTTTGAATATTGGTTGTGGCAATCTATTGTTTAATTCAACTACCTCATCTTTAAACCAATAATGAACCTTAATTCTTTTCACTTGATAGTATCTGGTGATCAATTGAGTAATCAAATTGAATTGCCCATCAACAAGTTTGGTATAGAATGGCAGACTGATCAACTTTTTATAACCATCACTTAATCCACTTTCTGATGGTGGTCTCACATTCATGTATCCTTGGGTTATTGCCCCCAATAAAGTAAGTGGAACCAAACCAATTGATTGGTAAAGATATAATTCCGGTGGTAATCTTTGTGATATTATATCATGAACATCAGTAGGAACTTTAATAACTGGATTGTCTTCTTCTTTTTCTGTCGCAGCACCATTAGCTTTAGCAGAATTGGCACCTTCTGGTTGGGGGGTTACCAGTTGCAGAGGTTCAGCCGATACAATGACCCCATTTTCAAGCTTTTTACCTTCTAATAAATCGTCAGGGTTAACAAAACCCAATTTGGCCATTTCGATACTGTAAAGCTCAGCATTACCTTCCACATTGATAACAGGTATGTATTTTATGGCAGAATGCCCTTTCAAGTATAATTCAAGTAACTTGGGATCATTCAAACTGGCAATGTACCCATGTAAATCGGAATTATTACCATTGAATGAGTTATATTGGAAAACGATATCAAGACCTAATTTAAAGTAACTTAACTGTGGGTATGGTTGTATTGGATTAGGTTTGGGTAATGGAGGGAAATTAGGGAACGTAATTGGTTGGATACTACAACCAACCATAATACTCAAATCTAAAAATTGACGTTCAGTTAAGCTCAATTCATGTAACACCTTAGATTTGTCAACAAATCTAAAGTCTTTCGACTGGAACTCCATTCCGAGAATAAATTTATCAACATGAGTAAGTAATAAATCAGTGGAACCATAAATCGTGTCGATCAATTTGTTCTGATATAAGTAAGACAACTGGAATGATGAATCGTATGGACTAATCATATAGTCGATATCATGGGCGATAAATTGTTTGATTAAATCGTTGGTCATTGGAGCCACTGGCAATGGGTCAGTGAACAATCTGAACGATTCATTAGACAGATTATTGTAACCCCCGTATGGGTTTGAATTCTTAGAGTTTAATTTATTCCATGTGTTTTCCAAATGTTGTTCTTGTGGTGAGAATTCGCTAGTTTTATAGTTGGAGGCTTGTAATTGAATTTTCAATCCTGGTATCACAAAGATTGGTTTGATATTGAATTCTTGAAATACCTGTAAGTCAGACTTGATATAGTCACTCAAGGAACTGGGAATACCTCCAATACCGGCGAGAAACTGTTCCTTTTTGAATGTATAGATTCTACTCAAGTAATGTTCCACATCAATACCTATAGTAGCATTTTGTAAAATCTCAATTGAACTTGTGTTAACAAGCTTTCTTTCGAATAAATAAGACTCGAGGGATTTGATCGGCATTTTCAAATGTTGATATCACGAATAAGAAGTAGCCTTGAAATTGGTAGATGTCCAATGCAAATCTGTCTTCTTGGTCTTTTTGTAACTACTCGAAGTATGTTTTGTTAGGGCGTTTATCAATTTTATTTCACTTTGTTTTCTTTTTTTTTTTCTTCTTTTGGTTCCTATTTTTTTTTCTTTTGTTTAACTCTTTTTGATTTTTTTTTTTTGCGGGGCCACACGACTCGGATTTTCAGCCCATTTTTCAACCGAATTACGATCTACAACGATGGTGACTTAAAGGGAATTTTCACTATATTACATAAGCCTGTTAGTATAATATATATATCAATGACAAGAAACGGGGGCTGGTGAACAAGAGAATACCTTTTGTAAAAGAATAGGAAGGAATCTACTATACAATTTTTGACGGCTCAAAATCAGTGATGTTACCAGATTATTCATGTCTCTTCACCAAATAAGTTATTCAATGCTCCATTTTCGGTAAGTGGATCATTCATTATATCAATACCGTAATTTTTCTTCTTTCTCGCTAATGCAGCTGCTTCCAATTGTTTCTTTCTATCCTTTAATTCATCAGTTGCAGTTTCAGCTCCGTTGATATTCTCTTTAGAAATACGAATCAATTCGAGCAATGCAGATCTTTGATGTTTTAAAGATTTGGAGCTCACCAACAAGGTTTCAAAATTACTGACATGATGGGTGGTGATATTAGGTAAGTATTGAATCAAGACTCTGGCAGGATAATCATTCTTTGATCTTAATGTACAATATAATGTGGTCAAAGCGATGGCTGCTTCAGAGTGAGTTTCAATAAAGTAATCATCCGTTAATACGTGAAGTAATGACTTGATCAAATTATCACACAAATACTTATCGACTTCATCATCTTTCAACAAAATATCAGAAAGAATATTTCTCACCACTAATATGGTGTTGAAAGAACATTTAGTATCTTTGAAAGATATTACATGGCAACAAATTTGTAAAAATGGTGCCATGACTTCTTTATTTTCAATAATCAAACGTTTACAAGCAAATTGGGTATCGGTGACGTTTTTGGCATTTATTTGACTGACCACATCCATTAATAATCTCACCACGGTGGCGGTCAATTGCCTTAACATATGTTCCTCCATCATTTCTTCAGATAAAGTTTCGTCATCTTCATTGCCATGTAACTGTAATCCGCTAACATACACCCTTTCCCATTTACTGACAATTAATTTATCAATATCAACGAATGCCTTAGGTAATAATTCCGACATAAAGACATCGACAAATTTAACAGGACAATTTCTTACGACACTTCTCAAACAACTGTTTATCATGTGTTTCCAACTATGCAAGGTCACCCCACTGGTGTCACCTGCCACTGACTTCCAAAGCATCAGAGCAACACCCGGGATTTCGTAAAAAGTGTCTTCTAATTGAGACAATGACCCAATTGTTAAAAATGCATATTCTCTTGTGTAACGAATTAAATGTCCAACGGAGTCAGCAAAATCTCTTAAGGTAAGAGCTGCTTTCACATTTTCCTCAATAAAGGTCTCCTTACTTTGAATTGAAACCCCTTGCTGCCAAAACCTTTCCATACAACTGTATCTCACAAAGGATTGCACTGCATCGGGTAAATCTTTCCAATTTTCAGGATTATGATAAGCTTGGATTTGACTTAATAATTGTAAAATATGAGGGATGATTGGTTGCACTCTTGGTTTCCATAATTTTAATAAATTGAGGTATTCAGAGGAATCATGACCTAACTTCTCGATACTATATTGGATAAAAATTCTAGTGGCTCTAATTGGGAAAATTGACGACCAATGATCTTTCAATTTATTTTTCAAAGCTTTACCTTCATCATCCATATGGGCTTCTAACAAGTTGGTATTGGCAGTAATGTTACGACTTTGGAAATATGATGCAATTTCGACTATTCCCATTCTCTCCATAAACCAATGTAAGTCCATTAAACCTTTTTCAGTTTCAGGAGCTGACCATGCTTGTAATTCGGGATCCACAATTGAAGCAAATAATTCATCCTTGTCATCAATAGATGATCGAGACGCAATCACCAACAAAAATGATTTAAATGCAACATTTTCATGATCACTAACTTTATTGGAGGATAAAATATTAGCGACCACATTTTCTAATTCTTTGAAGATTTTTTTCAAAGATTCTGGCATGATATAAGCAAGACGATTTAATTCGGTACCACAACTGGTTCTTAAATCACGAATTAATTCTTTTTCTTCATCGGAAATGTTAGGAGGGTAATCAAAAGTGGCTGTTGTTAAAATTTTTTCCAAAACTTTAAACATAAGGGGACTCACATCTTTTAGTAACGGGGCGAATTGGACCAAAGTTTGCACTTGTTTTCTAATGAGTAAAGGGCTTGACAAATTCATAGCCAATAATCTCTCACCTAAGCTCTCAACCAATTTATTTAAGCGATCATTGATAACGTCAAAATCATCACCAGTATACCAAATTCTCCATCTTGAAATACCTCTGATAGTATTCTCAATGATATTAAATTGGGAGTTCCCATAATTTAGGGCATCTGATTTCTCATCTAATTTATAACTGGATATACATTGATCCCCAAGAGGAGATGAAAAGAAAATTTGGAGTCGATTTTCGAGCCACATCAAACCACCTTCGGGCCTTTTACAAATGGTGATTCTAACAATATCCTCATTAAATTTTCTATAATTAGAAAGGAATGAATTTGAATCAGGAGTGGAATCAAAATCGACATCCAAAAATTTTTTCGATACGTTTTCATCATCAACGTTACTATAATTAATTGTTCTGTTGGCAGCCACTTCTAATAAATCAAGTAATATTTTTTGAATTGGAGCTTTGGAACTTAATTCATCGAATCGTAATATGGTGACCCACATTTGTAATGATAACCCAGATATTATTAAACTGGGGTGATTGGTAGTGGTCAACACTAAGGTCAAATAACTATCAACGTCTGCTTTTTCCCAAGCGATTTTATTTTTGGTTGGTAATGAAACATTCAAGTATTCACTTAAGGAAACAATCATTTCGACGGTTTTCTTTAATAATGAGTACGCTTGTTCATCCACATCATCTGGATCAATTTCCAATGATTGATAAAATTGTGATAATTTGGAGATCCCTTCGGTGGTATAAATGTTACCAATGAAAAATTCGAAATCTTCTTCATTAGGATAATTTCTGGTAAATAAGATATGTAAACAATCAACAGCCAAAGTTTTCAATTTAACGTCGGGTATTGTTAATATATTGATTAATGTTGAAAGGATATTTTCACTTCTTAATAGTGAAGGCTGAATCCAGTGTAAACAAGTTTTAAATGTTGATAAGATTTTGGGGACGAAAACTTGACAAGCCGATGATTTAAAATCATTATTTGATAATATTTCGATGAGGAATTTACTCCAATTGACAAACCAACCTTCGGTTGAGTATTTACAGAGGGACAAGTTTGGGTTTGGTTCGTATAGTTGATTTAGAATATTATCTGGAGTTACGATTAAAACACTAAGTTGGTTTAATATACCATTTCTTTTGGAGGCAATCTGATCATCTAATAAATAAATATCTTCGAATAAAGTCCGAATTATTATTAGGGAGAGTTCACGAGTATTGGTATTGGCATTCCATAAACTCCATAAATCACAATCCATGGAGCTCCAGCCACTTAAGGCGTCCAGTTCACTGACGTTGGACCCATTGGGCAATGATGCAGATGTAGATGAGGTTTGTGGTTGAGGTTGAGAATGAGGCAGAACACTGGATGAAGAAGGTTCAAGTTTAATAGCACTATTACTACGAGTATTGGGAACATTATTATTATTACTATTGGTAACATCATCCAAAGCTTTGATTAAATAATTACCCCAGACTCGTTTTGTTATGGAAACCCATAAGAATGCAAGTTTCTCCTTAATATAATGAGGGTCATTTTCACTAACTTTTGAACATAAATCAACCACCCATTTTCTTATGGTTAATGATTTAGTCTCATCAAAAGTATGGAATTTTTTATTAATTGAGTTTTGTAATAATGATAACCCAAAATGTCTAACAATAAAGTTTTTCCCATTATTTTCGGGTAAAGATAATTGATAGCCCCAATACGGAGACTCTTCATTTGATTTGATTGTCTCTAGAAACGCCTGGGCCTCTCGTCTTTGAAGATTGGATGACGAAGGTTCATAGACCACCTCCAACGCAGTGATGATTTGATTCACTCCATTACTATCCATTGTCATTGAGGGAGTGAGGTTGTCTATTGGGGAAGTGAAGCTAATATGGTTGTATCTGAGCAATTGATTCTCTTGACCCTTTCTCTTTTTTTATCAAAGAAGAATAGGAAAAAAAAAAATAAAATTAAAATAAAGATAAAACAAACAAACTTCTCGATGTATGGACTACCCCTATTATGAATCTTATCAGTAAATGGGTTATTAATGAGTGTTGCTTGATATTAATTTAGAGCAATAAATCAATGATTGTGTGGTGAAATTACTCAATTATAAGAGTAATGATATAGATAACAATAATTACGATAAATTAAAACAAACAGAACAATCTTCAATGGGAGCGATACACTTCGAATGATGGGCCCAAGTAGATGAAATAACTTTTACTGTTAGAACGAAGGACAACACCAATTGTGGGTTTGTTTTGACCAGTAACTTTTTTACGGGCGGCTAACGATTTGAACGATTTCGTTACTAATGAGGGGGGTTGAGAAGGAGATACACGTACACTATAAGGAGAATCGATACGAATAAAAGGAACCAGAACCAGTGCAATTGAAAGGTAGGGTTTTCGTGGCGATGTCAAGTATGGTGTGTGTTGGGAATGAAGTGGTGGTGTGATGTGATGTTATGTGATTCAACGGTAGGAAAGATGGCGATGGGTATAGATTATGTTTATTAGTTTTATTGGGTTTATTTTGTCACTTGGTCTACTAAATGAGCGTCTTTTTCTTCTTTCCTTCCTCACTCAATTGTTTATTTAGTGCGTGAAACGACCTGCCCGCCTTAATTTTTGAAAAATAAACACGTGCTTATGTGCAGGGGATCACACTAAACAAACAAACTAAAAAAAAAACCGCTCAGAGAGATGTACGGATGTTTAGATAGACTACAAAGATCAAAGAGGAGAGACTCAAAAGGGTGGTGGTTACATTAAGACATTTATACAAGTACAAAGATAAAATTACAAGTAGAACTTTCTCTTATCACGTTCCATATCAGGTCTGTGTTCCCATTCGACTTCGTTCCTGATACCACGCTGTAATCTTCTTAATTTCAAGGTGAATTGAGGGCCCAATTCTTGAAGACCCACTTTTTCTTCATTTCTAAAAACGTAACGATGCCTTCTGAAAAAAATGAAATCACGTTGATTATGCAATGTTATAACCTGTCTACCGACAATTTCTGGTTTAGCTGGGAAAATTGACTGGAATAATCTCCCCACAGTTTTACCTAATCTGGTATTAAAATTATTAAGAATTAATTCGGGAGTATGATCGGTGGCTCTTCCATGGCCGGGGATTTTTTTACCTTCAGTTAATGAACTAATGGAAAAATAAAATGTAGGACCTTCTGGTAAATGAATAAAGGTTAAACCAGTAACTTTTTTCTTATCTTCATTTATAACAACCAAATCAGTATAATCTCGATTTTTACAAAATTTGGCCATATCTTTCATGCTATATTCCTTCTTTCTTTTGATGAAAGTGGTTTGAGGTAAGAAATCCATTAAAATATCAGCAAATTCATAAGCCGGTTTTTTCGCCTTTTCACTGGTGGTTAATAAAATTTTGGGTTCTTGTTGATTATTGAAAAATTGATCGAATTCATCCTCTCCTTCTAATTCTTCACCAATCGTTTCGTCGAAGACTCGTTTCAGTTCTATAGTATCAGGTACATTGGTGGCTAATCTTTCTTCTTTCAAATCGGGATTTTCTCGTTCTTCTTTGGCACGTTGAGATCTTAATTTATGACGGGCTTCTTGCTTTTCGTGTTTGATCTCAGAAAAGAGTTTTTGTCTTCTTTGTTTGTTCTTGATTCTCTTAAGGGCCTCACTGG
>JAJMSM010000031.1:79839-94841 GCA_030578475.1 Hyphopichia wangnamkhiaoensis
AAAAAAAAAAAAAAAAAAAAAAAAAAAAAAAAAAAAAAAAAAAAAAAAAAAAAAAAAAAAAAAAAAAAAAGAAAGAAAGAAAATAAACAGGTGTACGGGTCGAGAAGCGCATTTTCCTAATCACAAACCATAGGTTCAAGAATGAAGTGTTAATCACGGGTGAAAAATCAACAATTATACCAAGCACAACCACCAATGAGAAGAGCATCGATTCAATCGGGGGTACGAGGATACCGACTCAGGTTAAGTCACCTCCACCAGTGGAAACGATTCAATTCATCGAGCAAAAATGTGCCTCAATTGCGGGCTAGTGTTGATAAGTGGTCTGAATATATTAAGAACCAACAATGGCAATTTCCTGATCATTATGCCTTGGGTCCATTGGTCAATTTAAATTTGGCACTCCGGGTAGTATTTCCTGAGCATGTTAAATACCTTGATCCCAATCAATTAAGTCATGGCTTACCGGTAGGGTATCATTTCATATACAATAATCAACCCAATACCGAATTGGGAGACGATGGCTACGATAATTATCAAGCTCCTATTACCTTAGACACCAGATCATCATTATTTAGACGTCGTATGTGGGTCAATGGGCATATCACTTATCATGATCGAGTGGCGAGTTTGCCCTTACTGCAACGGACTCAATGTACCGAGTCGGTCAAATCAGTTCGAGTCATTGATAAATCGGTGTTTGTTAGTATAAATCGACAATTTTTGGACGTAACTACGCAACAACCAATATTGACAGAAATGCGGAGTTTGGTGTATACGAATGAACCCTATAGGGCCCCAACCAATGATCGGCCTCCACTACTGATTAATGAACACGAGGATATCATAGTTCCATTTAAATTATCTTATGCTGACGTTAAACGATACTGTGCCGTTTCATATAATGTACACCGGATTCACTATGATGTCAATTACTGCCAGCAAGTGGAACAATTGCCCGACGTTATTGTCCCCGGCCCATTTATGGTGTCGATTGTTTCTACCGTATTTACCAATTCATTTCCTCAAGTTGCGGTCAAGACAATCAAGTATAAGAATGTCGAGCCGTGCTTGGTGAACACTCCTTTGCATGTGGTTATCAACCAGGCCAAACCCCAGGTTTATCGCTTAATGATTGTTAATCTACAAACCAATCAAATCTTCATAGATGCAGTGGTCAATACAACTGCATAATTTCAAAAGATGAACCCCCTTCGTTGTTTGACTTTTTTTTTCTTTGCTGATTTTTCTTTTTCATAGTACACATAGATTATAATTACACACGGTGCTACGGCATCTATTATTTCACGTTCTACCGTTGGAGAATCCGACGTTATTTGCAATTACTCACTAACTTCAAATGAGGCAACTGCCGTCGCAACCAGGGGTCGTCTAGTACCCTCGGAAATTGACAAGCCCCCTTATCCTAAATATTTTTTTTTTTTTCTGTGACACCTGTCTCGGAAGTACTAAAACAGAAAACGACTAAAAAATGCAAAATTCCAACGTTGACATATTTTTATAAGAGTGCAGCATTATTTCACAATGAAATTCTAGCTTGGAATACAAAAATAAAAAAAAAGAAAAGAAAAAAAAAGAAAAAATACGAAAATAAATAAGTACCAATAGGATCCAGGTAATTACACGGCACCAAGTAAAC
Source organism: Hyphopichia wangnamkhiaoensis (assembly GCA_030578475.1). Taxonomy (NCBI): domain Eukaryota; kingdom Fungi; phylum Ascomycota; class Pichiomycetes; order Serinales; family Debaryomycetaceae; genus Hyphopichia; species Hyphopichia wangnamkhiaoensis. The sequence continues at coordinate 81,500 of JAJMSM010000031.1, forward strand.
ATTGTTAGAGAGAGAAAAAAAAATAGAGAATTGCTTATCTTGAACCCACATGGCACGTAGGTTAGAGTTGAATTTTCTGCAACATCGTAATTGGCAATTAAATTAAACAAGCTGTATATATAACGGCATGAAAAGTCCTGGGGTTGAATCAAGATAAGATTGTAGAATCATCAACATAATCACGATGAACTTCAATACTTTGTTAGCAATTGCAACCATTTTCACCGGTATTAGTGCCCAACATATCAGCACGTTACCTGGGTATTTGACACCAAGATCGAGTTCCGAATACCCAGTTAAGTCATGTTCTTCAGATGGAGATCTTGAATTTTCATGTTCACAATCGGGTGATTCTGATACATGCTGTTATGAAAAATATGGGATCATCATGCAAACCCAATTCTGGGATTACAATGAGGATTATTTGAACCAAGTGGAAGAAGCTAATGGGGATAGTGAAAAGCTTGCTCAACTTCAACAAAAAATCAATGCTAAATCAAAGAGAGATGACAGTGATATTCTGGAAGTATTCACCATTCATGGATTATGGGATGATTTATGTGATGGATCATATAAACAATATTGTGATTCTAGTTTGGAAATTGGTGATCTGGATGATTTAACCTATATTATTCGAGATGAATTTGATAAGCCCCAATTATATGATACCATGACCAAATATTGGGTTAATAATGCTAAATCCAATGTTAATAATGCAGGACTGATTGAATTATGGAAACATGAATTCAATAAACATGGTACTTGTTTCAACACAATTAAACCATCATGTTTCACCGGGACCTACACCAAATTTGAAGATGCTGTTTATTTTTACCAAAAAGCAGTTGAAGTTTGGTCCGGTTTGCCCACTTATCAATTTTTAAGTGATGCTGGAATCACCCCTACCGTTCAACAACAATATGATTTAAGTGATATTAAACTGGCATTGGCACAAAATCATGATGGTAAGCAAGTTTACGTTGGTTGTAAAAACAATGCCATTGATGAAATTTGGTATTATCATGTGGTTAAAGGTAATGTTTTAACCGGTGAATACAAAGCAATTGATAGTTTAACCAGTGATGGTTGTGGAGATCAAGTCTGGTACTTGCCCAAATAAAAAAAATAAAACAAAATAAATAAAACAAAATAAATAAAACAAAATAAATAAAACAAAATAAAGAAAATAAAATAAACAAACAAAATGAACAAATTAGCTAATTTTTTAATTCTACAAATCATTAATCAACCATGTCAATTCATGTTATACACATATATATATTTATATGTAAATGAAAAAAAATGAAAAATAACAAAAATATATTAGCCAGTCTTTATTCTACAAATCATTAATCAAACACGTCAATTCATATTATAAATATATAGCTATATATGTGGGGGTACGCTTAATCGGCAATACCAATAACACCACAAGCAGGTCTACCACCGGCGTTACCAGTCTTCTTGGATTCAGCGTGACCACCTTTACCTAAATCATCGGTACCGGCATGAACAACCACGGTTCTACCCAAGATAGAGTTGGTACCCAATAATTTAACCAACAAGTCTTGTTTGGAACCTTTGGCAATACCAGAAGCATCGGTGGTGATGTTACCCAAGTCACCAACGTGACGTTCATCGTCTTCTGGAGCCCCGTGGGTCTTAGTAAAAGGGTTGAAATGAGGACCAGCAGAAGTACACCCATTGGTGTTGTCACCAAATTGATGGACGTGGAAACCACGCAAAGCGTTAGGGTCGTTACCCTTGATTTCCCAGGTGATGGTGGTTGGTTCGTTTTCAGAGCTTTGTTCAAAGTTAACAACACCAGAGACGTTAGCGTCTCCTCTTAAGACAGCGACTAAATCAATTCGGTTAGTAACCTGTTGTCGGCATTATTTTCTTTTTAACAGCCATTGAGTCATTTTCCATGATCAATTGGGTAGTTGGCAACACTGGGTAGTTTGATTCACTGTATGAGCAAAATAACCCTACCTAAAAAGTGAAAATTTGCAAACAAAGAGCATAGAAAAAGAAAAAAAAATTCCCATCTGCTAGAAAATAACCAGTCAGAGCCCAACTATCAGATCAATTGATGCAAATTACATACCAGCTTTGACCATTTTTGAGTAGATTGAAAGTAATTAAAACTAATTGATTAATCAATTGATGAAAAGAAAGAGTAATAAGTCCAACAAAAAAAAAATCCAGCAAGCAAATTAAATATCGAGAAACCTATTTATACAATCTACAGCTACAATTACATAATCCTCCCCCTCCAATTACTAAGATAATTAGGCCAGACACAGAAATTTGGCCGGAAATCGCAGAATCCCTCACAATTTCTCTCATAAAAAACAAAAAAAAAAAAAAAAAGAATAACGAAAAGGAATGGGAATAGGAAGTACGAAACCGGAAACTGGCATTTTTTCTTTTGGTTTTGGGTGGAGAGTCAAAATTCACCAGACACTTTTAATTTTTTTTTTTGTTTTGTTTGAATGGAAGCAATCTTTTTGAATGGGAAGAAATGTGCATTTACCAATTTGTCAATTTGTTTGGGGGGTTTGTTTGGCAAACCCCCTTTTGCCGGAGCAGGAAGAAAGAGACCCGTACCCTCACACGGTCGTGGGTAGTTTGAGCCACACACGCCCAACGGCGTATGGCTTTATCAGAAACTAGATCATAATGGAGATGTCGAAGACAGGCAGTTATGGGCACAAATAGTACGAACAGGTAGGAAACATATATTATAGGGAAATAGATAGTATACAGAAACAGAAAGGAAGAGAGTGTAAAGTGGGATCGAGACTATTTATATAGTATTGTTAGCATCACCACTATAGTTGCCACCTTGTAGGTTACCCCATATAAACCAAGAATACCACACATTTGTACCACAGTACACAGTATACGGTGTATACACCGTACACACAGACTGCTATAGTTATACGGGCGTTTTATCGTCATAAACACGTTTAGCCAAGTTTCTAATCTGGTCCATAGGGGTATCTATGGGGGGATGGAGATCATGCTGGGTCAATAGATGAAACAACTGTTTTCTATCCAAGGTGTCGACTATATGACCCAATTGATTATCTTGAAGTAGAGTATCGGTGTGGGATTCCAATTGGGATGGCGAGTGTGGCGTGGGACGTGATGATTTCTTCTTTGATTTGGGCTTATCCTTGAGTTTCTTGTGGGACACATCAGGAAGACTACCCATTCCATACATGGAATACACCAACAGTCCCACGATAAGACTCAAGTAGATGAAAAACCCTTTCCTCTTGATCTTGTTCATGAACCGATCCAATGCAGTTATCATGGTTTGATTAGTTGACTATATTGATCCCAAAGGATAAAAGAAGAGGGATGGTAGTTGATATCCAGAATAATGCACCCGTACCTCTACCGAGCAAGCCACTCTTTTTGCGATCCGGTGAAAAGCGTAGTTAAATTTCATGATCAAATTCACCCTTAGCCCTATCTACATTATTATCTCTCTCTCTCTCTCTCTCCCACTATATATGTATGAATATATATAGTGTATATATGTAAGTGGGTATATTTTGCCACTTGTTTTTTCTTTTCTTTTTACTCTCTTCTTTTTCTTTTTACTCATTTATCAATATCAAAATGTCTGATTTCAAATCATATATCGTTACTTTAAAAGATACCGTTAGTGAAGCTGATGCTTCCACCCTCAAACTGAAAATCGGGGAATTGGGTGGTTCAATCACCAGTGAATTTTCTCTCATCAAAGGTTTTGTCGCTAAGATCCCCCCAGTTCATTCCTCCTCTATCAAAGAACACGATGCCGTATTAAACATTGAAGAAGACAAAGAAGTCCACATTCAAAAGAATTAAACTACCGGTTACCATTTAGAACTAGTTACCTACTTCACGACTGATTTTTCTTGTTGGTTTGTTTAAATTGTTAGTGTCTGTTTCTTTTCCACAAACAAATATACTTTTATGATTAGATATCTGCTTATGTAAGGCGGATTGGTTATTCACCTTGTAGAATTGTAGTGCCCATTCCGTGCCCCATAAAGAACCCAGTTCCACTAACCCCTTTTTTTGGTACCAATTGCTAAATGCGGCACCCTTTCTTATGTAGCCATCTATATACCGGAATAGGCTCATATCAATCCTAACGGGGAAATCCAAGTTAGAGAGTTAGCCAGGCTGGGGTTTTCCTCCCATTACCCCCGTGTTTCTGTCAATATCTCTGTAACTAAGTGGTAACTGTGTAACCACTAAGTTGAAAAAAAAGAAAAAAGATAAAGGAAAAAAAGAACGATATTTAAACTTGGGGTATTTCTTTACTCAATTACCTCAATTGCCGCTTCATTACTTCAATTACTCTCAAGTCTTATCAATATGTTTGAACAAGACCTGCAGCTGGCTGCAAGTGAGTATTCTCAATTCAACTTACAACCCAATTTCAAACCGGTAGACAGTTTATTCGAACAAAGATTACGTCAATTCGTTGATCAAGGTGGTCAGTATCCTCAATTGAACTTGCCCCATTTCTATGACATTGACCGTGTCGATACCAATACTGAGTATATCAATATTCAAGTATGGAAAGTCCCCGATGATGAACATGGTAATACCCAACGTCCTCTTTTCAGAGATATCGAATTTGATAAATTAGATTGGCAACCAGCCAATAAAGGTAACAGTTTTGGTCCTTCTTGGAAAACTTTCTGGTTTAAAATTGAATGGGAAATCCCCCAAAAATGGTTAGATGATAAACCAGAAGAAATTGACTTTGACTGGGATAGTGGTAATGAAGGTCTCATCTATTCTCATCATGGATTACCTTTACAAGCTTTCACCGGTGGTGAACGTACTCTTTTCAAACTTCCCGCCGAATACGTCAAATCTGGTAAACAAACTTTTTACTTGGAAATTGCCTGTAATGGTATGTTCGGTACCGGTAGTGATGGTACCCCGGATCCAAACCGTTACTATAATTTATCTCGGTGTGATTTGGTATTACCAAACGTGGATGCTCGTAAATTATACTGGGATTTCTGGATTATTGGGGATGCAGCTCGTGAATTGGGTGGTGCCAGTAATTGGCAAAAATTCCAGGCCAATTCGGTTGCTAATGAAATTATGAATGTATTCAATCCAAATGACGTCTCAACTGTATTAAAGGGTAGAAAATTGGCTACCAAGATCTTGGGTGATGAAGTGGATCTGGAAGATGTTTTCGATACCAACGCTTTTGGCGACAGAATTGACGTTTATGCTGTGGGTAATTGTCATATCGATACCGCTTGGTTATGGCCCTTTGCCGAAACTAAACGTAAAATTGTTCGTTCTTGGACCACTCAATTGAAAATTGCCGACACTTATCCTGAATACGTATTTGTCGCTTCTCAAATGCAACAATTTAAATGGTTAAAACTTTATCACCCAGAAATTTTGGATAAGATTAAGGATAAATTTACCACCAATCAATTCTTACCTGTTGGTGGTTCTTGGGTTGAAAATGATACCAATTTACCCAATGGTGAATCCTTAATTAGACAATTTCTTCTTGGTCAAAGATTTCAATTAAATGAATTCGGTTTAAAAGCAACCACCTTCTGGTTACCAGATACTTTTGGTTACTCTTCTCAAGTGCCCCAAATTTGTCAATCTGTAGGTATTGCTCGTTTCTTAACCCAAAAATTATCCTGGAATAATATTAATCAATTCCCACTTTCTACTTTCAACTGGGTCAGTCTTGATGGATCTCAAGTCTTGGTCCATATGCCTCCAGCAGATACTTATACCGCTAGTGCCCATTTTGGTGATGTGATCCGCTCGCAAAATCAACATAAAAACTTACGTGATGTTCCAACCGGCTTATTATTATACGGCCATGGTGATGGTGGTGGTGGTCCCTCTGAAGAAATGGTGGAGAAATTAAGAAGATCAAGAGGTTTAGCCAATACCGTTGGTGGTATCCCTACCGTTCAATTGGGAGTCACCGTCGATGATTTCTATGAGGATGTATTGAAGAGATCACACCAAGGGGCTGATTTACCCACTTGGAAAGGGGAAATTTACTTAGAATTCCATCGTGGTACTTACACTTCTCAAGCTGACATCAAAAAATTCAACCGTTTGGGTGAAATTAAACTTCATGATTTAGAATTGGTGGCCTCAATTGCTTCTATCGTTAACTCCGATTACAAATATCCAGCAGAAAGTTTACAAAAATTATGGGAAGATCTCTGCTTGGGTCAATTCCACGATGTCTTACCTGGTAGTTGTATCGGCATGGTTTACTATGAAGAAGCTAAACCAATGTACCGTAAACTTTTAGCTAAAGCAGAAAAACTCATTAAGAAAGCTTTGGACCTGATTGCTGCCAAAAAGAATCAACTCATGACTTCCAGACCTTCTCAATTCGAATTTATCAATACTTTACCTTGGTCTAGATCTGAAGTTATCTCACTTGATCCTTCGGTGGATGCTAAATTGATTCAGCGTCTTAATAAATTGAATTCACATCAATTAATTCAACAAAGTGGTGAAGTGTTAATCAATGTAACCACCGATTCGGCAACTGGTAAATGTGAGGTTGTTTCAAAATCAGATGAATTCTTGTATCCTGCCTCCATTTCTCAAAACTCCAAGGGTGACTATATCTTATCCAATAAAGCATTGGAAGCCACTATTTCACCTAATGGTGTGATTACTTCCTTATACGACCACATTAATGATCGTGAGGTCATTGACACTCGTGCAACTAAGCAAACTAACGCATCTACTATCGGAGGTAATCAATTGATTATCTTTGACGATCAACCTTTGCAATTCCCTGCTTGGGATACTGAATTGTACTCTTTGAATAAGTTTAAGTTCTTAAACAATGGTACTGTGTCCATCTTAAACGATGATAAATTGGAATCTTCACTTTTGGTTAAGCACGAAATCTCGGAACACTCCTATATTGAAACTGTAATCTCTATTCAAGGTTTGAATGAAGCTTTGAACTCAACCACCGTGCAAAACAACTTTATCAAATTCAAATCTCACGTTGAATGGCATGAAACTTACAAATTCTTGAAGGTTCAATTCCCTACTACTATTCATACTGCTCAACTGGCTCTGTACGAAACCCAATTTGGTATCACTGAAAGGCCTACTCATTATAACACATCTTGGGATGTGGCCAAATTTGAAGTTTGCCATCACAAATTCTTGGATTTAAGTGAATATAATTACGGTGTGTCTATCTTGAACAACTCCAAATACGGGGCCTCAGTACATGGTAACTTGATTCGTTTGTCATTATTAAGATCTCCTAAGGCTCCCGATGACAGAGCCGATATGGGATCACATGACTTTGAATATGCCATTTATCCTCATGCTGGTACCTTAGGTACCGATACTGTTAAATTGGCCCACAACTTCAATTACAAATTAAAGGAGTATGTCGATACTAACACCAGTATTGGTCATTTATTAAATGCTATCTCGTTACTGAATGCTGATAAAACCAGTGCCATCTTGTCCCACGTTAAGAGAGGTGAGGATGACGAAGATGTTAACGTCGCTTACCCTAAATTACCCATTAAAAATAAGGGCCAGAAATCTTTGGTGGTTAGAGTTTATGAATCTTTGGGTGGTTCTGTTAATGAACATTTACAAATTGACAGCTCCGTCTTGAAGGTTGATAAAGTTTATAAGACTAACTCCTTGGAAGAAATTGAACATGAAGTTGAAAAACTGGATAAAGGCTATCCTGTTAAGTTAAGAGGCTTTGGTATTGCAACCTATAAGATTGTCTTGAAATAAGCTCATCTATAATTAACGTTTTACGAGTTCCTGGTTTCCTCAGTATCTTTTAAAAAATAGAAAAACAGTAAAAAAAAAAAAATTCTCTATATACCTTTGTTTGATGTTTTATATGACCATAAAAATCTTTTGAGTAATTACTGCAAATTATGTAATTGTAGCTGTGCAACTTCATTTAGGTAAGAAATAGATTCTTTTCTTGTTCGAGATGAATCAATATACCTATGACTAACCAGGGAATGATCACTTTACCATGATCAGGGTTATCTACGAGCCCAAAAGTGACCAAGTGACCAAACCAATGGTGATAAGGCTTATGGAATAAGCAGTGACTCTCTTGGTGCGCTTTTTTTTTTTTTTTTTTTTTTTTGGTGATTTTTTTTCTCCTTCTATTTACAGACCGAAATCAGGCTTCGGCGTGAAAAAACACGTAAAGTCAAGGCCTCGAATCTTGTTATTAAAAATAGTAAACAGCAGGGTTTTTCTTACACACCGAGGCATTGCCAAATACAAATATCCGAAGTACCATGGAATCCGAGAAGAAGTCGATTGGGTTTCTCAACGTGCTCCCAAGTTTCGGATCAAAAGAACCTCAGTCGAATTTATCATCAAAGGATAAAAGATATGTACAACAAGTTGAAAAAGCAATAACGTCATTCGATTCACTTGAGGAATGGGCCGATTACATTGCTTTTCTTTCAAGACTACAAAAATCACTACAATTGACCCCTGGCGATCAAACTTGGATACCTTGTTCTGGTCAGGTCTCGAATAGATTGTCGTTATGTTTGTCCTCAAGTTTACCCAATGGAGTCCATCAAAAGGCCTTAAGTATTTACGAATCGATCTTCTATGCCTTAACTCCTCAAACATTAAACCAAGAGTTACACATATGGCTTCCTGGTATATTGCCTTTGTTTTCTTATTGCTCTATACAAGTTAAACCACATATTATAAAAATCTATAATTACTTACTTTCAAAGTTAGATCCCAAAAGCTTAAAAACTATATCAAAACCTTTGATATTGAGTTTATTGCCAGGCTTGGATGATGAAAATTCTGAAGCTTATCAAGACACTTTCAATCTTATGGATTCATTGAAAAAGAGGCTCAATGATGATTCCCACTTTTGGCAGAACATGTTCCTTTGTATCATGAACAACCCAGAAAGAAGACTCGGTGCACTTTATTGGTGTAATAAAAGACTACCTGCGTTCAACACTATCAAGATAGGGAATGACTTCCAGTTTTCTGAAGAAGCTCGTGCATGTTTAACTCCAGAAGCAGGTCTATTGGTAAGAGCACTTGCCACTTCAATTAATTCAGTAACTTCTTTTAATCCCGCTGGTGATATAATTGTAATTCGTGGGTTTTTTGATTTATTGTTGTCGCATATTCCTTTGAATAGTGATGTTTTGAATAAAGCAGTATCAGCCAAAGATAAAGAATTACTTATTATGTCATGTTGTAAAGTTACTTTGAAAAAGGATATGAGTTTGAACCGAAGATTATGGAATTGGTTCCTTGGTCCTGATACCACAGATGGTGAAACCCCTAACAACTTAGCACGCTCCAACTACTTCCAAGAGTACGGATTGAATATTCTTATTGATGGTATATTAAAATTGATAAGAAATGAAAGTATCCTGAAAAAGATTGAAGCTTTCAAAATTTCATTGGCAGTCATTATGGATAAATGGGAATTGAGTCATTTAGTAACCCCGAGAATTTTATCACCTTTACTTGAAGACTGTTTTCAGGTAGTTTCCACAAAAGATGAGAGTGAATACAAAGAGCTTCTTCTATCAGCAAGGGCTTTCTTTGACGGCGTTGAAGCATCATATATTTGGAATGATATAACAAATAATATAATACTAAGTGATGATTCTTCGAAGCTTGAATATCTTGATTTCCTTTTAAAAAATTTTGATTTTCATGAGGAGGAAATGGTCAATATTCACATACCATTGGCCATCTTAACACTTTTAATCAAAGAAAACATCAATGAAAAATGGATCTCAACCCTTCGAAGTTTAGTGGATTTAACTGCTCATAATGCATTCGTGTCACTCGAAGAGTCTAATGAATATGAGGAATTCACAAGAGACAAAATAAAAAGTTCCATAAAAAGTTATTATAACTCCCTCATAAAAGATGAAACCGTTGATCCTCCAATTCCTGGTACTATTTTATCATTTTTGTGCCTTGACTTCCTGAGAACCTTGTACATGAATAATATTCGAAATCCTGATATATCTCATCAAGCGTGTACTTTATTCTGTGACTTTTTGTATAACATTCCCAATGTCAAAAATGTGGACCCATGGAAGGATAAAGCTCTTATAAACACCTTATTGGAACAACCAATTGCTAGCCTGGAACATCTGGAAGAGGAAAAGCAAAGATATCTCCTCAATGCATTTAGTTTTACAAAGCTTTTGGATTATGTTTCGAGAAATGCAACTTCGATAGAAAAAGCTAAGTTATTGAAAATCATATTGTCTAACTTATGGATATCCCTTGTGTCACCATGTCCAGCCAACTATCAGGTGGAAGCGGTCAAGCATATTTTTGATCTTGATATTGTTTTCCCTAAATCCCATATTGAAGCAGGTATCCTTAATTTACTTTTGAAATCAAGCCCAAATGATCGTGTTAGGGCATTTTCAATATTGTGGACACACTCTACATCATTCAATGATGCGGATACTTTATTGGTGAGACCTTTGCAACTTTTAATGGATGGCCTCTACGAGCAAGATCGCCAACAGTCATTACCTGTGATTGGCTTTATAAAAAGTGTCCTGAAAAGTGGTTCTACGAATAGATTTCTCAAGCTAATTACAAATCCATTATTGAATTTCCCGTTTATGAAAAGTAAGAGAACAGTGGTAACACTGAAGGATGATTTAAATCAATTCTCGTATTACTTGAAGACCATTTTAAATGTCATCACAGCAAATGAAAAGCCACTCAAAGAAGCTTTCAATACTGAACTTGCAGTCATGGATAGTGCCGAAAAGATTCAACTTGTCAGAATGAACGAATGGGATATATCTACTTATAAGACATTAATGCTCTCAGTAGTCGAAAGCTATATTCAATTAAATGTCAGTAAGGAAGTTTTTGATGATAAGACTACATTGAGCCATTTCTATGAATCAATTGCTACTGCTCTTGAGCTCATACTTATTCTTGTTACGGGCAATGAACCTCAATTTTCAGAAAAATTCCACGTCTTGTTGAGTTCATGTTCATACTATATTAACCTTTCTGACGATAACCCGTACCAAATCGAGCTCATCGAAAAAGCATATTTGAAAACTATATTGAAATTCTTGACTCTTTCAGAAGACTTGAAAATTAACTTAAACTTATTGCACATTGAAGATGAAGGAAAAGAGCCTTTGCTAGTTAGGTTTATTATTCGAGGTATATCTAAGGCTCAATCATCCGTCCTTTTAGAGACGTGGTTTCGCCTTTTAACAAGATCATTATACTTATTCAATGAATCTGTTTTTAGTGTCCTTCTTACCTTGAATGATTCAATCATTAATAAAATCGATGCATATTTCAAGAAAATCTCAAAATTTGAATCTTTCAATGATCTTATTGACGCGGAGGCTTCTGTGAACATTCTAACTTCAGGTTTGGAAGATATGCTATCCATAAGTCATAGTTACTTATTGACATCGAGATTCAATTCTAATAATTTAGACAAGCAGCCCAATAGCCCTAATGAAGTTGGATTTTTTGGAAACGTTATCCAGGGTGTTCTTCAAATAGAATCACCTGCTATCAGAACAACAGAGCAAAATAAACTTTATTCAATCTTATTAGCTTTCCAAGATGCAGTAAAGATTGCTTTTAAAATTTGGAGATGGGCAGATTCCAAGCCACAACCCCCCAAAAGCTCCATAAATGTTTCAGAGAGATCATTAACTTTCCTTGGGCATAAATTAAAATTCAGGGCCAAAAAATTACTCGAATCGTTGATGGATTTGGAGAGACAAGAAGTTATTGAAACTTTAATTGAAATTGACAGTCCCGAAACAATAAAATTAATTAATGTGTTAGATGGAGGGAGATCACAGGTTACCCTTCCACATTTGTTGAATTCCATAACGACCCGAGCATATCCTCAAATGTTGGAAGAGAAGCAAAGATCATCCTTGAATGTGGCCATAACACCAAGAAATTTATCTCATTTCTTAGTCAAGTATATGGATAGTATCGATAACGATAGTCTTATCGATATTTGGGAATTCACTTCTAGGTTTTTGAGGGATGCATTGAGTCATGCTTCCAATTTCAAAAGTACTTTCCCTGATTTATTGAGAGTCATTAAATCACTTTCCCTCAAGTTGAATACATCTAAAACACCGGAACAAAGAAAATATAAAAGAGAATTATCGGATTTATTTATTAAAATTTTAGGCTCCGCTCTTAACTTAAGGACCGTACCGTTTCATGAAGATCTCGGTGGTAAACCAGGGGACAGCTCGCATGACACCACACCAAAAACAATTAACGATGATCTTGTCGCTTGTCTTTTCGATACAGTTGAATACTTCGATGATATAATCCAGGATGCAGATAAGGTCAGTTCCGCTATCACGTCAGTGATGGTCAACTTGTTGTCTCCAGAGGTTAAATCGGGTGGTATTGACAGTATCTCTTCAGATATGCTTTCTCTTGTGGCTTTAATCGGCCGAGTCTCCCCTAACAGAGCTTGGAAGACGTTAATATTTGATTCGTTCATGGACAGCGGATTCTTCTCTGGTGACCTTGAGAAGTGGAAACCAGTGATTAGCATTTGGATATCGACTGATAAGGAAAAATTGGATGAACTTATATTTAGAGTGACTCCTTCAGTGCAGTCAACTGCGTCGAACATTTTCATCTGGAATGAAAAATCCGAAGTTGAGAATAAAATTTTCACGTTGAAGCGAATTTCCTATTTGATAATGATTCAACCCAGGGACTTCTTCTTAATGAACCTTGAATCAATATTCGAAAAAATTGAATATTCCATGAGAATTTCATGTCCTATTGCTTATAGAAGTGAAGTGTTTACATTATTCAGAACTATCACGTTGAAGTATAGTGAGTTACATCTATTGCCCCATTGGAATACAATGGAACAACAATTGACTGCGGTCTTTGATTCTCTTTTGTACAAACCTCTTAAGGAGTTGCACAACTTGACTGAAGAAGAGTTGATGTTAATTTTAAACGCTTGCAAATTATTAGACCAATTACTCTTGTTCAGATTCGATGAGTTTAATTTGAATGAGTGGCTTTTTGTGACCAGTCAACCAGATGTTATTAATGGAAGCAACAAAACTACCTCTACTGCGTTGATTGACAGAATTGCCGTGGAAATTGATCCCATGATATCAAAGGAACCTCCCATAAAGGTAAAGCAGCCGGAAAGTCCTTTGCAGCCATTACTTATGGGAGTTAAGAATCTAAAATCCATTGCTAGCTTGAGGACATTCTTTGATTCTCTTAGTCTTATTTCATATGAGAGGACCTA
>JAJMSM010000031.1:94941-118350 GCA_030578475.1 Hyphopichia wangnamkhiaoensis
AAAAAAAAAAAAAAAAAAATCTTTTTCAAATTGTCTTAAAATCAATTCCTGTGTTTATATCTACTAAGGACAGCTTAATCAGAGCTTGCAATTACTGTTTAACACAGGAGGCCCAAATAATGCCAGCAACCTTGAAATCATTTGACCTTGATGATGAGATGTCCGCCACATTTGGAGAACATAACGTAAATGGTCCACACGAATCCAACTACCGGGCTAGGACCAGAGTTCAAGATAATATCTTGCAAGATAATGGAATTGGGGCCTACGAGGATATAGAGTTCGATGATACCAGGATAGAAACGCCTAAGAATTTTAAAAGAGACAAATCTTATAACTTGTCAGAGAATGTGTCCAATGTTGCAACCCAAAACAGTCCTACAAAGTATAATCAGAACGTCGTGACATCAAAGATACCTTTGAAAGATGACGGGGCTGGGAGTAATAAAAGACCTGCTACTCCAACTATACCTGCGTCCACTCATAAATTAACCCAATATCGTTCTCGAAATGGTACTCCCCTACGAAATTCAACAATTGCACCAAGCCATGATTTTTCGTTTAATAAGAGTGTCCACCACTCCGAAGATCAAGAAGAAGCTGAACGCATACGAAAGAACCAGTTGATATCAGACAAGAATGTCTATCGCCCCCTAAATACATCACAAGTGAACAATGGATGGATTACTTCACCAAGAAATAGAAATAATGCCAATGAATATGTAAATACCTCACCACCATCAAACTTCAAAATACGACCTCTTGATTTCAAAATCTCATCAGGTGCTGCTACTAATGATGCCATTGCGGCGGGATCAATAGACTTGGGGACTGCAGATATTGAATTTGATCCTTCAGATGAAGAAGCCAACGGAAAAGTACATAAAACTGACAATAAAGTTGATATAAGAGAGACTATTCCCCGGGAAGTCACTCCAACCCCAAGTAAGGTAAAGTCACTGTCTGTGAATGCAGAAGGTGGCATTGTTAATCTCGAAAATCCTCAAACCCAATATGATGATGACCTCAGTGATAGGGAAGAAGACGAAAAAATAGTTCAGAGGATTCGTTCAGACCTTTATGAGGGTGGATTAACTAAAGATGAAATAATCGAACAAATCAATTCGAGTGTTAATTACTTGAAGCAAAAAGACACTCTGCATGGAAAGCCTGAAGAGATACCGCAATTGAACAATGAAGACTTTGAATCGGAGAATAAAAGTTCGGTGTCGACATCTGATGACGAAGACCCGGCAATTCTTGAAGAATTGGATTCTTACTTACCAAAGAGTGATGCGCTCAGAAGTGGTGACCGAGCTAAACGTGAACACCCTAAGAGTGATCAAATACGAAGTGAATTGGCTAGAACTGGTCTGCTTTTGAGTGAGGGTTACAGAAGAGGACTTTTGAGAAGTGATGGATACTTGAAAGGACTGATGCGAAGTGAAACACATACTATTAAGAGTGACCCTGCAGATTCTCATAACATTTATGACTTTAGGCACCGGCGTCCCATTTCAAAAGTTTCCAGTCCCGTTAAGGTAGTTGATGATGAAGCAATATCTTTACCAAAGAAGTCACGCTATAATCAACTTTCTGGCCAGTATGCTCGTCAGATACTTAAACAACGAAGAGAAGAAATCGTTCCCGGTAATGATCGTTCCCGGTCTCCTAACCAGACTCGCTCCCCTAAACATAGCAGTACTGGAGTTAACGCACGTGATAACTCACCACCATACCGTCTTCCTCCCACTCTGACGCGCTTGCATCATCGCTCGTCTCCCGTCGATTCCAATCAGCAAGTAAATCGTTATCTTACTTCATCTGAGACATTCGGTAAACCATTGAAAAATCAAGAACTTCATCGTAATGCTGGACAACTAGAGTCACAAAGTAACTCCAACAATCGTGTTTCCGCGACTGTTAAAGATGCATACGCAGACTGGCCTACTTCGAAGTGGATGAAACTAAGAAAATTATTGACTCTGCGTAAATTGACCCGAAGCATTGTTATAAATAGTGACATTGTTCTTAATTCACTCGGATGTTCTAGTAAGAAGGAACTTGCAGACCGGGTAGATTACCTACTTGAATTTGAAAGAGCTAAAGCGACTCGCTCTGGTGGAGTTAAATCGGGCCCCTCCGCTTCTAAAGTGACAAAACCTACAAAATCGGCCAGGAAGGGTCGATGATCTGTTTTATAATCTGTATAACACCCAATGTAATTTATGTAATTTTTATAATGAATCTTTCTATTAATATAATAATACTATTGAATGAATCTATGTACAATGCGATTTGAAAATTTTCAGAAGACCCTTGATAAAACGTCGTTTAGCTTATCGTTTGGTTTCGCCTTTACTTTTAATTCATCCTTGGCGTCGGCCCTTGTACTAGTAACCTTACGTTGTTTAAAAGTTCTTCTGATTTCTTCATCTTTTGCATTATCATGATCGGTATCCTGTTTAGCTTTTCTTTTCTTCTGAATATTGGACACCATTTTGGATCTTTCCACGTTGGTAATGAAGTTCTTATTAAGTTTTTGTTGTTGGGATAATTCCATAGTAAGTTTGGCTTGTCTAACTTCATTCTCCTTAGCAATTTGTTGGGTTAAATCAAACCATTTGAAACCTGATAAATATTTTATATTTATTATATCATCATAATAGTAAGAGGTTTTCTTACCACCCAACTTATTCCCGTTAAGTGTGGCGGCACATAATTTGGCATCTTTCTTATTAACGAATTCAATCCAACCTTCGGTGAAGTTTTTCTTTTTATTTCCTCCATATTTTACTCTTTTATGATAAATGGCACTATCTTCTGGTTTCAAGAACAAACGATCTATCTTACCAAAACGTGAGAGTACTGAGCGTACCTTCGAGGGTTTCATATATGGTGGTACACGAGATAAATAACAAACCCCGGTTTTTTTAATTCTTTTCTGTTCTTTGACTAATTGTGCTGGAGTTAACTTCTTTAATTTTCGATTACGTTGAGCTTCTTTGGCAACCATCCCACTTGCACTGGTTTGACTATTCGCTATGTCAGCTTCATCTTTATTGTCATCATGCTCGCTATCATCGTCTTCATCTTCATCTTCATCTTCATCTTCTTTGTCTTCTTCCTCATCACGAAATTTATCTAGATGAGTTGTTTTTTTTTGTGTTTTGAAAATACCTCTTTCATCTTCAGAGTCTTCGTCAGCATCCTGGAAGTCGTCTTCACTTTCAGAATCCTGTTGCGGTAAGGGGGGTTTCAGTTTCTTATGTTTTTGTTGGGGTATGACTTTCTGTTGTTCTTCCAAATCACTAAAATCATCATTGTCAGAATCTGAGCTGTTAACATTTACACTGAAATGATCCTTTGTGCTTGCCTTCCGTTGGCCCTTATTCGATGCCATGTTTTGAAATGTGTTTATTTATATATGCTTTGTGTGGACTAGGTAGGAATATTGTGAAGTAAGATCAAACTTAAGGTGAGATGAGCATTTCCATATAGAAAAAAATCGATTAAAGAAAAAAAAAAAAAAAAAGAAAAAGAATTGATTATATGCACACCAATGAAAAACTCCATCACTCATTAAAATCTGCTCCGCTTTAAAGATTGCCAACGATGTCGGCTTACCAAGTTAAAGTATACTCATTTGTTTGTGTAAGAAATATCTAATGGAGTATATAAGAGCTTCCTTTCTGTCATCACTTGCTTCTTTTTTGTTTTGAGCATAAGAGGATTCAAGTTTTGGTACATATAGGGTGATCCTTTTGCACCCAGGAATAATATTCTGTCAAATATAAAGTTAGGGCACCCTTCCTTTCGTCGGTCATAGATAAAAGTCAGAGAGGAACAATGCTCCTTGATCTATAAGGGAAATAAACAGAAAAGTGTATTGTTCCGATTACGTGGCTAATTTTCAATTAGAGGCGTCAAGCTCGGTGTGATTCTTTATGCCGTTCTCAACTTGAGCTTATTATACTATTCATTAAATGCCTCACTGGCCACAACCAGGATGTTGCCAAGAGAGGAAATAAGGCGGGTCTGAGAGTAGTAAGTGAAATTTGACCAGAGGGCCCAGGCACTGCAGAAAGTATGGCGCTTAAGACTACAAATAAAGTAAACTTAACAATAAAATATCATGTATTCGAATAAAACAAGCTAAATAACGCGTATCTACATCATCATAAATATAACAACCCAATCAGTGATCTAGATTTATTTCTTAGCACCTTCTTGAGCACCTTCTTTGGCACCAGTGACAACACCAGAAACGTATTGGGCAGCATTACCAATTTGTTCCTTAGCAGCATCAACGTATTGAGAAGCAGTGTCAGCTAAAGTAGATTGATCTTCACCAACTTGTTTCTTAGCATCGTCGTGACCCTTTTGGATGTTGTCAGAGACGGTTTGAGAGAAGGATTTTTGGTTGTCTGGAGTACCTTCAGCAGCTAATTTGTCAACCTTGTTGGTAACTTGTTCCTTAGCTTTGTCAAAGGTGGTCTTGTCAGCATCTGGTTGGACGGCTTCGTTGATTTTGTCGGAAACGTTTTTTCTACCTAAGTCAGACATTGTGATATAATTAATTAGTGTTGTTGATTAAAGAAGTTATAGAATTATTGAGAATTCAATGGGAAATATCCTTGTATTTATACCATTTTTTTTTTGCTTTTCGAGACGGGACGGGTAGGGGTAAATGAAAGAAAAGGAGCCCCCCACCAGCCACCGTAATGATAGTTTAAAAAATCAACAATAATAGAAACAGATGCTGAGTAGCAAAGGCACATGACTCGTTCAATTGCTGTGATGGAACCTTCCATACAGTCATGACCTGTTTACGGGTATATTGTGAGACATGTTTTAAAATATTATCTAATTTTTTATTTTTTTTTCTTATTTATTTGTTGTTGTCTTAAAATTCAGGGTTAGTGGGGCTAATAAAGTCGGATTGTTCGTAGTACGGCTATTCTAAATTCCGTAAAATTATATGGTGCTGACTTGGTGGTGAAGGTAATTTTTTACCTGCCCCGTGCCACGAAAATGTAGGTCGTTTAATTTTGAAAAAAATACCTAATGAACGGTAATAAAAAAAGGGTGACGACTACGCCTTTGTCGACAATAATAGGAGTGGCCAGTGAAGTAAGTAATTGTATGGTTATTGTATCTCTGCTGTGCAATTACAGTATTCTTCTTTTTGTTTTTTCCTTTTTCAAATGGTGTTACCGTTTTTTCAGCAACACTACGTTAGTAGATTTACAATAGCTATCAAATTCTGCTGATTCACGCATTTTGACAACTTCAAATAACTTCTAAAGACACCATTGTGACGACAACTGCCCATTTTTTTGCTTTAAAAAAAAAAAAGAAAAAGAAAAACTGTCGTCTATCCACAGTCATTTCTTAATTCAATTGCTCTTGCAGCTATTTTTTTATTTGATTTTTTTTTTTTTTTTTATTTGCGAGAGGAAATGGCCAAATTTGGCAGGCAGCAATTTAACGCCTCATTTTTGTGGTGCGGAGGCTTTTTTTTTTATTAGCAGGTCATGTGCTGAATTAGTATGCAGGACCATGGTATTCCGAGGTTTAAACGTGACACATCACATGATCTCAGTCTGGACTTCCGAGCATCCTAACAAAAATAGCCAATCTGCCGGAAGAGACAAAGATCGGAAAAGGGTGAGAAAAACAGTACGAGAAAAAAAAAAAAAAAAAAAAATTCAATGTAGAAGAAGATGAGATGATCATCAGAAGGGTATAGAGACAGTGCATAACGAAACGACAACAGAACACACAGCATGGTGAAGAAGAATTCCAGTGGTCAGAGCTTGGACCAGCGAATCTATGATTTGATACACGATCTTCTAGAACAGCAAACCACCGAGAATAAGAAACTCATTGACGATGAAAGAAACGCTAATAACGATGATAACGAAGATAATGACGATACCCATGATCCTTTTGCTCATATAGCGCTTGCTAAAGATTTAAGTCTGGCTAGCATTTTAACATATGTACAATCGAAGGACCTTCTGATGAGAAGAATGAAACGGACAATTTTGGAGAAATCGATTGAAGCTGTTCTCAAATTAATTCGTGAAGAAGAAGCAGAAGAACTCGAGGAAATAATACTAAAGCGAGAACAAGTCAAGTTGGAAGAGGCGGCCAAAATAGATAGTGATTTTGAAGGGGCCAATGCCGAAAATTTAATGGATGTTAAGGACTCCAATTCCCTCAATAAATCAGTGGTTTCGATGTGGGGGACGGCCCATAATAACGAGAATAATAATGATAGTGATAGCAAAGCTTCTAACGAAGATTCCGAGGATAAGAAGTCAAAAAAACGTACCAAAGATTCCACCAAACAAGTTGCAAAGAAACAGAAGAGTAAAATTGATCATACTCCTCCTACCCTCACCCTTTCTTCACTTGGTGGGTTAACAACCATAACCACCCAATTAATGGAGCTTATTGGTTTACCCATATTGCATCCCGAAATTTATAGCTCTACCGGTGTTGAACCCCCTCGAGGAGTTCTTCTCTATGGACCTCCAGGTTGTGGGAAAACCACAATTGCCAATGCATTGGCCGGGGAATTACAAGTTCCGTTCATTAATATTTCGGCTCCATCTGTTGTTAGTGGGATGTCAGGAGAATCAGAAAAAAAACTAAGAGAAATATTTGACGAGGCCAAACAAGTAGCACCTTGTCTTATATTTATGGATGAAATTGATGCCATTACTCCAAAAAGAGATGGTGGTGCACAACGAGAAATGGAAAGAAGAATTGTGGCTCAATTATTAACCTTAATGGATGAATTAACTTTGGAAAAAACTGACGGGAAACCAGTGATTGTCATTGGTGCTACAAACAGACCTGACTCATTGGATTCTGCTTTAAGACGGGCAGGTAGATTTGATCGAGAAATTTGTCTCAATGTCCCTAATGAAGACCAAAGATGTTCTATATTAGAAACCATGACTAAGTCTTTGAAGTTGCAAAACGGTGAACTATTCAATTTTAGACAATTGGCCAAGATGACACCAGGTTACGTTGGAGCTGATTTAAAAAGTTTAGTGACAGCCGCCGGAATTGCTGCCATTAAAAGAATTTTCGAGAGTTTGAGTGAATTAGAAGAAGAACTTCTTATGAAAGAAATTAATTCAATGGAAATAGATCAAACCTCTTCAGAATCAAAATCTTTGGTTCCAAATGAAAACTCACTCGCAAAATTCGAACATAAATCAGATTTGGAAAAACTCTCTACTATTCAAAAATTCCTTCTCAAACATCCAGATCCATTAACTGACGAACAACTCGCTCCTCTTGCCATAACGTATGATGATTTTGTCACCGCTTTACCT
The DNA here is from genome assembly GCA_030578475.1 of Hyphopichia wangnamkhiaoensis. Classification (NCBI taxonomy): domain Eukaryota; kingdom Fungi; phylum Ascomycota; class Pichiomycetes; order Serinales; family Debaryomycetaceae; genus Hyphopichia; species Hyphopichia wangnamkhiaoensis. The sequence continues at coordinate 102,297 of JAJMSM010000031.1, forward strand.
ACCATTCAACCAACCGCCAAAAGAGAAGGTTTTGCCACGGTTCCTGATGTCACGTGGAAGAATGTGGGTGCTTTAAATCATATCAGAATGGAATTGCATATGTGTATTGTTCAACCTATCAAAAAACCAGAAATTTATGAAAGAGTGGGTATCACGGCACCTGCAGGGGTATTAATGTGGGGGCCCCCTGGTTGTGGTAAAACTTTGTTGGCTAAAGCAGTGGCCAATGAATCTCGTGCCAATTTCATCTCAATTAAAGGCCCTGAATTACTTAATAAGTATGTGGGTGAATCAGAACGTGCAGTAAGACAAGTTTTCCAACGTGCTCGTGCCTCCGTTCCCTGTATCATATTCTTTGATGAATTGGATGCTTTGGTCCCTAGAAGGGATACTTCATTGTCAGAATCAAGTTCTCGTGTGGTTAATACGTTATTGACTGAATTGGATGGTTTAAATGATAGAAAAGGTGTATTTGTCATTGGGGCCACTAACAGACCTGATATGATTGACCCTGCTATGCTTAGACCGGGTCGTCTCGACAAAACATTATACATTGAACTACCATCTAGTGACGAACGTCTTGATATCTTGAAGACTTTGGTGAAGGCTAATAATACTCCTTTGGATGGTGATGTTGATTTAAGATCAGTGGCCAATGATGAACGCTGTAGAAATTTTTCTGGTGCTGATTTATCTTCATTGGTGAGAGAAGCTGGTGTCTTGGCATTGAAAAAGAAGTTCTTCAAGGGTCAACAAATCAAGGAATTGGATGAATCGGGCTACTATGAAGGTGATGAGGATCAAGAAGTGGACGATAATCATATTTTTGTTACCAATGATGATTTTCATCGTGCTTTATCTTCAATAAACCCGAGTGTTAGTGATAAGGATAGATCGAAGTATGAGCGTTTGAATAAACGTATGGGTTGGAGTGTCATCAATGAAGTTAAGGAAGAAGAGTCGCTGAAGAAAGAAGACTCCTCTGCTGCCGATATTAATTGAAAATAGTCATTCTTATATACTTGCATTAGTTTTTTTTTTTTTTTGTATTCATAGACTAGTACGATTCGATCATTTCGAGCTTTTATAGAATAATGAATTTATACACGTACAACGAATAGCCTCATTATACGTAATTTTACATTATAGAAGTTATAATTGATGAAATTTATTTTTTAAACTAAACAAAAAGATATGAAAAAGATATGAAAAAGATATGAAAAAGAAAAAAAAAAAGGAAAAAAAAAAAAAAAAAAAAAAAAAAAAAAAAAAAAAAAAAAAAAAAAAAAAAAAAAAAAGGAAAAAAGAAAAAAAAAAGAAAAAAAAAAAGAAAAAAAAAAAAAAAAGCTCTTGAAAAGCAGAGTGTTTAATAGCAGCAATGTATTAAAGTACCATAACCACAATTGGCAACTGTTAAACCCCCTAGTTTGCATAAGCGGTGACCATCTTAAGCAATGGTACAGTTGTTAAAAACTGCACCATTTCTGTTGGTTTTGTAGACTTTGTTGTCGTTGGTTTCGTTGGATTGTTTAGAAGCAGTGTTAGATTGAGAAGCAGCCATTGTGAATAGATTGAGTTTTGTTTGTTGATGCGTAAGAGAGGTATTTCAAGTTTAATTCAAGCGAAATTATCTGCTTTTTATATACCAAAGCTTAGCTTTCAACTAATCCATTACTTTAAATCTACGTGAATAAATGAACGCCTTTCTGGCGAAATGTTGCAGCCAAAACTGTGCGCAGTCCTAATTAGGAAGTGACAATGTCAACTCACACTTTTTTTATCTTTTTTTTCACCTTTGATGCCAAAATACGATTCTGATCGTATGTATTTCATTATCTCCTACTCGTAAAACTAGCTATTATAATAGGGGAATTATCAGAATGCTTATCTGCATATTATAGACAACGCGGATGAAGGCTTTGTTTCAAAGATAATCTTAGCTGGGCCATTTAGGGCAGTTCAATGATGCAAGAGTACTGAACTGATTCTCCTTTTGGAAAAAAGATATTTCCATCAAGAATTCCAATAACACTTCTAGAGTCGAGCCAGAATCCATCAAGAATTCCAATAACACTTCTAGAGTCGAGCCAGAATCCATCATGAAACCAAGCATGGAGAGATGAGGGCCGGCCTGTTATTATCCGGTCGTGTTAAATGTGTATCCCTCAATACACTTGTTCCTATTTCCAGCTAAATTTGTGTTTGATGAAAGTGTAGCTTGTCTTTTCAGGGATAAGCAAATGTAATAAGCGCTCTTCTTGTATTGCTAGGCGAGTGCGGTTTTCGACTCATAAAAGATGCAATAATCAAAAAACTCTAACCTCAATCGATATTTTACCATCTTCCCTAAATAAAAGTCTGGATTTTTCCATTCATAGATTTTTATTTTTTTGTTGAAACATCATTTCTTTCCATTCCTTGTGGCTTTCATATCAGCACCTAGATTCTTTCGATTATAATTTGGCTATTTCAGATATTGTAGACTATAACCACCACGCATTTGAAAATACTTCTCTAGTAATTTCAAATGCGATCAAGTCGTATATTCTCTAATGGTACAAATCTGCTGATTTCGGCATTGTTACTAAACTGGTGCTCGAAGATCTTCAATCTCGATAGATCTTGATCAAATTGCGAAAAAAACTATGCACAAAAAATAGCTGTGGTGTCAATCCCAATTGGGAAACCTTCGAGCTATGCTTGAAATATAAATATATACTAGAGTAATGATAGTAGATTTTGATTTTATTTATTTTTTTAGCTGTCTATTAATTTAAAGAAATATTCGAAAATGGTTAAATTCATTGCTGGTGGTGACGCATTATTTTCTTCAACTAACTTGAAGAATAGACTTGACCCTAAAATTGTGAAGGTTCTTGAGAACAGTGACGTTGCATTCCTCAATGCCGAATTTACAACTCCCAAACCAACAACCCCTCCACAAGGTGGTAGAGGCTACTTAACGAGTATTAAACCACAAGCCCTTGATGACTTATTGGACTTGAATTTCAAGTTAGTTTCATTTGCTAACAACCACACTGTTGAGTTTGGATATCAAGGACTACAAGATACCCTTGAAGAAAGTGAACGCAGGGGTGTTATCCCGGTAGGTGTTGGTAGATCACTTGATGATGCCAAGAGACCCCAATTTTATGATTCTGCAACTGGAAGAGTTGGAGTTGTTGGTGCATCGGCTACTCATTCTAACATCGCCCTTGCTGCAAATAATGGAGCCCGTACCCCAGCCAGACCTGGTCTATTGCCTTTGAGATGGGAACTTTCATATGTATTGCCTGAAGAGCAATACAAACAATTTCAGGATATTGATAAAGTCTTAGGTACAAGACAGTCAATGGTAGAATCAGCTGAGATTGAAGTGCGTTCTCATGAAGTCACTGGTGACAATTTCTTTAGATTTGGACATTTATTTGATGGTAATTTAGTTATCACCAAAGCATCTCAAAATGAAAAGGCTCATGTAAGAACCGCTGCTAATAAGATTGATGCTGAAAGAATATTGAAAAGTGTTAAAGATTCTGCTGACAGATCAAATTTACCCATTTTTTCACTTCACACTCATGAAGGTGATGCTAACAACTGGTATAATCCAGTTCCACCTCATTTCATTCAAAAAATTGCAAGACAAAGTATCGATTCTGGTGCTAAGGCGTTTGTTGGTCATGGTGCCCATATGCTTAGAGGTGTGGAAATTTACAAAGGTAAACCGATATTCTACAATGTCGGTAGTTTTTTAATGGAGTTCGAACCAGGTGAATCATTCATTGGACCTGAAATGTTTGAAAAATACCGACTTGACCCCCATAATTCCTTACCTTCAGATCTCCATAACTTAAGGTCTTATGATTCAAAAGGTAATGCCATTGGTTTTAGAAGTGGAAGAAAATTCTCCATCAATATACTTGTAGAGTTCGAAATAGACGCTGATAACGAAGATTCATTCTCCTTCAAAATCATCCCAATTGATTTGGGACTCGATACCAGAACCAATAAGTTGAAGAGAGGATTGCCAGAATGGGCCACTCCAGATGTGGCTAAATACATCACTCAATACTTGGAAGATACTTCCTCCACATGGGGTACGAAATTCAAGTACAATGAAGAAACGGGGTACATTCATATTGTATAGATAGTTAATTAATGGCACAATTGAAATGTTTAGCCATTTAAGTTTGTAATATACATTATTCCAACAAGTTTACCTCAATATTGTAGAAGCATAGAGCCTCACAGCGGCAAAATGGTCCGAGCGAATTGGTTTGTAACTTCTTCTTCAACGGTCAATTACAATAGCATCGTATATTAGATTGGTCTGTGATGGCTTAGTTTAATCACGACTAATTTATTTTCGGCTTTGAAAATTATACATTAGAGCCTAATGTAGAAATTGGAAATTCGAGCTACGGCTGAGATGCCGAAAAAAAAAATAAGATCTAGCACTGTGGCTCAAATTGCAGCATTTTTTAATATCACTCCTCTTAGTAAAATATATCAATTGTAAAAAAACAACAGAGGATAGAACTTATTGTGTTGTGCTTCAGGCACTATTGATGAGTCAGGAGACTACATAAATATACAGAACTATGCTGCTGCTTTTCATAATGTTTCACTGATCAAAAACATAATCTCTAAAGCACATATGTCGGGAATGGATAGCAGCGAGAGAATTCTTGCAAAGCAGAATTCTACAGTGGAAGTAGAGGAAACATTGCTGCAAACGCTGTTGCTTTTGGAGAGTAATTACAAAAGAACATGGAAATCAAATATCTGGCCCAACTTAGATTATCCTGCCAGGGAAAGAACAATTCTTAATAAATTGGATTTCTGTGTTTTGTTAAGTGCCATGTTATCAACATTCATGAAATATATTGATAAATCCAACTTGTCAGCCTCATATGTGTCAGGTATGAAAGAAGCACTTGGAGTTGAAGGTAATGAATTGAGTTACGCCAATTCAGGATACAGTATTGCATCCATTATTTCCGGGTTTTTAGGTGGGTTTTTAATGGTAACTTTGAATACAAGACATTTCATTCTTGGGATTGAGGCAGCCTGGACTGTGTGTACTTTTTTTTTTGTCCTTATTAAAACCCCTACCCAAATGGTCGTGCTTAGAACTTTGGTTGGTTTTTTCGAAGGAAGCCATTTTGCAGTATTGATGTTCCTTGTTGGAAGTTATTATAAGAAAACTGAAATTGCACGAAGATGTAATTTGATCAATGCATTTACTGCAATTGGACCCATGTGTGCCTTTGCTTTACAATCACAAGCGAGTGCTAGTCTTGATTCTGTAAATGGTTACGCCAGTTGGCAATGGTGCTATCTTTTGGATGGTATCATCAGTATTGGTATTCTTATTTTCCAATACTTTTTCACCATAGATAAGCTTGAGTCTTTGAAACCTAACTGGCTCTGGAAACAAGAAGAAATCGATTTTTTAAGGTCAAGATTACCTCCTAAAAATTTGGATGAAAATGCCAAAAAATTGAACAGGATTACTTTGAAAGATGTGAGAAACTTCATTTTCACCTGGCAAGTGTATCCTATGTGGTTATACCCGGTTCTCAACCATTTTGCTCTTGAGCCTGCTGGGGCTGTTCCGTTTTACTTCAAAGGTTGGAATAAAATAAAACCAGGTTCTTACACAGACTCACAAATCAATGATTTAACGATACCAGTATATGCCATCCAGTTATTTACCTGTTGTATAGTTGGTTGGTTATCAGATGTGGTGTTTAAAGGTGAAAGATGGCAGACCATAGTAATCGGAATTAGTTGGTCCACTGTCGTTTATTTCTATCTAGCTACACATAAGATTTTTGAAACTAGCAAAGGCACGATGATTTTCTTCTTATATAATTGTGGGGTTGCTCAGGGAATTTCGGGACAATTCTGGGCCCAAGCTCAGGATTCATTTGCTCATGATTCCAAGTTGAGATCCTTTGTGACTGGTGGTATCAATCCAGCTTCGGGTGTCGCAAGTGCTATAGCTGCACCTTTATTATATCCTTCATCAAAATTGCCCGAAGTGTATACCGGTTTTTTTGTCTCTGGGGGTTGCTGTATAGCATATGTCTTGCTAGCTATTGGTTTCGGTATTTACTTGAGATATCAAAAGAAGCATGAATCTGATAAGCTTGATAAATTGTATATTGAAAGCGACTCAATAAGGTCTTGAATTAATTTATAGTGAAGTGGACTTAGTCAATATTATTGTTTTAAGTAGTAAATTTTTTGGATATGTATTATGTAACTTAGTTAGTTTGAATTGATGTATATACGATTCTGAGATAGTCTGTTTGTTTTTTGTAAAAGAAGGATAGTTAAAAATAGTTGCAAAATATATCAGTCTGGCCATTTCTGTTAAATAATGAGAAAAATTAAAAAAAAGCTTGTTACAAAAAAGTTGTAATGCATGCTTCATTTTTTTTTTAAAAAAAAACAAAACAAAACAAAGAATAATCTAACCTAAAATCAAAGTTTACCAAGAGGCAATCTTAAAAGGAGAAGAAGCTAAGGGGAAGAAAATGGCTAGCGCTTTCTAGTTCTAGAACATTCGAATCCGATTTAATCTTGAGGAGCAAAAAATGAGGTCTAGTAGGCGAGGTAGCCTTATTATCACTAATACAGCATTAATAGAGATAATTTAAGGCTTCAATATTAGCACTAGCTAGTTAGCTAGATGAATAATCTCAAAACCAAAAAGATATAGAGATATTTTGTCCTTACTGTACAATAAATATATATTAATTGCTACTAGAAATGCACACATCAGCGTCTGCTAATAAAGATTTGCCTCCCACAATAACGAAAACACTCAATTATTAAAAATAGCTAAATATCCGGGGCTGTAGATATTGAAAAAAAAAAAGGAAAAAGCGAGTAAAAACCGAACAATTTTATCTGTCTATGTTGACTGGTCAATCCATATGGTTTATTCTTCCAAGAAATGGAGGGTTGGCCGAGTGGTCTAAGGCGGCAGACTTAAGATCTGCTGGACAGTTGTCCGCGCGAGTTCGAACCTCGCATCCTTCATTATTTTTTTGATTTTTCTGTTTTATCTTTTTTGTTTCTGGGAGCTTGTTTAAGTACAAGGCTTAATAGTCTACTCTTTGAATAAGGCGTCGTTTGCTTGATCAGTTGCGTCCATTATGGTTATCTGTGAAGTGTAGGGGCCAAAAACAGGGATGATTTTCGTGTGGGATTTTTCACACCTTAAAAAAATAGTGAGGGATGAGAAATGCGATATATAAGTTTTGCAACAGTTCGAATAATTTGTTTATTCACCACAACAGTCTTCTGCTATCAACATGGTGGAGTATGATCAGAGTTTACCATTGGCAGACGAGCCTTATGATATTTTTGACCCCAGGAACCCAGACAGTCTCGAAGAACCCTCGGACAAACAAAACTTATCACTACTTTTGGGGGGATTCAAAGACATTAATGGGTTCAATCCTCGTGCGTTTGGCTTTGAAGCAGGAAACAATATGTTGAGCAGCCTTAATATCAATACAGAAGTGAAGACCTATGAGCTATTAAGAGTCCATATTTTAAGAATCGTACTTGTGTTCATACAGTCTATCTATATGTTTTTCATGGGCTTCGCTGAGTATGTCTATCAGGGTTTTCAGTTGATTGAGAACGTCCAGTTTGCAATCTCACTGGAAGTCGAAAATGAGATAGAAAAAAGTAATGTACCCAGTATCAGCACTTATGGGCTTCGAAATGAGATTAGGGGGCTTTATTACTCAATTTTGTTCATGCCTCGAGTTTCTGCTCGCCTCGTATACGAAACCTTTTTCTGTTATACACCCACCTCCATCACCGACCTTCAAAACAGAATACCACACGAGAAGCATTTACCGGCAAGCACCACAGTGATTCTTATAATGAACCATCCAGCAATTGAAGCGCCACCAGAGATACCTCAACCTTACTTAGATGCAGATAAAAAGATACAAGTTCCATCCAAGAAAGAGGTACAGTATGTTCTTTCATTGCGTAATGAGTATTTCACTCAACGAAGTGCATTCTTTGCAGCTGAAAAGATGCGTGTTTTGAGTGAGCTTAGTCGATTTGTATGTTGGAATGCATGCACACCATCGGTGCAAAGAATAAATGTGTTTGAAGAGCTTGGGTATTTGTGGACTGGACATCAGACAGGTTCAATACACGAACAATTGGAAGTGATTAGCACCTTGATTATCAATGAGTTCTACTCGTTTACAAGAATGAAGGATCAAATGGAGTTAGCAAAATTACAGGTAGTGATTCCTCATATAAGTTTGATTGATATGGCCACTGGGGCATCTTTTGCCATGAACAAAAAGGTTTTATTCCATGAAACTGATATAGTGGATGATGCTATCAGTACCTATGTGGACGATGGGTTGGTTGAGCACAGGACGTTGAAAGTATACCTCTGTGATAAACGAGTACGAGAAGACGGAATCCCCCAGGAATCTGTTCCTCATCTTACTGAGCTCACTATGGTTGCTGATAGTAATCACCAGTTATTTCTGACAGCAGGTTATTTCGCAGTAAGTGCCACCGCACCCAAAGAGACTGTGGTATACGCTGACACAACCCGATTTAGTTTTAATTTTTATTCTAAAGCACTCTATCATTATGCCAAACATGTGAGATATCAACATAACACTTGCCTGGAACAAAATTCTCATACGGGAGATATAGGAAGTGCTAATAGTCAGGGTCTGGCACCTATTCACTACTTAACAAGTTTTTTCCAGAGATTGAGCAAGTTGAGGCTTTTCGACCTTGACTCGAGCCTGCCCCGATTGGAAGAAGAAAATTCTTCGCTGAAATAATGCCCCAAGAAGTATAGCTAGTACCCCTGTTTATTATTTTACGTATTTGATTATCAGATCCTTTGTAGATTCAAAACTGAACGTTATTTGCAACTTTTTGCAGTTTGACAGGCCCTAAGAAAAAAACCAAAAAGAGTGAGAGAGAATGCACACTCGAAAAAGATAAAAAGACAAAAAAAAAGGGAAAAAAAAACATAACAGAGAGAAAAGAAAGGAAACACCAACGACAACCCAAAAAAGTCTTTAAATTCTTTTTGAAGATTTGCTATCCTCTACTCATTCTCTACTTCAATTATCAACGTTTTACTTTCTTTTATAGTTTGCTGCATCAAGACTATCACCTTAATTTTTTTCCTAAAATCGATCGTGTGAGATTACCACCACGTAGCAACCAGATCTGATCGAAGTTGTGAAATCTTTCCCTTTACATCAAACACCACAAACAACTTCAAACCTTCCATCCTGTCATATAGTACCATGATCAAAAAGGCTCATTTGATCAGGTTTCCAAAGCAGCGATTGCCTTTCCAGTTACTGCGCCGAAGTATTCACTATAATCATTCGAAATTTGTACCACTACCGAATGCCAATTATTTCAACCAACAAGTCCGTTATGCTGGGATTCGATTCATATCCTCAGCCAATGCGTCACTAAATACTTCTACTAAAATAATTGCCGATGAAGTAACTACTTCAAATAATCAGGTTCCACCGAACGACGTCAACCCCACGGTTTCCACATCCTCAAAAACAGCAGAACAAATCGCCTCCAAACCAGAGACGTCGACTGAATCAGACGATATCACAGTGGTTGAATATGATCCTACAGTTGAAGAGAATCCCGACGAGACTGCGGAAGCAAAAGAAATGACGCAGGATGATTTTTTGACCACAATCTTTGAAAACATGGAACCATACATGGACACTTATGAGGTGTATACCCAATTAACCAAGGCTGGCTTCAGTCCATCCCAAGCAGACGAAGTGATCAATTTATTGATTGTACAATTAAATTCCAAATTATCGAAACTCTCTACTAAATATTCGCAATTATACGAATTGGAAAACGAAAGATATTTATATGAAAGTGCTCAACAAGAGTTAAGAGTTGATATTACAAGATCTCGAGAACTGCATATCAATGAATTGATTAATTTAATTAATATCTTGGAGAGAGATTACCATATAATTAGTGATGAACTAAATAATCACTTAATTCAAATGAAAAATGATACTCAAGTTTCCATCAGTGATCAAAAATCTGAAAACACACTTCTACTGAAAAAAATTATATTAAGAATTCAAGAAACCAATCATAAAATTACTACTGAATTAAACAGTGCCATGAGATCTGAAATTGAAAGTTTAAGATGGCATTATTCAAGATGGGGGGTTATGGCAATCTTAGTGTCATTATTCAGTGTCTTTGTATCATACTACATTTGGAAGGCCAGAATGGCAAGAAGAGCACATGAAAAGAATGAGTTTGTTCCCTTGATAATCTATGAACCTAGTGAATATGATGAAGACGATTATCATGCAGATTTAGATAAAAGTTTGATCAATTGATCTTGTGATCTTTTCCTGTTCATGAACAACGATTTTTACGAAAGCATTATTTATTTATTTATTTCTTCATTTCTTTTAACTTTATCTGACTGACAAGTTTACGATTTGGTGAATGTTCCATAATTGTAGTTATCCTTTTATTTAGACTGTAGGTGCACGGGTGTAGTGGCCAAGAGAGCAACGGCAAAAAAAAGTGTAGCAAGCACTAAACCCCAAATCATGTAGTTCATAATCTCAACAAACTTAAATATACCTTGAAATCTTCCAAGAGCCAAAAAAAGAAGAAAAAGGCCCAATCCTAGAGAAAATCACCTTCCAGTCTAAACGTTCATAATGGCCCCATCTAGACCAGCAAAAAGTAACAATTCAGACCCCTGCAAGCCAGAGGCCTGTGCCATTCAAAACTGCTTATCAGCCACTGGATACAATGAAGCCAAATGTTCTGATGTTATCGACAAATTATACTTATGTTGTAAAAAATTCTATGAATCCGAAGGTCCTGAAGCTCAAACTACGTGCTGTCCCAAACTTAGCCTTCTAAATTTGAAGCTAAAGCAAAGGGAATTAGGTAAAATAGATGCCGAACTAATAGAACAAAAAAGAGGCTGAAAAGAAAACACAACAAAACCTACAATAAAACATCATCTTTCAAAGCATGAAACTTTAAATAGTTGACTAATATACGACATAATGTGAGTTTAGAACCGCGTAGCATAATCCAAGCAAGGGATACCATGCACGACAGAGTAGGGCTGGTGAAAACTCATTGATCTAAGGCTTACCCGAGCACGAAAAAACCACATAGTGGTTATAGATTATATGTAGAGGAAATATCATATAAACCGTGACTCTAATGGGCGCCTACTGTAAAAGACATTGTATAAAGAAAGAAAAGATAAAATGGAATAAAATGAAGTTTGGACTTCATGATGTTTTTATACTAATTTTTTTTTTCCCTCTCTCGATGAGCACCGCCGGGTAACTGAAGCCATGGGGACATTGTACAAGACCCGTACACCTTTGATACCTAATTATCAATTACATGAAGAAGTAGTACTAGTGTCTTTAAATATAAATGTATTTATCTATCATTATTTACAAGAGGTTGGTTAATTTTTAATACCTGCATCATTTTGTTTTTTATCATAATCGTGAGGATCGGGGAAATAAGATTTTAAATCTGAATCATCTTGTAGCCACATAACCTGTCCCGTGACGTTTTTAGTGGAATAATCAGCTTTTACCTTTGATTCGAATTCTTTTACAACAGACTCGATATCAATTGGGTCAATTCCTTGTTCAACCAATTGTTTTCTTAATAAAGCAATATGTAATGACATTTTAAAGTTTCTCTTAACTTGATCTCTTCTTTCATTTAAAACCATAAGATCTTTTTGTTTAGAGGAATTTAAAAAATTGGCTCTTTGAACTTGTAAAGTCTTAATATTAACGGCATTTATTTCCTTATTTAGTTTTTCGAGTTTGATTCTAGTGGTATAGTTATCGAGGGCAAAATAAGATAATGCTCCCATGGCTAATAATGATGCAAAATCACGAAATGGGGATCCTTGATCTTGCGAGGATGAAGACGATGAGGAGGTCGAAGGATGTGGAGGAGGAGGAGGAGAAGGGGCTGCATAATTAGGAGATTGGTTTTCCAATACTATTTCATTGGATGAAGGTGGATAGCCAAATTGAGATGGAACCGAATTGGGATTATTGAAATGAGAAGGAGGATTTGATATAAATCGACATTGTAATAGATTAACAAGAGGGCGAGGTGATGTTATTCTACTGAGCATGGTTAGTGAGTTTAAAAGTATGATGACAAAGTAATTAATTATGATAAGATGATTGAACAACCCATGGATTGATTTCTTAAATCTGGAGAACCCTACCGAGAATGGTTGACCACTGGGATGTTTGGGTCTTTTTTTACCTAAATGGAAAATTTTTCGTTTACATAGACTAACTAATCAGAATAACTACATGAAAGACAATTTACAAGGTGAGTTTTTTATTAATTTTATAGATGTGGAAGCATTAAAAAGATAAGAGGAATGTACATTTAAAAGAGGTTTTCTTAATAAAATCTAATTAAGTTATTAATTAGACAATATTTAATGTCTTCTAGATTCAGCAATAACTTTTTGCATTTCTTCAACTTTTCTTAAAGCTCTCTTGTGAGTACCTAATCTCTTCTTAGCCAATTTCTTAGCTCTCTTTTCACCAGCATTTCTGATTAATTCAATCAATCTTCTTTCGTATGGAGCTAAACCAGAAACTTCTTTGACGATGTTTCTGACGAATTCAGTTCTTTTAGATAAAGCACCCTTTCTGTAAGAGATTTTTGGGGCAACTTCCTTTTGGGCGGTCTTGTGACCTTTGTTTAAACCAACAGCAATACCTAAATTTAAAAGTTAGTATTTAGTTAATACATTAAGGGCCCGATGTGTTGTATGAATATACTTTATTCAACCGACGAGAATCTGCAATGAAATCGTGAAAATGATAACAACCATTAATGATAAATCGTGATGACTAACGGTGATGATACGAAGGACACTTAGATTACAATTTTTCACTAGATTTTTTTTTTTCACTTCCTCTTCATTATTGGGTCATACTAACAACTTTCATTTAACTTTAAACAGACGATCATTTGTTCATTTGATACAGCGATTTCATTAAAACTTGACATGGATCAAATATTATGGTCATTTTAACATTCAATAGTCGAAGAGGTCTAGGATGAAATTTTCATTCTAATTTTCATTCACGATCATTAAAGGACTGGTACTATTCATTATTCAGTTTGACAATATAACACTGATACAACACAACGACGATGGCGACAACGGCAAGGATATGAACATACCAGAACTAGCCATTTTGTATGAGATATGGATATGGATAATAAGAAAGCTTTCAATAAGATAAGAAGTAACTTTTTTAAAAAGGCCTTTTTTTTTTTTCCTTCTTCGCAAACTGACTGGACTCTGTGAGTTTGGAGTAATAATTTTGTTAACTAAGAGACAAACACTGCGAGGCAAATACACACAAAACAAAAAAAAAAAAGAAAAAAACACAGAAAACTGAGAGAAAAAGAAAAACAAAGTAAAAATTTTCATGAAATGAGGGATGAGGAGTGCAGATAGCACGAGTCACGTGCATTACTCTCAGTGAGAAACAGTTGACTTAACAGTGAGAGGCTGGGAAAGAGAGGGAAGGATACACGTGACTAAAGTGACTGCTTTTTCCTGAATTTTTGAGACAAGCACCCGTGCATCCACTTACTGATTTTATAAAGAGTAATTATCTATTTGCTATGTACAAAAAGTATTCAGTATACTTATATATATATATATGATATGAAGAATGACAAATGGGTTATATAAATACATGGGATAGATCAAGCAGTAATGGCTTTGAAATCGTAGTTGTAGGATTCCAACTTATTGACCAATTCTTGGGTGGATAAAACTGTGTGATCGCTGAGGAAATGCTTCCATTCAATGGGAGTATAACTATCTCTGTAAACCAAGGGATATAATTCTTTCAATAATTGTTTTCTACCCACGGTTAATTGTTTACCATCATCATGAACGTAGTAAACTTGCTTACCATTTTGTTGGCCTAATTCATTCAATTTTTTTTGTTTTAAGACATCATATCTTAGTTTCCAACCTTTTAAACCAAGAGTTTTAATTCTAGCTGGTTTATCCTTGGTTAAGTAAGGATCCAATCCACCTTCTTTATTAATTGTTTTCAATACGGTGGTGGTGACACGAGTTTGGATTCTTTTCCCTAAAGTTTCACTCCATAATTTAGTTTTAACAATATTAGGTAAATGGTATCTTAAATTTTTATTGAACCCAGTTGATGAACAAGTTTTTGAACGACCTCTTTGTAAACCACCAAATAATCCTCGGTTCTGACGTTGAAAGAAACGGGTCTCGTATTCATAATCAGGATACTGTTTCTTATAATATGGTATACGAACACCTTTTGGCAATTCTTGACCTCCTTTATAAACGGTTTTATCAACTGGTTTAACGTATCTCAAGATTTTATAATATTTATCAGGAGCAGATGTTATCGAGGAATGACTAAAGTTTCTGGCAGTTGGTATCGCCATTTGTGGTATAACACAACGTATACCACTGAGGATATTCATCATGGTTGAAGGTGGATGTATTGATGAATCAATCTTATCTGCTGATTTACCTTAACACTTGACTTTTTTTTGAAGTTATTAAATTTTCATATTGGCAATAACCTGTAACAGTCCAAAATGAGTTGTTTACAGGTTAGAAACTCGATCACGTGATCCACCAGAAAAAGTCATAGAATTGGTGATCTGTGGTGTATGGGTGTATAGATAAGAGACACGGGGTCATAATGTTGCAAAAGGGATAATCAGGAAGATTCAAATGGCCATGATACCCTGACTGTGTAGAACATGAACTAAATCAGTTGCAATGGGGCAATTGAATAGCTTGGTGAATGAATCCCCGTCGATCCAAGGGTGAGAGGGGTTGTAGAATCATGCCATGTCTGTTATCACTACATTTTGTCAAGTTATTGGTCAAAATTAGATAAATTCCTCAAACGCCCCACAACAAATTGTTTTTTACTAAAATGAAAATATGTAAAGTCATGGTAGCTGCTACTCTGGTTTCACTTAATTTAATTGACCCAAAATGATGTTCTGACTCTTTTAAACTTTTTGGGCGTGGCATTGTCACAATAACCGTTAATTAACCGTTTTGATCTGTCTTAGTCCGTGAATTCTGATTTAGTCAGGTAATGCCCCCTTTTCTCTCCACAAAAAATTACCCAATTATGGCTTCGATAGAATCAATCTGACACAACGCCATCATATCTACAATGCAATCTGTAAGTCATTATTCTCTGGGTTGAATTGAGATTATGAAAGAAAGGGAAGCTCGGTGAGAGAACAAGGGGCAGTTGGTGCTCATAACCGAACTTGATTAACAAACCGGTGCCTTCACACACTATACTACTTAATGGTTACCATTACTAGCTATTCTAACCAAATACCCTGATAACTATCCCGGCCATTCCTTGCCCCTTTCACCGTTCATGATTTTTTTTTGAAATTTATACTTTATTTTTATGTTAAAGTTGGGATTGGTTATCTCTGGTATCCTGCACACAGACATCCCGCTACCATTTCTTTCTTTTTTTTTTCAACAAGACTTTTTGAATCAAGCCAATTCTTGACTTCTTGACAACATCAAGAACGGCGACAACATAAGCACAATTGACAGTGTTGGGGTGATCGAAGAATTCTGAAACAATGTAAACATGATTCAGTAGCATGCAGACATAACCAAAGGGGTAAATGTAGCAGAGACCCGGCTGTAGGATCCCCATTCTTATGACATCCACCCACGAGTAAATGCCTTGTAAAACAGATGATGGAAACCCTCGATTGACTACTCAACCGATTGACTACTCAAGTTGCATCAAATAATATTCCATTTCAATCTCCTTCTTTTCTTTTTTGTCTGTTTATGTCGCTTTATTTTCTTTTTCTTTTCTTTTTCTACTCTTTTCGTTTCTTTTCTTTCTTTTTTTTTTTTTTGTTTTACTGTTTACTGAACGGACTC
>JAJMSM010000031.1:118450-157827 GCA_030578475.1 Hyphopichia wangnamkhiaoensis
AAAAAAAAAAAAAAAAAATAAGAAAAAAGAAAAACACAATACAATATAATCATCTACTGTAAATTCCTAAAATTTTTGTTTAGATATCATCACATCTTAATTTGTTTCTTTCCCCCTTTCTCTTTTCTTCTCTCTATAAGTCATCCAGCTAGTCTTTCAATCTGCACCTTCCTCATCCTCATCTGGTGGTTCCAGTTGATCTGTCCGTTTCATTTCTTGATTTCCTTTTGGCTTGCAGTTACCATTAAAATCTGCGCCAGCCTCATCTTCTCGCCCCCCTTTAATTATTAATTTTTTTTTTTTTTAAAAAATTTTTAGTATTTTAAATTTGTTTAACATACGCTTAGGTGCTTCTCCTCTATCCATACTGGAAGTCATTTTAACTTTGACTTTTATTGTCCAGTCCGTCGTTTGATTGTTGTTAAGCTATATATACCTACACACACATATATATACTTGGATTCTCCTCACTAATCAAAGATGGCCGAATTTGCTAAATCAATCTTTGGATTTGGTGGATTCAAGAAGGATAACTACTCTCAACAATCAGCACCTTCAGCCTCATCCCAAACACAAACACAATCGCAACCGCAATCGCAATCACCTTCTCAAGTGCACGCGCACAACCAATCGCCATCCCGAACCCAGAATGATGAGATGTCGCAAACCTCTGGCTCTTCACCAGCTTCTCACCCAATTGTTTCCTCTGCTAGTACTAATATAATCGACGACTCTTCCTCCAACACCGATTCAAATAATAACCCTACTTTCAAGAAAAAATTCTTACCTAAAGGTTTGGCCAACGTTACTCCTACTACCGCAGTATCTCATAATTCAATGGTTTATGGAACAACATCTTTGGGTGATGAATCCACTAACTACCCCGATGGTGGTTTAAGCCAGCAACAGCAACAACAACAACAACAGCACCAGCAATTCCAACAACAATACCATTATGATACGGAAGCCTACTTGAATCAAACTTTCCAAAAAAATAATGAATTGTACCAACAACAACAACAGCAACAGCAGCAGCAACCATTGGCTCAACAGTCCCAATTATCCCAGAATCAACATCATCTTCAACAACCACAGTACGCCGTTCAAGGTACGACCAAATCGGGCCAACCTGTTATCATCACTACCGATGAAACCGGTCAAAACTTGAATCATAAATCAAGAAATAGTGCTCAACCAAAGGGTAAGTTGAAGGTTATGATCATTGAGGCACGCGACTTGTTGGTTAATGAATATTCTCAACCTTATGTGGTATGTACTTTTGAAAGTTCGGAATTCGTCACTAATGCTCCTTCTTCTTATGGTAAGTCACCCAGTGGTCCATTTAATCATTCAAATTCTCACCAAAACCATAATCAACATCTGCATAACAACACTTCTCATAACAACCATTTCAGTCATTCCCTGGGGGCTCGCACTTCCGGTTCTACCACCAGTGGACTCTCCGTATTACATAGAAGTGATGGCCAGAAGGATAGACCCGCCATGTTTCAAAGACAATCATCTACTCAACACTTAAATTTCCCCACCGGTAACATCAAAAATAACAGTAATGATACTAATAGTGATAATCTGTCAGTTAATTCGGCTAATCCATTATGGAATCATGAAGCCACCTTTGATGTGGTGGGTTCAAAATCAGAATTAGATATTTCCGTTTATGATGCAGCACAGGATGATGCATTCCTTGGTCACGTTAGAATTTTCCCTTCAACCAACCGTTCCACCTCGGATAAACTTGTCAATGCTGAATGGTATCCTTTAAAAGCTCGTATCATTGGTGAACGTGTTTGTGGATCGTTAAAAATTGAATGGCAATATAATACCACCGACAGTAAAAAACTGTACGGTCCTGATGATTTTGAAGTATTAAGATTATTAGGTAAAGGGACTTTTGGTCAAGTGTATCAAGTTAAGAAACGTGATACTGATCGTATTTATGCCATGAAAATTTTACTGAAAAAATTAATTGTGAAAAAGAAAGAAATTGCCCATACTATTGGTGAACGTAATATTCTCGTTAGAACTTCAGCCGCTGCTTCACCCTTTATTGTCGGGTTGAAATTTTCTTTCCAAACTCCCACTGATTTATATTTGGTTACCGACTATATGTCCGGCGGTGAATTATTCTGGCATTTACAAAAAGAAGGTCGCTTCCCAGAAGATCGTGCCAAATTTTATATTGCTGAATTGGTTTTGGCTTTAGAACATTTACATGATAATGATATTGTTTATCGTGACTTAAAACCAGAAAATATTTTGTTAGATGCCAATGGTCATATTGCATTATGTGATTTTGGATTATCAAAAGCCAACTTAAATAATGATGGTACCACCAACACTTTCTGTGGTACCACCGAATATTTAGCTCCTGAAGTTTTATTAGATGAATCGGGTTATACTAAGATGGTTGATTTTTGGTCATTAGGGGTATTAATTTTCGAAATGTGTTGTGGTTGGTCTCCATTTTATGCTGAAAATACCCAACAAATGTATAAAAATATTGCTTTTGGTAAAGTTAGATTTCCCAAAGAAGTTTTAAGTGTGGAAGGTAGATCATTTGTTAAAGGATTATTGAATAGAAACCCAAAACATAGATTAGGTTCAATTAATGATGCAAGAGAATTAAGAGCTCATCCTTTTTTCCAAGATATCGATTGGAATTTGCTCAAGTCTAAGAGTATTCCCCCACCTTTTAAACCTCATTTAACTTCAGAAACTGATACTTCCAATTTTGATCCAGAATTTACCTCAGAATCAACTTCAGTATTGAAAAAACAAATGGAATTGGCATCAACTCCTTTATCTCCTGGTATCCAAGCTAATTTCAAAGGTTTTACCTATGTCGATGACCTGGCCATGGAAGATCATTTTGGCAAGTCCTTACGTTATAACGCATTTAGAAACCCAGGCTCATTCATACCGGGCAATCCTAACTTACCTCCCGATGAAGATGTCATAGAAGACCGTCAAATCGATGAAGAAGATGAAATGGAAATTGATCATGATCAACAACTAGATGACGAATTTGTTAATGGGAGACTCGACTTATAATCATCTCTTACTGTTTGTTTAGCCTAGTTCTTTTTTTTCCGTCTTCTTTCGTCCTGAGTCCTTGATTAGTTCTCCCCCACCCCCTTTTTTGTTCTAACGTTTACTTCTTGTATTATTAGATTTTCACTTCTGACTCAACCCTACCGAGTCCCTGCTTCCTATTTTTTTTTTTTTTTTGTTTTTTTTTTTCTTGCTTTTTTGTTCTCTTAGCTTATTTTTATTTTACTTTTATCTTTCCCCATCCCGATATTATTTTTCTTTTTTCATTATTATTCCTACTACTTGCACAGGTATACTTCTTTTACACCAGACGACTCCATACACTACTTATATATGACGTTCTAGGTTGATTTTTTTTTTTTTTATCATTAGACATCCACTATTTGACAGTATTTTCTTTTTATTATACATATTTATTTATTTATTTCATACTCATCATCATTTTCATAACGCGCAATAACAAAAAGAAACATCATCATGCCCTCTCGAGTTGAATACTAGTTATTATCCTATTAATTTGTTACAGTAATTAAATACAACATTTTTATTGTAGGTCTTTTTTTTTGCAATCTTGGAGTTTCCTTATCGGACGGGGCTGGGATGAAAACGGAAGCAGAAAAGGCTCGTTCCTTAAAATGTGGGCGTGCATTTACCGAAACCAAAAAACCAAAAAAAAAAAAAAAGAGAGAGAAAAAGAAAAAAAGAATTGAAGTCTTAAAAAAAGAAAAAAAAAACGAAAACAAAAAGTATTGCTAAGAGCTTAATGGGTTAATCTACGGTATAGCAGTCTAAATTTCATCATCACTTATCGATTTTATAACTTTAATTAATCTCATATACACTGGAGATTTTCTGTGTTAATTCGAGTTCTACTTCCAATACGTGGTTTCAAGAATATACGTGGTTGTCCTTTGTCGGTTTTATCTCACTCTCAGCCAGCTTATAATCAATTCTCCCCAGACATTTGAATATTTTGATTATTCTTTAATATAATTTTGAATTTTTTCCTTTAGTTTTGATAAATTAATTTCCAGTATGGCTAATGCAGGTAGACCAAGACGAAGTAGGAACAAGATGCCTACCCACGGGGGTCACATTCAACATGTACCACCACCACAATCAATTCATCATCGAACACAGCGCCAGACCATGAAGGAAGAACCCCCAGTTCAATTGCACGATGAAGCAGATTTGATCAGTTTCAGGTCCGACGCCTTGAACCGTTTCATAACTAACCAGGAATACCTTGAAAATGTTAGTTCAAAACCAATTCATACTCTGAAAATTATCCCGCCTCCAAGTTTCCCCTTGGAACAACCAATTGGTGTCAAAAAAAGTCGTGTCAATAAACCAAGCAAGGAACAACTTCTGACACTTTTGAAAAATTTCAAACCAGAAGATTTATATTTCGGTGACGTGGATTTAATGCAAGTCAAGAGTGAATTAATAAGTCAAGAAGTGGATAAACTCACAGCAAATAAATTAACGGTATTCGAAGGTGATAGTGAATACGTTTATAGACGTGATAAAATCGATCAGTTAACAAAATTACAATCAAGTCTATCTAGTACCAACTCCATTGATGAATTGGAAACCGAGTTAAACCAAATATTATCGGATTTTAAATCTAAATTTGGTAAATCCTATAAAGCCAATGAAGTTTCCAAATTTTCTATCCCCGTGAAAGACATATCTTCCAACATCGAAGTTACCAAAGCTCCTGCAAACTACAATCCAAGACTGATCAACTCGTTAATAAACATAGGTGGTGCCAATAATAGTCAACCAAATCTTCATAATGGTACTCCTGGTATTCATGCAAATGGGTCCTCAATTTCCCACACTAATGGTGATGGTGGACTTGATATGTCCCATTTCACTCAAGGTGGTGGCGTATCTTTCATGAGCCAATTGAGTAATAATAATCCTGGTAACAATACCAGTAATAATAATGGTCCCAGCAGTCACACTACAACACCACTCATAGCACATCAGATTCCCGGAACCATTAGTGCCAATAATGCTAGCAACAACATTAATCCTCTTAATGACAATAATGGCATTGGTAATCAAAACGATCATAACAACGCTAACAACAGCAGCAGCAACAACAACAATGGTGAAGCATTACACAAGGATAGTCCTACCTTGTCATCAACGGCTCCACAACTGGAATTACACCAAAGCCTGCCTGATAAAGACAATATTCCATCGGATCAACAAACCAAAATCGACCTGTCAGCATCAACCAACCACTTCCACCCCAATGATATTCATATTTCAAATGACGACTTGAGTCTTTCAGTATCCAATAGTAACGTCAATAAGGAAAATGTCACCTCCCCCAACAAAGAGAGTCATGACACTGGTAGTCTTGCTCTCAACCCTAACGCCCACCACGATCTTGATCCCAACTCGCATGACGTTCCTGATGCCGACAATGCCGACATGGTCGATGACGATATCAACCATCTTTTGGAGGCTGGTGGAGGTGATGGAATCGTCAATGACGATATGGGTGATCTAATCAACTTCCAAGACGATGATGATGATGGTATGATGTCAAGCCATGCCTTTGATACCGACTTCTTGAGCCAAATCGACCACGGTATGGAATAGTCTTTGTATATTAGTAGCTAGAGCCACTGTACCAGTAAATGCCATTTTATTTAAATATTTACATATATATTTCTTCTTTCTTTCTTGTATTTATTCTAATTTGGTTCATTGTCCTGTATATGAAACCCGTACCCCTTGACTAATTGAAGTTTCTCTTTTCTTTTTTTTCCTGTCTAATTTTTTTTTTTCTTCACCGAAAACAAAAGCAGAAAAGCAAAACAAACAAACAAACAAAGAAAAAGAACAGGGAAGCTTTTTTTTGTTTTGATTTGACAACTTAGCGGCGTGGTTACGTGGACATCTTTTTACGAACAATTAGCAACTGGTCTTGTTGTTCCTACTATATTGCTCTTTACGATACTTTTCATCAAAAAGGATCAAATTAAGGGTAACTAGATAGGGATTGTGACAGTGATTTCGATCTTTCTTAATTGTTATCCTGGAAATTTTCAACTTTGATCTGAACCAGATATAAGTGTCATAAGGTTTCGTCCCATAATTTATCCCTTTTCATCGGTCCCTGTGGTTTCAAAGTCAATCCTGAGATCCCGGTGTTTTGATACTATCTTGTTTTGGTGTCAGCAACCTTTTAAGTCAATAATCCTACGTTTTTTTATTATTTGACGTGTCAAGGAAAATAGTCTGGATCGTTTTACAATCGCCAAAATAAAATTCTCCAACTCAAGAAGCATATTGGTTATTTATTAGCATCTCAACTTCACCCGAATCCATAATCTAATAGACCACTCATGGATCCATTACAGACCACACAGACTGATGCTTTACAAGCAAAACAGCGACTACTCAGACAACAGCAGATACAGCATCAGCAACAGGCGAGAACCAGGATAAGACAACAGAAACTTAAAATAACATTCCTCGGATACGTTGTGGTTCTAATATTTTTCAGTATCCTTCAATTCTTAGGGATCGGTTTTTTCACCCTGGGATTCTTATTATCAAGACAAGTTCTCCCCAATATTGCCGAATGTAACGATGGTTCTGAAGAGTTCAACTCATGCATGAAACCTGCCAAGTTTGATAAAGCAGTGTTCCTTATTATTGACGCATTAAGATTTGATTTTGTTATACCAGTAGAAGAGGATGGTGCCTCTCATATAGACCCAAACCCATATTATCATAACAACTTTCCCATTTTATATGACTTGATGCAAAAAAATCCCAATAATGGTATACTTTTAAAATTCATGTCTGATCCTCCTACTACTACATTACAAAGATTGAAAGGCTTAACCACCGGTACCTTACCTACTTTCATCGACGCAGGTTCCAATTTCGACGGAGATGCGCTTTATGAAGATAATTGGCTTCTTCAGCTCCATAAGTTTAATAAAAGCGTGGCGTTCATGGGTGATGATACATGGAAAGCCATGTTTAGTGACTACATCAATCCCGATTTGAATTTTCCCTATGATTCCTTGAATGTTTGGGACTTGCATACTGTAGATAATGGTGTTTTAGAACACATGTTCCCCCTCTTACAGAAAGACAGATCAAGTGAATGGGATGTATTGATTGGTCATTTCTTGGGCGTTGATCACGCTGGTCATAGATATGGTCCAAACCATCTTGCCATGAAGGACAAGTTACAACAAATGAATCAAGTTATCGAGGATGTGGTTAATAAGATCGATGACAAGACCCTCTTGGTTGTTATGGGAGACCATGGTATGGATTCAACAGGAAATCATGGTGGGGATTCTTCAGATGAATTAGAAAGTACCTTATTCTTATATTCCAAGAACAAGAAATTCCGCATCAACAAAAAAGAAAAAGAATTTTATGATACAAGTAAACTTGGTGCCAATTACAGAAGCGTAAATCAAATTGATTTGGTTCCCACTATTTCTTTGTTACTTGGCTTACCAATTCCACACAATAACTTGGGTTTTCCCATAGATGAAGTCTTCAGTAGCGATAAAGAATTGACTATTGCTAATTATAAGACTTTACAACAAATCCAAAATTATAGAAATTTGTCACCAGAATTAGCCAATGCCGACATCATTGAAAAATATCAGTATTTCGTTACAAATTACTCTAAATTCGGGAACAATAAAAAATATTTCAACGAGATAATTAAACAATCCAAAGAATACCAAGAAGAATCGTTAGAACATTGTAAAAGCTTGTGGGCTCGTTTTGATCTAATGTCCATTGGAATTGGTATTACCACCTTGATCCTTTCTTTATCATTTATAGTGACTTACTCAAGATCTATTCCATCCGTTAGGGTTCTGACAATGTCCTTTGAATTCATTGGCTCCGTTATTGCAATGTCGTTATTGGGTATAGTCTCCAGTTTTTCCGTGTTTGTAGTGCTCAAACCAATTGGATTCACTATAAAGACCTGTATTGGAATTGGTACAGCACTTGGGATAACAATTGGATTTTGGGCCCCAATTATGGATAGATTTAGTGTTAATTGGCTCGGCCATCAACTATTTGATTTCCTCATCTATAATTTTAACAGTTGGTCGTTTATGGGTTTGATTTTTGTTATATTGCATTGCTTGGTTTTTGCATCTAATTCCTACGTTGTTTGGGAAGATAAAATGGTTCTGTTTTTCATTGCTACATTTGGTTTCTGTTGTTTATACAGTTGTCTCATAAATACTACCAAACCAAAGGCGGAAAAAGTCCTAGGTATCACCCACGCTATCACGTTCATTATATTATCAAGATTAACATCAATGATTAATTTATGTCGTGAAGAACAAAGACCCTACTGTACTCCAACTTTCAAAACGTCTTGGTGGTCAATTATTGTCTTGCATTTATGTCTGTATCTTTTACCCGTTATTATTAGATCATTTTATCAGCTCTCCAATTCTTATCATTCAGCTGCTCCTTTGTGGATTGGTACTGGATTGAAATTCTTAATGTTCATGAATGCTGTTAACTGGACTTTTGAGTACGTACAAAACAGTGATTATTTCCAATCAACCGATTTGATTATCAGCTCTTCATTGATCAAATCATTGAAACTTGCCACCGCAAGAATTGTTTTATTCGTGGCCTTGATTTTGGGGAATTACAGTTGGTCAAGAGGGCCCATGTGTGTTAAACTTGAATTCTCCAATAATCCAAGTACCGTGGAATCTTCGGAGTCATCTGATGAACAGGATGATCTGTCAGATCAATCTATACAACAAAAACAACCTGGAACAGCCACAATCTTGGGTTATCAAAATGTCTACGGTTCCTCTTACTTCTTGTTAATCATTAATTTTGTCGTTGCTATCATGCTTGTTAATAAGCCATTGGGAGCAATTTCGATTAATATGCTAATTGTGCAAATTTTGTCTTTACTAGAACTTTTTGATTTACTCGATATCAGAAAGAATTTAGTGGCTCCCATAATTTTTGGATTATTGGGTTATCAACATTTCTTTAGTACCGGTCATCAGGCCACTATTCCTTCAGTTCAGTGGGAAATTGGGTTCATGACCACCGAGACAATTACATTACCTTTTACTCATCTCAATATTGTTCTTAATACTTTTGGCTCCTTTATTATCATTTGTTTAGCTATTCCACTTATCACTTTATGGAAGATTTCACCTTCCAACAAGCCCATAACTGCATTGTCTCAAATAATAACCAATATCACCACATTAATAAGCTACCAGACTTTCACATCAACATCGAGTTTCATATTTGCAGCTCATTTCAGAAGACATTTGATGGTGTGGAAAATTTTTGCACCAAGATTTATGCTAAGTGGACTACTTTTAATTCTTTTCAATGTAACCTTAGTGTTCGTGACTTTGTGGTTTGGTACCACTAGAGTTTTATCACAAGTAAATAGAATCTTTGGCAAGTGATCAAAGTCTGTTCACATCACCCGGCTTGCCTGTATGCATTTTTTTTTGTCAATAGTTACATCATTCTCTTTTCTCTTCTTTTCTGTTTTTCTTTTTCTTTTTTCTTTCGATTTCCATCCATCAAACCTGTTTTAATTACTTTATCTTTTTATTCTGCACATATAGAACATATTTATTTATCTCATAAATCACTTTAATTTAAAAAAAATTATTTAAGATTGCAAAGCAAGTGCCATGAGAAAAAGAGTTTTTTTTTTTTTTTTTTTTTTTTTTTTTTTTTTCTAACAAAAAGGTACAAGGTCGCGAGACAAGCCATAGTTTCAAGATCATACTTCATAGTTTAACCGTCCAAGAAATTGAAATAACATACGGAAGTTGACATTTAATGAATGATCCGATTGCATCTAATACTTCTGGCAGTAATACTATTGGCCAGCTGCCAATTTGTTAGGAGTTCGAGTTCCAAATCTCCTTACGAATCATCATTTACTCCCGACCATATAAGATATCTTCAGAATGAGACACGCCAGTTATTTGACCATGCTTGGTCATCCTATATGAACCACGGGTTCCCCGCCGATGAAGTCAGACCGATTACGTGCGAGCCTTATGGGCCTGATGTTGAGGATGTTGATAATATTGTGAGAAATGATGCCATGGGAAACGTATCGCTGTCACTCTTGGATAATATTGATAGTTTAATCATTATGGAAAAATGGGATGATTTAGAAGAGGCATTGGCATATTTGAAGCGAGAAAAAACCACTCTATTCGACAAAGATACAATAGTGCAAGTATTCGAGTTTACCATCAGATCATTAGGTGGTTTATTATCGACTCATTTGTTGTTAACTGATGTGACCAATTCTGCTCATCTTTCTAATAAGTATTCTCGATTCAGGCTGATTGCCAATGATTACGATGGATTCTTATTAACCATGGCCTATGACTTGGGTCTTCGATTGTTACCGGCATTTAAGACTTCTACCAATATCCCCGTACCTCGAATCAATTTATCTAAAGGGTTATCGAAAGTTCCATCTCGATTACAGAAGGAAACTTGTTTATCAGGTGCCACCACACCGATGTTGGAATTTACATTATTATCCAAATTAACTGGGGATCCTCAGTTTGAACATTATTCACAATTGACATTTTGGAAACTCTGGTCACTGAAACTGGCCCTTAATTTATTACCAATGACGATTGATCCTATATCCAATACCTGGATGGACTCAATTACAGGGGTGGGAGCATCGGTAGATTCATTTTATGAGTACGCGGCCAAATCGTCCATTATATTTAATGATGAATACTTGTGGACTGTATTTAAAACATCATACCAGGCTTTACTTATCCATCTGGCTCAAGGGGGAGGTCCACTGGATGGATCGATGATTTTTGCTAACATCAATACCGAGTTGGGCACTGTATCTACCACCTGGATTGATTCATTAAGTGCATTTTGGCCAGGTTTACAAGTCTTAACGGGACAATTAACGGATGCAGTCAAAACTCATATGGTTTATTTGAAACTATGGGATCATTTTGATCTGATTCCTGAACGATGGAATCATATTTCCTCACTGACTGGATTTATTAAACCATTAAGTACTAATAAGGAGAAAGTTGCCAATGCCATTCCCTTGGAATGGTATCCCTTAAGACCCGAATTTATTGAATCAACTTATTATCTATATCGAGCTACCAAAGATCCCATGTACTTACAAGTTGGGGCACGAGTATTACGCTTGTTAAAGACACGATTCAAGTCCAAATGTGGATTCAATGGATTTCAGGATATTCGGCTGGGCCAATTACAAAATCGAATGGAAACGTTTGTAATGAGTGAGACACTAAAATATCTTTATTTATTATTTGATACCAGAGACGAGGTTTTTTTACATGATACCAAAGTCATGGGTAGCAAGAATTGGGTTTTCTCAACGGAGGCTCATCCATTATGGTTTCATAAGCAACTTGATCCAGCCATTAATTTTTCTCGAAATTTGGTGGAGGTTAATGACGCAAAAGGTCCGGCTTATGAACAGCTGTTTCTTGATGGATTGCTATCTAAGATTCGCCATTCGAAGAAGATTGGGACTGGCGCCAAAGAAGCATATTTCCGAAATATCACCTTACCGGCCGTGGAACGATATGAGTTTGGTGGGTTGGATAGGATGGATTATCTAGATATAGAACCGGGATTTGGGTCTCGATTTGACACGTGTGAACGACACCCTCTGATTATCACCAACAAACCAGGGCAGCAGTTCATGGCTTCCCATTACTATATGTGGGATCAACTATTCACTGCCGATAAGCTATATACCAAGACTTTGGTGAGACCCAGTCATTTGAGTAAAGGCCACCATTACATCGAACTAACGCCTTCTTTCTTATCGAAATACACCATGTTTGTCCCCAGAACAAAAGACCAACTACACTTGCAGTGTCCACGCGAGCAGACCACGGAACGACATGATTTATTTCTTGGAGAAAGAAATGGTATTACCAGAATAGAAGTATCGAGATTGAAATTCAATTCCAACATCACCAATCACCAGGACGACGAGCTGGTGGTATTAGAAAATGATTTGTGGGTACCGATTCTCAACTCATTACGGTTACAAATCGAGACTTTAAAGCCAGGGTTGATTGATTCACGTAATCGCAAAATCACCGAGGAGTATATCCAATCATTACGTCCTGACGACTACGATGCCACTCATGGCATCTGTAATAAAGAACAAGCCAACCATACCAGCACCAAGAACTTGGACCTGGCCCTTCGTATCAACCGAGTCAATGGCATTGATGTTCAACCGGGTCTGGTCATATGGACCAGTCCTTTCGACGTGCTGGCATTCCACAAAGAAGTCACCAACAAAAACGACCCCCCGGTGTTGGACGTGGGCAGCGACTCCAGAGTTTATCTACAAGGAGTCGTGGTGGAGAATCTCATGGTTTGGTACGGTTAGCCCATAGTATTATTTTCGTGTTTCTTTGCATTGTCATCATCATCAGGAACCATGTATTCCATCTTATCTTTATTTATTAGTCAGCTTTCAATTATTTATTATCTGTGAATCATCCCATTTCATTGTAGCAGCCCGCCCCTCTCTCTCATCATGAGTCACCAGCAACCGGTGTAGTAACAGACTTATTCTGGAGTTGACAATGTGGAGACCTCAAATCTCGGTTATTGATGGTTGTTCAGCCCGAAACAGGTAGGCCGGTTGCGGTTTCCCAAATCGCGTAAATCCATATATAAAGGACGGCAATTTTCCACATTTTTCACCCCATAATCAAACTCCATCAGTTGTCGTTTCTTCTCCGAACTCCCTCGAACCGACACTAAGTACTACAAGTATGTATCCACGACCTATTGCTATGTTGTGTTGTCCACACGGGTGTGATTGACGCTGCCGTGAAACTATTGTGTGTCCTTTTCCCCGTTATCGCTATGCTATCAGTTGATGCTTCCATTTTGGATTTGAATTTTTTTTTTTTTTTGGCTCAATTTTTTTTTTTTTTCGAGGCGGAACAGCGCTCCGGCACAAAGGCCAGGTCCAATAGAGTGAGAAAAAAAAGAAAAGGAAAAAGAAGGGAAAGCGAGAAAAGTGAAAAGTTTGAGTCATCGGACATTTATGATATCAAGTGACAGTGATTTTATTGTTTATAGTACTTAAATTCCTGTACCGGCCCCTTTCTTTTCTAGTTTCCACCCCTCCTCTTTATCCTGCCCCTCCCTTGTTTGCATCTTGTATACATTTTGATCAAGAACACTTAGGAATTGGTTATAGACTCTTGATCCTGGTGCATATAGTATAGTGATAGCAGCACGACACAACACACAATGAAGGCAGCATATACAAGGATAATACCTCGATTGTCCTCGACTCGATTGATGGCACCCAGTACTAACGCTAGACAATTCAGATACCAATCGACCATGACTCAAGCTCCTCTTGACGCCTCCAAGCTTCAAATCACCAAGACCACCAGTCCCAAGGAAAAACTCCCCAATGATCAATTGGTGTTTGGTAAGACCTTCACCGATCACATGTTGGAAATCGAATGGACCAAGGAAGCCGGTTGGGGCACTCCTAAGATTAGTCCTTACCATAACTTATCACTCGATCCTTCCACCGTGGTGTTCCACTATGCTTTCGAACTTTTCGAAGGTATGAAGGCTTATCGCGATGCTGATGATAAAATCAGAACGTTCAGACCCACCAAGAATATGATTAGAATGAACCAATCCGCTGAAAGAATCGCTTTACCCACTTTTGACAATGAAGAATTGTTGAAATTAATTGACCAATTCTTACTCGTGGATGAAAGTTTCGTTCCAAAGGGTAATGGCTACTCTTTATACTTAAGACCAACCATGATTGGTACCACTGCCTCTTTAGGGGTTGGTTCTCCTGATAAAGCCTTATTATACGTCATTGCTTCTCCCGTGGGTCCATACTACTCCTCTGGTTTCAAACCAGTGGCTTTAGAAGCCACCGACTACGCCGTTAGAGCCTGGCCCGGTGGGGTTGGTAACCGTAAATTGGGTGCCAATTACGCTCCTTGTATCTTACCTCAACAAAAAGCTGCTGCTAATGGTTACGCTCAAAACTTATGGTTGTTTGGTAAAGAAGGTTACGTTACCGAAGTTGGTACCATGAATGTTTTCTTTGTATTCCAAGATGAAAATGGCCATAAAGAATTGGTTACTGCTCCTTTGGATGGTACCATTTTGGAAGGTGTCACCAGAGATTCCATCTTAGCCTTGGCTAGAGAAAAATTATCCAAGGATGAATGGACCATTTCTGAACGTCTTTTCACCATTTCTGAAGTTGCTGAAAAAGCTGCCAAAGGTCAATTGGTGGAAGCTTTCGGTTCTGGTACTGCCGCCGTCGTTTCCCCAATTGATAGAATTGGTTGGAAAGGTGAACAAATCAATGTTCCTGTTTCTGCTGGTGGTGCCAGTGGTGAATTAACCAAAGAAATTGCCGAATGGATTAGAAAGATTCAATATGGGGAAGAAGAATTCAAAGACTGGTCTAGAGTTGCTCAGTAGATTATATACTATTAACAATAAAATAAATTTATTTGGGAAATTATACATGTAAGCTATATATAAAATTTCCATGCAAAGGATGTTTCTATGATTTTTTTTCAATATCAGGTAATTTTTGGATTTCACCCAAGATATAATCTCGTTCATCAATTAAAGTTGAATCATTAAAATCAGCAAGATCGAACTTTTGGAAAAATGATAAGAAATTGGCTTTATTTTTAATTAAGATATCCAAGATTTTTTGGGATTTTTTCGGTTTAGCAACAAAGAACTTGAAGATATGAAATCCTTCAAGTTGAAGAATATTCAGTTTATCACTTAATAATAACATGATTAATTTTAAATTATTGGTATCATCAAAATATCTATTTAAAAAAACTTGATTTTGTTTTTGCAATACAAGTTCTGCCAATAATCTAACACTTTGTCTCTTGGTAACATAGTTTTTCAGTTGAATCAATTGATTCATACTTGAATTGAAAATTTCATAATTTTTTGCCAAAAAATCGGATACCAATTTTTTATGAATAGTTAATAAATCATGTAATGTATTGAATGCATCATTAGCAATTTCAAACGTGGGGATCTTCACGTATTTGAAAAAATTCCAGAATAAAGGACTCGTCAATATGAATTCATTAATGGCTTCGAATTTAATACAATCTCGTAAAATTTGACCACATATAAGTCCCACTTCTTGATGTTCAGGAGCCTTTAATAACATAATGATGATTTCTGGTTTTGAATTAATTAAATATTCAACCGTGGGAGATTTACTCCCTATTTGTCGTCGTAACAAGGCCAGGAACACATTATACACATCTTTTCTGGAGTCAAAATCCAATCGCTTCAAATTATAAATCATATTATATAGACAGTCGGTGACATAAATTTCTTGGGCCAATTGACTAATTTGATCAGGTTGAGGAACATTCTCATCATCACCATCAACAATGACTTTCATCTGTTTTAAAAAACGAGCACATTCATCCTGGTACTTCTTGTTATTATCATTGGTGGCATCAAGCTTGGAAATTTGTTCGTTTAACGCCCTTACAAGATCAGGCGGAGTCTTGGGGTTTCTCTTGAACAAAAATGCCATCGTTTATAGATACTAAATAAGAAAAGAAGGAAAAAGAAATTGAAGAAGGAAGAATTGAATCAAGATTGCGGATCCCAAAGTTATAATTGGACTAATCAGTTAGGAATAATTGAAAGATCTGGAATAGTGCCAATTATTCATAAATTATATGATAACTGACCAAATTCAAGAGCGCTTAGCGCAATCACGCAGATCAAGGAGGCAAAAAGAGGAGCTGGAAGGGAGTAACAAGAAACACAGAACCAGACAACGGAACAGATCACACAATTGCGTAGTTTGGCAGTGTACAAGGTAGCGTGAATGGTGTGATAATTGTCAAGTTACCAGGAAGTTGTAACTGTGTATTCCAGGCTGTTGCAGTTTTCAATACACACTCATCTTTTTCTTTTTTTTTTTTTTTTTTCAATGTTACTTTTTTTTCTCTGGCTGATTTGGTGGAAGGGGGCCAAAAATGTGCAGGTTATGTTTGTGGAAAGTACAGCTTGAAGCACCGTTTACAGATTACATTATTATCATAAGAGAAGTTGGAAATCTAGAAAATACCTAGATGATTGAATGAATGATCAATCATTGTCAATGCTATGTCAGGTCAAGAAACCACGTCGACCACTTCACGCATCAATGTCTGGCAGGCTGTTGCAATCAATAAGAGTGATCGACCCATTTTGCAGGACAATGAACATAATATATGTGTGAAAGATAATGTGGGGCTTTACCAGGGGAAACTGAAAATCATCAATCGTCAGAATGGGCGAGTTTATTTAACGAGTAAACGAATCATATATGTGGATAGTGGGGATAAACAGTTGTCGATTGCGGTCAATTTACACGACGTTTCGCTGGCGATCCCCATTGATCGGTTTCTACGATCTTCACCCAAGGTGAAGATTTTTTTGAAAACTGGAGCATCACCAACCGTGAATGAAGTTAAGAAGGAGGAAACTTCGGAACGAATCTGTGATTGGGTGTGTATGATTTGTTCATTCAACAATCAAGTTTCCAATAAGATCAATCTTGATGAAAATTTCCCCAAATGTGGATCCTGTGGGATCAAACCATCTCGAGCGTTGATTATCAAGGCCATCAACAAGGCCGAAAAGAAGAAATCACGAACTGCTACGCCTACATTAGCGTCACCTGCAGTGACATCACCGACCCCATCACCACCTCCTCAGACTCCAGGAGAGGGGGACTCGCAGTGTCCCAAGTGTACATTTATCAATCATCCGTCGATGAAGTACTGTGAGATGTGTGGTACCGAATTACGATCGAGTCTTCCAGCCGAGTTACAACAACGATTACGTTTGAACGAGGTTGTGGTTAATAGTAACGACAACCCACTTAAAATTATATTGGAGAACAACATCGAGAGTTATACCAATGATATCCCGTATGTTAAACTAAGTTTCCGGAAAGGAGGAGAATCACAATTCAGTCAATTACTCAATGAGGCACTAGATACGATCAAATGGGATAACTTAGTGAATCGAGGAATGGTTAACGAGGATGCGGTTAAAGTAGCTGCAGCTCGAGTAGAAAAGAAGCCCATTAAATCGGCTGGGATTAATAGTTTGGAAAAACTAGGAGAACAACAACGGAAACAAAACGAATTTATATTAAGCACCTCTTTAGAAGATTTGGAGCAGTTGATGTACAAAGCCCAAGATTTGATCAAATTATCGAATTCATTCAGTCGATTAATCAAGCCGAATTATAAATTAACCAGCACCAAAATAATCCCGCCGTTGGAAATTAGTAAGAATTCAAGTTTATATCATCATGAATTATCGCGACATATTAGTGAGTACTTGATGAATTTTGAACTTTTGAAGGCTACCTCGATGATCACCCTGCAGGATTTGTTTGCTAATTATAATCGATACTTAATTTTAACCCAGGGGTTTGGGACCGAATTGGTGAATCCTGGTGATTTCAATAAGAGTTTATCATTATTTGAAGAATTGAAACTTCCAATTAAACTTAACACATACGCTCGTTCTGGATTAGTGGTGGTATCACAACTGCATCTGACCTCTAAACAGGAATTGTCCCAGATAATCGTACAGTTTTTACAAAAACAAGAAGATCAATTCAAGTACGAAAAATTCAAAACCGAATTGTACGGAGACGTGAAGGATACTGATGATTATCTACACGAGCAATACGAATATTTCCGCGGTAATACAATTGCCAGCATCAGTGATAATTTCGAATGGTCGTATGGGATCACCATTGAAGAAATAGAACGATGTGTGGAGCTGGGGTACGTGGTGATTGACCAACATATTCTGGGGACGTTTTATTTTGTTAGTAAATTTGGCGAGGACGAGGCCACCAGCGCCGACAATGATGCGGAATTGATGCAACGAGCCAAACAGGACATGCTTCAACAGCAGTATCAAATCAGCGAGAATCTTAAACACCAGTATGATAATGACAATAATTTGGTTAGTATGAATCCCGAATTTCAATTTGGAATTGAAAACGAAAATGACAATTCCATCACCAATTCCATCACCAATACCACCAGCAATACCATCAACGACCCGCCTGCAGGACCCAAAAGCCAATCTTTGCACGATTTGGCGGGATTAAAGTTTTAGCCAGTCACTCAGCGCATAAGTCGACTATTTACGACAGAAGTACGATGGACTTTCCATGTAGCAAATCGGTTACGGGCTGCAAAATGCACCCTGCTCACGTGACGCCCTGCTCACAATAGACAATACACTAAATAATAAATACACTTTTGTTATCACAAATTTTGATAGGCGATTTGAATCCCGTAAAAGGGGCCCGATTTACTTTTTTTTTTTTTTTTTTTTTAGCCGCGAATCCATTTGGTAGAGGGGTGGTGTACGGATAGCGCAGGTGACCCTGATGGGACCTGTGCTAAACCGGACGTATCTTCGACCAATCACAGCGCGACCGCGCGATCTGACACATTCCGTTTAGCACCCGACCCTCCAGAGTTCCACACTCCATAGCTACATCTAGTTAAATACGAGACACTACTTGTCTGACTTTCTTATCCTGTAGCTGTGTGTGAGCCTTCTGAGTTGAGCGTGTAACTTCTGAGTTGAGTGTGTAACTTCTGAGTTGAGTGTGTAACTTCTGAGTTGAGTGTGTCTTCTTTGTAGAGTGTGTCTTCTGAGTTGAGTGTGTCTTCTTCGTAGAGTATTGTCAGTCTTGATCTTATCGACCAGTGCCGTGACGGCCCCACTAGAGTGATCGATGGCCCATCATCATGGCCCTTCATCATTCATGTAAATAGAACTACCTCAT
This sequence comes from Hyphopichia wangnamkhiaoensis, assembly GCA_030578475.1. NCBI lineage: Eukaryota > Fungi > Ascomycota > Pichiomycetes > Serinales > Debaryomycetaceae > Hyphopichia > Hyphopichia wangnamkhiaoensis. Next base: position 137,451 of record JAJMSM010000031.1, read on the forward strand.
CATTTCGAAAAGGCCTGAATTCGGCCCGTGCCGTGGAACACCTTCACTCAGGTATGACTTGCGGTTTGCGGAAGCTTCTCATGGCCAGAGAAAAAAATCCGAAAACTTCGGCCATTTCCAGCGCACCCAAAACAGGAACAAAACGAAAAAAAATAGACTACTTGTTTATCTCGGGTGTTTTTTGTATGCAGGGCTATCAGTAGAAGGGAAGGGCTCCACAACCATACGCTAATTGAGAGATCATAATATGAGATGAAAAAAAAAAAAAAATGGCCCTGGTGGAATTGAGATAAATATATATCAGGTTAGCCGCCCAGATAGAGATTGAAATTATTTGCTTGTTTCTTCTTCCTTCTTGTTCAGCTTTTTCATTAATTACATTGCTACATTCAAATGTCATACACAGGTTGGACTGTTGATGACTGGATTAAGTTCCACTATCAGTCGACTCCTGATGATTCGTTGAAATCACTCTTGGAATTACTTCATGATCAAGAGATTGCTCCTCAAGACGCTGCTTGGATCAGTTTGGCTTCTGACGATCAGTTGAAACATCAATGGGATTTCTTACAGTCGCGAGCCGATAAATTATCCTTACCTCTCTATGGGGTGCCCATTGCTATTAAAGATAATATTGACGTTAAAGGTTTCTCCACCACGGCGGCTTGTCCCTCGTTTGCTTACGATCCGGTGGTGGATGCCACCACCGTATCACTTTTACGAAATGCTGGTGCCATCATCATTGGTAAAACCAACTTGGATCAATTTGCAACTGGTTTGGTCGGAACAAGATCGCCTTATGGTGCCACTCCTAATACTTTTAATTCAAAGTATGTTTCTGGAGGCTCTTCCGCCGGTCTGGCCTCGGTGGTGGCTCGTGGGATTGTCCCCGTTGCTTTGGGAACCGATACCGCCGGTTCTGGTCGTGTTCCTGCCGCCTTGAACAATTTAATTGGGTTAAAACCTACCAAAGGCGTATTCTCGGCTCATGGTGTGGTTCCTGCTTGTAAGTCATTAGATTGTGTTTCTATTTTTGCCTTGAATTTGAAAGATGCTCAATTAACATTTAATTTACTCGCTAAACCCGATTTTGATCAGGATGAATATTCCCGGGCCCTTCCTGCTAATCCACTTATCAAGTTTAATCATAATCCTTCCATATTGGTGCCTTCAAACTTATTATGGTTTGGTGAACAAGAAAATGTCCAATTATATAACTCAGCGGTTAAATCATTTCAAAAATTGGGTGCCAAACTTATATCTAAAAATATCGACCCTCTTCTTGAATTGGCCAAATGTTTATATGAAGGTCCTTGGGTGGCTGAACGTTATACCGCCATAAAAGATTTTTATGCTACCAATCCCTCGGCTGAATCATTGGATCCAACCGTCTCTACTATCATCAAAGGTGGTGAACATCATTCAGCCGCCACCGCCTTTGATTTCGAATATAAAAGACAAGGTATCTTACAACAAGTTAAAAAATTACTAAAAGATATTGACGTTATTATTGTCCCCACCGCTCCTTTAACTCCTACCATGGAACAAGTTAAACAAGAACCAATACTCGTTAATTCTCGTCAAGGTACTTATACTAATTTTGTTAACTTGGCCGATATGTCCGCTTTGGCCATCCCTGCCGGTTTCCGTGATAGTGATGGATTGCCATTCGGAATCACCTTATTATCCGATAAATATAATGATTATGCTTTATTGGAATTGGCTAGTCGTTATATGAAAGTTTATCAACAACAATTATCAACTCCTCAATATTACGGTTGTTTGTCCAACAAGCTGATTAGTGCCGATGATAATAATGATTTAATCCCCGTCAATAGTTTACCCAATCCTCTTTTAAACCAAACTATTAATTTGGCTGTGGTGGGTGCTCATTTAAAAGGTTTCCAATTACACTGGCAATTAGAAACCGTTAATGCTAACTTGATTAAATCAACTACCACTTCTCAAAATTATAAATTATATGCATTACCCAAAACAGGACCCGTCGCTAAACCTGGCTTAAGAAGAGTGGAAGAACATGGTGCCGCCATTAATATCGAGGTCTATGCTATCCCATCCGAAAACTTCGGGAAATTCATCAGTTATGTTCCTGAACCTTTGGGTATCGGGTCCGTCGAATTAATCGATGGTACTTGGTGTAAATCCTTCATTTGTGAAGAAGTTGGCTATAACTTACCCGGTACCGTTGATATCACCTCTTTTGGCGGTTGGAAGAATTATCAAAATCATTTGGCCAGCACTGCTACCAAAAGAGAAAAACCATTTGATTCTGTGCTTGTGGCAAATAGAGGGGAAATTGCCGTTAGAATCATTAAAACTTTGAAAAAATTGGGTATTAAATCAATTGCCGTCTATTCTGACCCGGATAAATACGCCAGACACGTTTTGGATGCTGATGTGGCTGTTCCTTTACACGGGGTTTCAGCAGCTCAAACTTATATCTCCATTGATAAAATCATCAACGCCGCTAAATCTTCCGGTGCTCAAGCCATTATCCCTGGTTATGGTTTCCTTTCAGAAAATGCCGATTTCTCAGATCGTTGTGGTAAGGAAGGTATTGTGTTCGTGGGTCCAAGTGGTGATGCCATTCGTAAATTAGGTTTGAAACATCTGGCTCGTGAAATTGCCTTGAACGCTGGTGTTCCTTTAGTACCTGGATCTGACTTGGTCCCTGACGCTGAAGCAGCTCGTGAAATCGCCGCCAAATTGGAATATCCCATCATGGTTAAATCCACCGCGGGTGGTGGTGGTATTGGCTTACAAAAAGTCGATTCAGAAGATGATATCGAACGTGTTTTCCAAACTGTTCAACATCAAGGTAAATCCTATTTCGGTGATCCCGGTGTATTCTTGGAAAGATTTGTTGAAAACGCCAGACACGTTGAAATTCAAATGTTTGGGGATGGTTTTGGTAATGCTATCGCTTTAGGTGAAAGAGATTGTTCATTACAAAGACGTAACCAAAAAATTATTGAAGAAACCCCAGCCCCAAATTTACCCGATTCTACTCGTGCTGCCATGAGAAAAGCTGCTGAATCATTAGCTTCTTCCATGAATTATAAAGGTGCTGGTACCGTGGAATTTATTTATGATGAACGTAGAGATGAATTTTACTTCTTAGAAGTTAATGCCAGATTACAAGTCGAACATCCAATTACCGAAATGGTCACTGGTTTAGATTTGGTCGAATGGATGTTGTTCATTGCTGCTAACCGGGCCCCTGATTTCAAACAGAAAATCACCGTCACTGGTGCCTCAATGGAAGCTAGACTTTATGCAGAAAATCCTGTTAAAGATTTCATGCCATCTCCAGGTCAATTAACTGACGTTAAATTTCCAGAATGGGCCAGAATCGACGGGTGGATCCTGAAAGGTACCGTGGTTAGTGCTGAATATGATCCAACTTTAGCCAAAATTATTGTTCATGGTAAGGATAGAAATGACGCTTTGAAGAAATTGCGTCAAGCCTTAAATGAAACTTTGGTATCTGGTTGTATTACTAACATTGACTATTTGAGATCAATTGCTAACTCATCCATGTTTGAACAAGCTAAAGTGGCTACTAAAGTATTAGACTCTTATGATTATAAACCAACTGCTTTTGAAATCATCAATCCCGGTGCTTATACTACCGTGCAAGATTATCCAGGTAGAAAGGGTTATTGGCATATTGGTGTCCCACCTTCTGGTTGTATGGATGAATATGCATTCAGATTGGCTAACAGAATCGTGGGTAACGATAAACGTGCTCCTGGTATCGAAATCACTTTGAATGGTCCTAAATTATTATTCCATCATGATGCTATCATTGCCATTACTGGGGGTGAAACTGCTGTCGATATTAATGGTGAAAAAGTCAACCAATGGGCTCCTGTCCACATTAAGAGAGGTGACAAGTTGTCCATCGGTAAGTTATCCAGTGGTTGCAGAGCTTATTTGGCTATCAGAGGTGGAATTGATGTCAATGAATACTTGGGTTCAAGATCTACATTTGCCTTGGGTAATTTAGGTGGTTACAACGGTAGAGTTTTGAAGTTAGGTGATGTTTTATTCTTGGGCCAACCAGAGTTACCAAGTTGTACTTTACCAGTTCCAGTATCTGAACCAACTGAAATTCCTAAATCATTGATTCCATCTTATGATTTCAATAGCACCAAGAATTGGGTTGTTGGTGTCACTTGTGGTCCTCATGGTTCTCCAGATTTCTTCACTCAAGAATCAGTTGAGAAGTTTTTCAGTGAAAAATGGAAGGTTCATTACAACTCCAATAGATTTGGGGTTAGATTAATTGGTCCAAAACCCACCTGGGCTAGGCCAGATGGTGGTGAAGCCGGGTTACATCCTTCTAATGCTCATGATTACGTTTACTCATTGGGTGCCATTAACTTTACTGGTGATGAACCTGTCATCTTGACTTGTGATGGTCCTTCATTGGGTGGGTTTGTTTGTGAAGCCGTCGTTGCTGAAGCTGAAATGTGGAAAATTGGTCAAGTTAAACCAGGTGATTCAATTCAATTTAAACCAATCTCTTTTAAAGAAGCTAAATTATTGAAATCATCTCAAGATGATGCTATTGAAACTTTAAGTGGTGACCTTCCTGACTTCAAAAATGTTTTGTCGGAACCAGAAAATCCAATTTTGGCTGAAATTGATGACTTACCTCATGGTGCTCCTAAAGTTGTTTACCGTCAAGCTGGTGATAGATACATTTTGGTTGAGTATGGTGAAAATGTATTAGACTTGAACTTGTCTTACCGTATTCATAAATTGATTGAAATTGTCAATGATAACAAGACCGTTGGTATTGTTGAAATGTCCCAAGGGGTTAGATCAGTTTTGATTGAATATGATTCTCAAATTTCTCAATCTCAATTATTAAAGACCTTGATTTCTTTTGAAAAAGAAATCGCCTTCGTTAACAAATGGGAAGTTGCTTCAAGAGTTATTAAATTACCAATGGCATTTGAAGATAAGAGAACATTAGATGCCGTTAAACGTTATCAAGAAACTATTAGAGCAGAAGCCCCTTGGTTACCTAATAATGTTGATTTCATCGCCACCATCAACGGCATTGATAGAAATGATGTTAAAGAAATGTTATATTCTGCTAGATACTTGGTGTTAGGTTTAGGTGATGTTTTCTTAGGGGCACCCTGTGCCGTCCCATTGGATCCAAGACACAGATTATTAGGAACTAAATATAACCCATCCAGAACTTTCACTCCTAATGGTACTGTTGGTATTGGTGGTAACTATATGTGTATTTACACTATGGAATCACCAGGTGGTTATCAATTAGTTGGTCGTACTGTTCCAATTTGGGACAAATTGACCTTGGGTGAACATTCATCTAATGGCAAACCATGGTTGTTATCACCATTTGATCAAGTTGAATTCTACCCAGTCAGTGAAGAAGAAATTGATGAATTTTCTGAACAAATGAATGCTGGTCATTTCCAAGTTGACATTGTGGAAAGTGTATTCGATCATACCAAGTATTTACAATGGATTCAAGCCAACTCTGAATCAATTGAAAAATTCAGACAAAACCAAGGCGGTGATAAATTGGAAGAATTTAATAGATTGATCCAAGTTTCTAATGCTGAATTGGCTTCCAGCTCTGGTCCTAAATTATCAGAAACTGATAAATTTAGCGAAGATGCTGAAATGGTCTACTCTGAATATTCCGGTAGATTCTGGAAACCAATGGTATCTGTTGGAGATAAGGTTAAAGAAGGTGATGGTTTAATCGTGGTGGAAGCCATGAAGACTGAAATGGTGGTCACTGCTCCTCGTGGCGGGGAAGTTGTTAAGATCTTCCATAAGAACGGTGATATGGTTGATGCCGGTGACTTGGTTGCCGTCATTGAATAATTGTATTTATTTCTCTAGCTCTCATTTTTTGTATTTGTTTTTTATTTTGTCTGTATTTATTCTTGTTTGTTTTTATAGTTATCAAAATGTTATATTTTTATATCATCTTTCTTTTCTTTGCAGCTTGTATCGATCGGATGGAGAAAACCAGTACATTTCCGTGTCGTGCACTCCACGCGTTCAACAACAACACCAAATTTCTTTCTTTTTTTTTTTTCATCGAGACCACATAAATAAACAAAACACACAAAGCACAACCCATATATCATCTCATCAACAACAAAGCCATCAGCGAAAGATTGACCACTGATACAAGCATGTCCGAGAAGACCAATATAACTGCCGCCTCGTTGGCGCCTGATTTATGGACCGCCTCCTCCAACGAGGCATTACAGATGTTCATAACTGATATTAAGGGTGCCGCCAAACCATTCCAACCAGTATTCACATATCCTATTTTTGGGGATTCAGAAAGTATATTTGGTTTTAGGGACTTGGTGATTTTTTTATGTTTCGATTCGGTGACTTTTTTACCGTTTTTAAATGTTAAATACAGTGCCAAATTAGAGGATGAAGACATTGAAATTGACCCCAAGACCAAATTATTGGCATTTTTACCACAACTGACAACTTATAAAGACGAAGCCAAATGGCGAGACTTGATTGAAGAAGAGCAGGTTGATTATAAAATACCGGGGGAAGAATTACCAGAGAGCAAATTTAGTAGAGAAGATGATCAGTATGCCATTTATAAAATCAATTTAAAAGACGTGAAAGGATTGGAATTACACAAGAGATTGCAAATCTTGGTATTATTATTTATTGAGGCTGGCTCTTATATTGATAGTGAGGATGAATCTTGGGATTTGTATGTATTATACCGAGTTACCAATCCTGCATTACCGGAAGTTGTTGGTTTTACCACCGCCTATAATTACTGGAAATATCCTGGGTTCGAACAATTTGATAAGGGAATCACACAATTGAGGAAAAAAATCTCCCAATTTGTTATTCTACCCACCGACCAAGGGTTAGGATTAGGGGGTGATTTCTATAAGAAATTGTATGACACTTGGTTAAAGGATGAACGAGCCATTGAAATTGTTATTGAGGATCCCAATGAAAGTTTTGACGATTTAAGAGATCGCGTTGATTTCACCCGTTTGATTGATGAGAATATTATCAATCTTGATAAGCTAACGGTTGAATTGGCTAGCGACACCACCTGGTATAATACCATTCGTACACAAGAAAAACTCGAAAAAAGACAATTTTCTCGTTTATTGGAAATGATGTTGCTCTACAAGTTGAAACACGTCGCCAAACACGGATTGGACAAGAAACTGGTGCGGTTGTTCATCAAGAAAAGATTGTACGAGAAAAACAAGGAAGCGTTGGCCACTCTAGATGAACCCACAAGACTCGACAAGTTGCAAACAGCATACCAGTCGTTGGAACAAGATTACTACCGTATCTTGGACCCAATAAAATTATCAAACAAGAGACGGGCTGATGGTGACGAGCCCGCACCAAAGAAAGTCAAGACCTAGCGGGAAGGTGTTTGTACTATTGTATAGTAATGTAATGAAATAAAATAAAGCCGTAAATTTGCAATTGTTTCATATCCCTCCATACTTATCGACGGATGTACGGACGTTATTTGCTTCTTGGATACACACGTGACCAAAACTATTATAAAATAATTTCCGCTTGGTGAATTGGAAGCTTCCACTGCATGTTGATTACGTCATTAGCGTCATGATACGTGTGACACAAAACAATTCAGTATGAATAAGACCAACCAGAATTTGAGCACAGACACAACCCGTGACTTTTTTTTTTTGTTAATGTTTTTTTTTTTTTTGTTTTGTTAGCATGGTGAAATAGGCTGCCCCCGCCATAGAGTGGGAACGCGGGAAGAAAGCCACTGTTTGTCAAATTATTGAGCCGATGGGATGAATGAGCAGCATGAAATGATGATTTAATGTGAAACATAAAATAGTCATCACGACAATGAAAATTATAATTATGTAGGTGGGTATGAGTAGGGATGAGATCATCATTTAGGCCATTTAGCTTTGTAGTGACTTTTACGATCCATTGAATGTAGAATGACCGGTCTGCCCCTCCTCATCCCTGGCCATCCCTCCCCCCATAAATTCTTATTCGCGATGACTGTATGACTGACCTTTTATGTACTTTGAGCCATTGGTAACTTGCAACTGCAACTACTCGGGGAAACAGAAAAATAATTTCAACTAACCACGACAAGAGGGTTCTATTAGAACAGCTTCTCTTACATTTTGTGTAATTTCGTCTCAACCTCATCTTCCATCGTGGAAGGCTCGGTTTGCGTGGGTCCACGGGACGCACCACACATAACCAGGGCCCCTTGGTGGAGGAGGAGGAAGTGATGGAGGGAGCGGTGGTAATAGCCGTTACGGGGTGTAATTGGTAAATCCATACCTTAATTTGCAAGATGAGGCTAAAAATATCGCAAGTCTAGCAAGATACTATAGCTTGCTGGGTGGTGATTAATTAATTAATTATTATTATTCCTTTTTTTTTTTTGTAGGAGCGGAGGAAGCCTGAAAAACAAACAAACCAAAAAAAAAAATTAAGAAAAATCCGAAAAGAAAAAAGAAAAACTGCAAGGAATTTTTTGAACCCGCCCTTTCAGCAAAACCGGCAACTAGTATTTAAAGGGGTGAAACGGCCTTGTTTTTTTTTAAAAAATCTTATTTCTGTTTCTCTTTTCAACAATTATAATTCATCAATTCCAAAATGCACAGAACTTACTCTTTAAGATCCTCTAAAGCTCCAACTGCTTCTCAATTGCAATCCCCACCACCACCACCATCAACCACCAAGTCCAGATTCTTTGGTAAAGGTGGCCTTGCCTCTAGTTTCCGTAAAGGAATTGCCGGTGCCACTGGTCCTGAATTGCTGAGAAAATTGGCTCAATACATTAAGATTGAAAAGAATGTTATGAGAGCCATTGAGTTGACTGCTAGAGAACGTCGTGACGTTGCTAAGCAATTGTCTCTTTGGGGTGAAGAAAATGACGATGATGTTTCTGATGTTACCGATAAATTGGGTGTTTTAATTTATGAAATTGCTGAATTAGAAGACCAATACATCGATAAATATGACCAATACAGAATCACCTTGAAAACCATCAGAAACATTGAAGCCTCTGTCCAACCTTCCAGAGACCGTAAACAAAAAATCACCGATGAAATCGCTCACTTGAAATATAAAGACCCTCAATCCCCAAAGATTCCTGTTTTGGAACAAGAATTGGTTAGAGCCGAAGCTGAATCCTTGGTGGCTGAAGCTCAATTATCTAACATCACCAGAGAACAATTAAAGGCTGCTTTCAACTATCAATTCGATGCTACCAGAGAATTGGCTGAAAAATACGCCTTAATTGCTGGTTACGGTAAAGCTTTACTTGAATTGTTGGATGACACCGCTGTTACCCCCGGTGAAACCAGACCTGCTTACGATGGTTATGATGCCTCCAAACAAATCATCATTGACGCTGAAAACGCTTTGGCTGGCTGGACTTTGGATGATGCCGCCGTCAAACCAACCTTATCCTTACATCAATCTGAATATGACGAAGAAGAACCAAACCCAGAAGCTTTGGAAGGTGCTGAAGAAGAATTCGCCAAACATGACGATGCTAACGGTCTCGTCGAACCCGAAGTCAAGTAATCCATACATTCCGTGGATTCTCGGTACTTTTGACAAGTACCTCTTCCAGCTCGTTGTTTCCTCCCATCTCTAATTGTTACTAATTATTTTTCTTTTTGCTTGTCTGTTTGCTTTCTCTGTTTTCATATAAATTCTTCTATCATTGTATTATGTACTTTTCTACTCCCTTAATCACCGACTGAAATCTTTTAATATTCTAAAATCATCATAATTTACCTTTTCATACTTTGTAAGTTTTAAATCCAATAAATTCGCCTGTTTCAATTTTGCTGGCTGACCATTTCCCTTTGTTCCACAATTATTTTTTCTCTTCCTTTCTTATTTTTTTTTTTTTTTTTTTCAGCAAGTCTCAAATTTTATTTTGACTTTCTTTTGTTTTTCTTCTTTCCTTTTCCATTTGGGTCAAGTGAAATTGGCATTTCCCTGCATTGGAATTCTCGGTGCTGAAATTAGTACTGTCAGCCGTAACCATTTTAAGCTTCTTCACACAAACATGTAGTATAAAATCTAGTTCAATGGTAGCCCGGGATATAATGTGAGTTATGAGTGGATGAGGCGGTTGTAATGCTTGCTCGTTCAATGCGTCCCCTGATTAGCTTCGACTCGCGGATTGATCGGGTCTGCTTGTTCGGTCCTTGTCTTGCTGTTTGTTGCTGTCTGTGCATGTCACGTCGTCGTAAAATTATTTTGAGGTTCATAACGACGAACACGCACAATAGCCACAAGAACTAATCAGGCAATAATGCAACGTGAGAAAAAGGAATATCACGTAGAATCATGGAAAACAAAAAAAAAAAAGGTCTAGGATCAACTATAGAAAAAATATTCGTTGTTAGCAACATTAATAGAAGAGTCATTAATAACGATACACGATAGTAATATCATTTGCATGTAACAATTCTGTTGCATCATGAGTAGAAACCAGTAAGGTGGTGAAGTTTCTAGTATTAAGCTCTAGTACCGATAAGAATGCTCGAGCCGTTTTGCTACGGCTGGTGAGTTTCATGGGCATAACGTCATGAAAGTTAAGTTCATAAGCCATCTCTTCAGTTATTTGGTCATCAGCCACACTGATGGGATTTAACCTAGTCATTGGGGTTGCGGTTAGAGGTTTGGCAAATTGCTCACCTCGCTTCAATAAAAAGGTGACAAATGCGGTTAAATGCTTGTTTAATTGCCCAACTTCCACTTGTTGCGTGGGGCAGTGATTAGCACCAGGTGTGTAATCAACTGACTGTTCCACGAGATCATAGCTTTCATTAGGTAAATCTAAAGCGGGCATGCCAAGTTGGAAATTTTCTCCTCTTTCAACAGTATCGAGGGAAAAATCAGATCCTTCATTAAAATCGATATTCTCTATAGGTTCGTCGATATCATAGCCTGGAGATAAGCGGGTCCTGGTATCGATGGGACTATCAACATGTCTTCCAACTTCAACGTAGTCTGTATCTTGGATTAATGAATTGATCTTCTCGATTCCGTAGGGTCCATACCGTTGCCCATTAGGTAATCTATTCTTGGGAACTCCTCGAGTCAATTCAAGTCCAAAAACGTGCTTATAAGCTAAATTAAGAAATGGCGGATTACTGCCAGCTTGTAATGTAAACAAGTCCGATAATCCAGTAATGCTGGTCTGCATTTCTAATGATCGAGACATATTTTTTTTATAATTTTGGGTGAAGGATTTAATTTCAGACAGGCTGAAGCGAATCACCGGATCGACCTCAATTTTTCTTCTTTTGGTTCTTTGATTTAATTTAATAACAGTAGATAAGCTTTTGTTTATGACGGTTTCTTGTACGGGCTCGTGTTCAGTGGTTGTACTGAAATGAGGATCAATCATACTAATATCACCGAAATCTAACACATCTGGATCAACGTCATCAAGGTCCGCTAAAGAAAAATCCAACTCGATCTCTTCCCCATCCGAGTCTACTTGTTCCTTTTCTTGCATAACAACTTCTCCATCATTGTCAAATTCGAACCCTACTTCATCGGCATTTTCTCCTAAAAATTTATTGGAGCCAAGCTCAAGTGAACCAAAGCTATCGTCGCTGTTAAGTCCAAAAAGTTGACCCATTTCAGCAGTTGGGTCGTGATAAGTAGTTGAGTCTTGTAAAAGCGACATTAAATCCAAGGTTTGGTTATTTCTTTTATCCATTTTTCGCAACTCAATTATCCTTTGATACCTATCATCTTCGGACTTGTTTGCAGCATCGATCTCTTCAAATGCAAGAACAAACTCTTCTTCAAAAAGAAATTTGGGATCATCTTCTAACAATCGAGGACGTTTGTCTTCATTCTGGGTGTTGAAACTGACAAATATGGATTCGGTGTCCTTTCCAAATGCAGCCTTCAGCTTCTGATTATAGATCATATCACTGGTATGTAAATTCCTTTGTAACCTATTATTAATCAAGGCGGTATCCCCAAATAAATAATCAACTTGTTGTTTATAAAGCAATGAAACCCCATACAACAAGTTGGATGTAGTTCTCAAGGAGAGATCTGGCTTAGAGTTTCCGATAATAGCACATGTCTTTGGTATTGAAACGATATTCAAGTCACGCCTAACAAATTTTCGATGTGATTTAGCTCCCAAAGTGGCTAATAACCATACGGTACTAAGTCCATGATTCGCTGGATTGTTTATGACAGAAATTTGGCCTGGTTGATCCATATCTGGACGAGACATCGTGAGTTTTTACGGGTAATGTGTGAAAAGAAAAGAGTGGTAATTTGGTAAATTTTGTATCTAAATGGATGTAAAAAGTGATAAATCACACCAAAGTGCGAACTACGGTTGCAAAGATTACCAGCACAAAAAAAGAGTACAAAACAGAAAGGGCTGCGAAACAAATAATAACACATTAAAGAAGAAGGGAAGATTGCAAAAAATTTCAAGATATCACATACTAGGGGCCAAATTAATGCCATTACTACTTGCTTACACGTACGAAATCAAAACATATCTAGATTATAGCATCGCCAAGCTAGACTATAAGCAAAAAAAAAAAAAAAAAAAAAAAAAAAAAAAAAAAAAAAAAAAAAAAAAAAAAAAAAAAAAAAAAAAAAAAAAAAAAAAAAAAAAAAAAAAAAAAAAAAAAAAAAAAAAAAAGAACAAGAAAATAAACAGAATAACCAATAACCACCAATTCCAAAGCTAACAAAAAGAAAAAAGATATGCTTGAAAAAAATAATCAACACTCTATGAAAAATAGGAAAGAAAACATAAAGAAGACATAAAGAAATAAAAAAGGTAAATAATAATAATAAAGAAAAAATAAACTAAAATAAATTATCATGCAATTTTACGATGAAAGTTTTTCAACTTATCGTATACAACTACTAGCCATTTGACTGATTGTTCAAAATCAGGTTTATTGATGGCATGTTGTAAATTAGTGAAAACACTGAACTGGTCACGCTTGGAAAGATAGGAAGCATCTTTTGAAGGGGAGAATCCAGGCACACCATATATAATATGGTTAAACCAGAGCTCTTCAGGGTAATGAAGGAAAGGAATAGTTTTTGAGGAGAGTTCTTCATTTTCATTACCCTTGGTAACCTCGCCAAATAGATATGTGTAATCTTTTGATTTGAGAATAAATTCTTTCTCCAAGTGAAGTAATTTATAGTTGGTTACTTTAAACTTAGCATAGATGTGAATTTTTTTCAAAGCTTTATACCAAGCATAATCCTCAATTAATGATTCTTGCACGGATCGGGTGTAATCATCAAATACAAGTGACTGTTCCAATAATTCATTCAATAACTGTCTTGTAATATCGATCAAGTCATGGAATCTGATGGTCAGTTCTTCGGCGAATTTCTCTTCGTTCTTCAAATCAGTGTATATACTGTATTTATTGAGAAGATATGTCGATACCTCATTGTTTGCCCAGTCCGATAACTTATCCTCATTAGTTTGCTGTAATTCTAGGAAGAATTGATTGATCAAGCCAGCATATGAGTGGGCCTTGGTGTCAACTACCTCGTGATCACTTAAGGAAATGACCAAAAGACCTAAGTAACGAATCAACAGACCATGCAACAACAAGTCATCATCAATTTCTTGTTTCAATAACCAGTTATAAGAATAGTAATTAGAATTGGGAATGTAGATCGAAGAGTCGCGCTTAGGATCATTTTCAAACTTGACGTTGATCACGGGAGCATTCAAATGATTTTGGAAAATCAATGCATCAGAATCTTTCAACTGAATCCCCAACTTATTATTAATTGTGGCGTTATCTTGTTTCATCCAATAATGATATAAGGTTGACAATCTATCGTCGTCATCATCGTCGTCATCATCATCATATCTGCGGTTATTTTGGACATCCTCAACATTGAGTAATGTTTTGAAGTGCTTGGAAAGCTTGGGGAAAGGAATATACTTTGCCGTCTTCAACAACAAATTGTTCATTATTGGGTTAGCATCAACCTTAAGTTTACTCCCGGTGACTGCTGCACCATCGATATTGACATAACAAAGAATTGGTTGCCTTGATTTAAAAAATTCGGTGTCATTAGAACTGAGCTGAGAACCTAATAGTCCACTATTAGTACCATCCCAGGATACAAACCGAATATTTCTTAGAGGTTTCCAACCTAGTTGAATCAATTTTTGGAACCCTCTCATAATTTCAAACAAGACTGCATGGCTACTTAATGGGTTAGAAGATGTCATACTATCTCTAGAAGCACCAATGATGATATCACCATCGTTCATGATACCTTTTAGGGACCCCACAATATTGGTAACTTTCCTTGATTGCCCCTCGGTGAAAGAAGTCATAATTTCCAAATTCAAGGTTGAATCAGAATTGGTAGGTGGGTAATCCCAGTCCTTAAACAGTTTACTGATGGAAGAAGTGGAGGAAAGGGTATCTAAAATTGGTTTTATTGCTTTATAAGCCACTGGGATTGAAGGAATAGAAGGGGTGGTGAAATTACTGATATTACCAAGTGGTTGGAATGCAACCGAATGACGGGAGACGGCTGAGTGTAATGTTTTAATTTTTTCCTTATCATGAGAATTGGCATCATGATAAACAATGAATCCCACGACTCCATACTCTTGAGCTATTTGTAGTTGTTCTGCCACCGATAACAAGTTGGTAGTTTTGGCAATGGCAATTTTACCCACGGGACTAATTTTGTTCTGAAGAAGTAATTGGAAATCTTCATTAGACGCCTGATTTACAAAAATGTAATCACTCTGGGTGGTACCGTTAGCACCAAATCCATTATAAGCTGGAGTTTTGGTATTTAATTCTAAAAGTTTTGCGTCATATAAGACACTTTTTTTCTGAATATCCAAAAGCTTTAGGCTGGAGTCGAGGGGTCTGTTCAAAAGAGGGGCATCGTACGTGAAAGTTTCTGGTTTGAGTCCGAAGTTTTTGAAATTTTTCTCTACGTACGAAATCAAGTCGATATTATCACTCCCAACTAAATTTACTGGATTGGCCAGATTTAACTTGGTGAAGTTGGTCAACCAGTTATTGATGTATTCTTGATTGACTCTATTCGTATCGTCAATTACACTGTGTGACCCACTATAAACAAGGTAACTTCGTTTGATATCGGCTTTAGTTAAACGAATACCGTGCCATCTTCTAAAATCTCGACTTAATGACGTTCTGGGCAAGAATGAGAGATGAAGTGTGAGAATAGCCAAGAAACCAAGCACGGTGAACCACCAGAATCGGCTCTTGGAGAAATGGATGTTTGCTTCTGAGAAAAAAGACGAGATATCGAATTTGGACTGAGTATCATCATCATCATCATCATTATTGCTATGATTATTATTACCGGCTCCAGGAGAAATTTCGTTGTAGTTCTCATCAAACGTGATGTCATTGATGTGATGAGCTTGACGAATAGATCCATGGTGGGAGGTGGTAGGAAAATGGTCGCTTAATAAAGGGGACACTTCATCAACTTCGCTATCAGGGCTACTTGAACCATGGTTAGTGGAGGAGCCAAAAGTGAATCCATTCCTGAAACCAGAAAACGTGGTTCCAGCAGGAGACGAGGCGCTTCTCCTTCTATTGGCTTCGGTGCTGCCGCCGATTTTAGGGGAAACTGGAGTCATTTGGACTTGATTATCAACAGTCGCTCTCTGTCACGGAACGAATGGGAACGTTATGGATGCGAGATGGTACGATTAAAAAAGGGGGCAAAAATGAAAAAGAAAGAAGGAAACAATTCACAGCTCCACGATCTAAGAAAGAAGAGCACAAATTACTTATAGTTCATCTAGTTGTAGCGAGAGAAATGGATGAGGAGTGAGGTTTTAGGGGATGACGATGTAAGCTGGTGCAACGGATATGTTTATCAAACATTGAAGTTGCATGCGTAATTTTTTAAACCGGAAGAAAAAAAAGAAAATATACAAGACGTTACAAAAGGGGAAACCCCACGATAAAACTCAATGGAGAGCGAAGGTGTCTGGGTGTTTTATTTTTGGATCAGTTGATGACATAAAATACCAAATGATAAAGATAGACCACGAGGGTTGCTTGTTTGTTTGTTGTTAAGCCCTGATGGAGGGTCCAGACCATGCAGAATTGACAGGACGCAGACTACAAAACAGATAACACTGCAAACTGAGAGTAGGTTACAAGAAACTAGTGTACATTATTATTTATATAGTATTGGATAATACCAGAAGGAGGTGGGATAATTTTAAGAACTTAGAAGGTTCATTTTTGACGGCATTGACTTCTTGAAGTAAATTTTGTGAGGTGGTTTCACTGACGACACCGGGGGATTCGATTTTAAGTACGGTGAATTGTGAATTAAGCAATAATTTATACTTGGGGGTCAGTAGTTGGTAATTGTCACCCACGCGGGCCACGTCTACTTGAGGATGATCGATGAAGTATAATAGAAGTTGGTTTAGTTGTTTGATGAGTTGAGCCGTTAGCTGGGTTTCATCGGGTTGGTCCAAATCGGGGTGTTCTGGTTCGGAGGTGGTTTTGTTTTGTAAGTTGACCAAAGTCAGTTGTAAATCACTAAGTAGTTGCAATTTGTGTTGATGGGATTGGAATAATTGTTGAGATTGTGCTAGTAACGATTCAAATTGTTTAATATCGTTGGCAAGTTGAGATTCACTAATTTCGATGATTTCATTTAAATTTACGATCCGGAAATTGATCGATTTTTGTAGATTCCATAATACGGCATGATTTTCATTATTTTCAATCAGATTTACGATTGAATCAATTTGTTGGTTCATCGATTCGATATCCTGTTCCATTGTCTGGATTTCTTGCAATTTATTGGTATAAGTTTCATTTAGTTCAATCACTTCCTGCGAAAGTTGGTTGATTTTATTAATAGTGGCATTAATCTGAGTTTTCAAATCTTTCAATTGTTGTTTCAGATGGGTGTTTTGATCGGTTAACGTGGTTAGATCTTGTTGAGTCACAGTCCTAGTATTATCAATTAGAATAAGACGAAGAAACTTGTCTCTTGTTTCTTGTTCAAGATAGAGGAATTTCAATTTGGATAAGTACTGCTTATAATAATTAATTTCTTCATCCACTGCTCTTGGGTTGGTTGATCGTTTGGCTTTGCTGATGGTGGAGGTTGGTGTACTATCTATACCTGGTTTAATGGTGGGGTCGGTGGTTGAAAGCAATGCACTATCTTCAAATGTGGCTCGTGCTGAATGGAGCGATATATCATTATTAAGTCTTTGCAACTTCACCTGGTAGTTGTCCATTTTAGCTTATTGTTCGTGTTTAATGTGGTGGGTTTATAAGTTTTACTTTAGATTTTGATTGTTTTGATCGATTGTTTATGTTTATGATTCGATGCGGAGGTACGGATGTCACTACAACGAAAAAAACATACGCGCAATTATTTGTATTTATAATAATAATCTATCTATAAAGTTACTTCTCACTAACACCAACGTTCTTGATTTTTTCGATTTGTTCGTTGAGGAGAACCGGCACTTCAACCGATTCGTGTTCCTCGACATTCTTTAATTTTTGTTCTTCTTGTTGTTGTTCCTTCTCCTTCTTTTCACTTGGAGTCATGACGAAATCAGCAAAGTTGACTCTAGAACCCTTATCATCATCTTCCAGAGCAGCGGTTTCATTCCATTCTTCTAATTCTTTTTGATGTTCACGTTCAATGGCAAATTTTACTGATTCCAACACATTTTCACACAAGTGTTTTGGTTTATATTTTGGTTCGGTACCTTCTTGATAAACCCCGGTTTTCACCAAGATGGAAAACCACGACACGTCGTGCGAGTTGGCAAAACGAATGTCGGATTCTGGGGTATCACCCACGAAATAAACAGTGGAAGCAGGAGGTAATTGTAAAGTGATTTGATCCTTCTTGGTAAGTTCTCCAACTTTATCGATAGCATTGGCTTTGTTTGATTCATCATCATCATCATCACTATCATCATAATCACCAGCATCCAATTTGGCCTGGTTAATAATTTCTTCACCTTCTTCATTGATTAAGATATCGGCATCACCAGCATTAGGATCATTAATGGATAATTTCTTCAAGTGCTCATCCAAAACCCCTTGTCTCCATTTCGATAACACTTTATTGGCGAACTTGAAGGTACCCTTTTGAGGTTTACCAAAACGGTTCACCTTTAATTCCTTACCGGTATGTTCACGGTATAAAGCAGCCGTGGAAACTTGTAATGCTCCCATCCCGTAACGAGACAATTTATAGTTGGTAGCCCAGATGAAATCAGAGTGGGCAAAATAAATTTGTGGACCTTCATCAAAAGTTTTTGAAACGGTACCCATTACCCCATTCTTGGATAATAACAATTCCAAGATGATTTGTTGATCAGCGGCCCAATTACGCAGATCAGCAAACACCATAATGGCATCAATTGGAGTCTTCGAGAAATCAACGTCTTTGGTGCAAACTTCTTCTTCTTCGGTCAAGTCATGATAAGGTGAAACGGCAGGGTTCCACTTCATGACATCCAATGGAGTGAAAACATTCTTGAAACCATACAGTTCAGCCACATTACGACAAACGTTACCGACACCACCAACCACGAGCACATTTTTATAGACACCCACCAAATCCTTCATTGGAGTGTGACCTTGAATGATTTGGTCAGGCGTGATGGTACAGTGCAATTTTTCCGATAAATCTTTAGCTCTAACGGCTTCTGGTTTCCCACCCCCGTTGGTAACAAAGATGGAAGGAACCTTGATGTTATACTTGTTTTCCCCATTAAGAAGCTTCATGGCTTCAATGGCTTCAGGAATCACGGTTGGACCACGTAAAATGACCCCATCAATATCAAAGCAAAAAGCATAAGAGGCAACTCTAACATGGTCAATCACCGCCTTCTTCTTACGCTTAATGATGGAGGAATTACGCGAGAGTTTGGCCAAAGAATCAACTTTTTTCAAATTCAACTGAGACCCTGATTTTTGTTTACTGAGCGAGGTGGATGAGGACAATTTGGTAAGCCCGTTTTGCCATTGATTTAAATCGGAAAGGGAAAGAGATGAAACACGATGTTTACGACTAGCAGGCGTTAATTCATCGATCCCATCGTTATTCAAATATGATTGGAACAGAGGCGACTTTGACGAGTCATCAACAACAGCAGAGTCCTTATTAGTAGTCATCTTGTATAATATTATGGAATATAATAAATATTAAAATAGGATGTTTATAAAAATATGATAAATATAAAAAAAATTAATGATATACCAGATGTATCACATTATATCCATATGTATTTGGGAATCAAGTCATATTTATATAGAAAAGGGGGTGAATTTTTCTTACTCCCCACAGCACCAAATACTCTTATGTATGGTCTCTTATTTAAAAAATATTCCAAAATGGCAACTTAAACAAAAGTAGTGCGTGGGCTCAATTGAAGCAACATTACCCAATGCCAATGCCCACACCATTACCAGTTGTCTTCATCGTTAGTCTTTACCAATTAGTCTTTACCCTTATACCACCGACCCGAGAGTTTAGTATAATGGTATTGTAGTCCTTGTATTACATGGTAATCGAGGTAATGGTATGTATTGATGATATCATGGGTTGACATGGACACAGTGTCTTACAGCGATTTTTCTAGAAAAGTCTCACAACTTTACTTGCTATCTCGATTTACGTTACGTATAACAAAATGAAACAAACAGAAACACCATCGAATTTCGGATAAACTCGTGGTCTGTAAATGCATCTGGTCAATTTGAATGATTTAAATGACCTTACAATTGCTACACATATTATCCATCGTACGTTTTTAAGGGAAATGGAATAATTGGTTATTACCAATTTGACAAGAGTGAGACAATACCCCAAACAGAATTTAATGACGACATCGCCTCCCCTCCGTTGCCCTGCTGACCCCCCGCTATTCTTTCGATTTTTTTTTTATTTTTCTTAGTATTTTGCGCTTACTTTTTTGTTTTCTTTGGACAAATGCGACATTGTAGCAAATTTAAATACATCTCGTAATTAGTGAGACATGATATACTTAGCCACCATCCGGATAAATCTTGACCATCTTGAATCCATCGATTGCATTTAGTTGCATTTGATTGCTAAGTAGTTTAAGACACCTTACGTTACAATATTAGTATAATCCATTCAATTTATATTACAAGCCCATATAACAATCATTATTGATTTTAAAAAAAGGAGAGATTGAAGAGAATGAAAAAAACCTAAAAAAAAAAAAAAAAAAAAAAAAAAAAAAAAAAAAAAAAAAAAAAAAAAAAAAAAAAAA
>JAJMSM010000032.1:0-23526 GCA_030578475.1 Hyphopichia wangnamkhiaoensis
CCACTCTCCTCCTCCCCCCCCCTCCTCCTCCCCTTCTCTTGTTTTCTTCTTGTTCAATTGCTTTCAAAATTTTGTCTTTATTCAATTCCCGCCATCATGACTTCCTTGTTATCCGTTAACTCTAACGGAGACCAAGTCAAACTCAATAAAATGAGAAGAGATTCAACCGTGTTGGGCCCCATGAATAAAATCTTGGTGGCTAATCGTGGTGAAATCCCCATTAGAATTTTTAGAACCGCTCATGAATTGTCCATGCAAACAGTCGCCATCTATTCGCATGAAGATCGTTTGTCAATGCATCGTTTAAAAGCCGATGAATCCTACGTGATTGGCCGTAAAGGTCAATTCAGTCCTGTTGGTGCTTATTTGCAAATCGATGAAATCATCAATATTGCCAAACGTCACAATGTTAATATGATTCATCCTGGTTATGGTTTCTTGTCCGAAAACAGTGAATTTGCTCGTAAAGTCGAAGAAGCCGGTATTGCTTGGATCGGCCCCTCGTATACTACCATCGATTCAGTGGGTGATAAAGTCAGCGCTAGATCTTTGGCGTTAGCTAACAATGTTCCCGTCGTCCCCGGTACTCCAGGTCCAATTGAGTCAGTTGACGAAGCAGTTAAATTCGTGGAAGAATACGGCTTCCCCGTCATTATCAAGGCTGCTTTCGGTGGTGGTGGTCGTGGGATGCGTGTTGTCCGTGAAGGTGATTCAATTGCTGATGCATTCACTCGTGCCACCAGTGAAGCCAAAACCGCATTTGGTAATGGTACCTGTTTCATTGAACGGTTCTTGGACAAACCTAAACATATCGAAGTTCAACTTTTGGCCGATAATTACGGTAATGTCATTCATTTATTCGAACGTGATTGTTCCGTGCAAAGAAGACATCAAAAAGTCGTCGAAATTGCCCCTGCTAAAAACTTACCCAAATCGGTTCGTGATGCCATCTTAACCGATGCTGTCAAATTGGCTAAACTGGCCAATTATCGTAACGCCGGTACCGCCGAATTCTTGGTGGATGAACAAAATCGTCATTACTTCATTGAAATTAACCCCAGAATTCAAGTCGAACACACCATCACCGAAGAAATCACCGGGGTGGATATCGTGGCTGCTCAAATCCAAATTGCTGCTGGGGCTTCTTTACAACAATTGGGTTTATTACAAGATAAAATCACCACCCGTGGATTTGCTATCCAATGTAGAATCACCACCGAAGATCCAGCCAAAAATTTCCAACCCGATACCGGGAAAATTGAAGTTTATCGTTCGGCCGGTGGTAATGGGGTTAGATTAGATGGTGGTAATGGTTTTGCTGGTTCCATCATTAGTCCTCATTATGATTCCATGTTGGTCAAATGTTCTTGTTCTGGTTCCACCTACGAAATCTCAAGACGTAAAATGTTACGTGCCTTGATTGAATTCAGAATTAGAGGGGTTAAAACTAACATTCCTTTCCTCTTGGCTCTTTTAACCAACGAAACTTTCATCAATGGTAATTGTTGGACTACATTCATCGACGATACTCCTTCTTTGTTCCAAATGATTAGTTCTCAAAATAGAGCCACCAAATTATTAAATTACTTGGGTGATTTGGTCGTCAATGGTTCTTCCATTAAAGGTCAAGTTGGATTACCTAAATTATCCACCGAGGCGCTTATCCCCGATATCCACGATCCTAAGACCGGAATCAAAATCGACGTCGATGATACTAACACCGTTCCAAGAGGTTGGAGACAAGTCTTATTGGAAGAAGGTCCTGATGTTTTTGCACAAAAAGTTCGTGCTTTCAAAGGTACTTTACTTACCGATACTACTTGGAGAGATGCTCACCAATCTTTGTTGGCTACCCGTGTTCGTACCATTGATTTATTGAATATCGCTCCAACTACCGCTCATGCCTTAAATGGTGCATTCTCATTAGAATGTTGGGGTGGGGCCACTTTCGATGTCTGTATGAGATTCTTATACGAAGACCCTTGGATTAGATTACGTAAATTACGTAAATTGGTGCCTAATATCCCATTCCAAATGTTATTGAGAGGTGCTAATGGGGTTGCTTACTCTTCTTTACCCGATAATGCCATTGATCAATTCGTTAAACAAGCCAAGGATAATGGGGTCGATATCTTCAGAGTTTTCGATGCTTTAAATGACTTGGATCAATTGAAAGTCGGTATCGATGCCGTCAAGAAGGCCGGTGGGGTTGTTGAATCTACCGTCTGTTATTCTGGTGATATGTTAAAACCAGGTAAAAAATATAACTTGGAATACTACTTGTACGTGGTTGATGAAATCGTGAAAATGGGTACTCATTTCTTGGGTATTAAAGATATGGCCGGTACTTTGAAACCAAATGCCGCCAAACTCTTGATTGGTGAAATTAGAAAGAGATACCCAGACTTACCTATCCACGTTCATACCCATGATAGTGCCGGTACTGGTGTTGCCTCCATGACCGCTGCTGCCAAAGCCGGTGCCGATGTGGTTGATGCCGCCTCCAACTCCATGTCCGGTATGACTTCTCAACCTTCTATTAGTGCCATCTTGGCTTCTCTTGAAGGGGAAGTTGAATCTGGTTTACAAGACTCGTTGGTTAGAGAATTGGATAACTACTGGGCTCAAATGAGATTATTGTACTCTTGTTTCGAAGCCGACTTGAAAGGTCCTGATCCAGAAGTTTATCAACACGAAATCCCGGGTGGTCAATTAACCAACTTATTATTCCAAGCTCAACAATTAGGTTTGGGTGAAAAATGGTTATTAACCAAAGAAAAATATAAAGTTGCCAACAAATTGTTGGGTGATGTCGTTAAAGTTACTCCAACTTCTAAAGTGGTTGGTGATTTGGCCCAATTCATGGTTTCAAACAATTTAACCGAAGAAGACGTTATTAAATTGGCCTCAGAATTGGACTTCCCAGGTTCCGTGCTTGATTTCATGGAAGGTTTGATGGGTACTCCTTATGGTGGTTTCCCAGAACCATTAAGAACCAATATGTTGGGTAACAAACGTCCTAAATTGGATAAGAGACCCGGTTTGACTTTGGCTCCAATTAACTTTGAATTGGTTAAACAAGAATTGGCCTCAAGATATGGTGAATCAGAAAACTCTTCTTCATCCATCAGTGAATGTGATCTTGCTAGTTACATCATGTACCCCAAAGTTTATGAAGACTTCCGTAAAGTCATTGATAAATGGGGTGATTTATCCGTGTTACCAACTCGTCACTTCTTAAGTCCTGCCAAAATCAACGAAGAAATCGTTGTTGATATTGAACAAGGTAAGACTTTGATCATTAAATTATTGGCCATTGGTGAAATTAGTCAACAAACCGGTACCAGAGAAGTTTTCTTTGAATTGAACGGTGAAATGAGATCGGTTACCGTTGATGATAAGACTGTGGCTATTGAAACCAAGACTAGACCAAAAGCTCAACAACCAAATGACGTTGGTGCTCCAATGGCTGGTGTTGTTATTGAAGTTAGAGCTAAACAAGGACATGACGTCAAGAAAGGTGATCCAATTGCCGTCTTGTCAGCCATGAAAATGGAAATGGTTATTAGTGCTCCAGTTTCTGGTAAAGTTGGTGAAATCTTGATCAAAGAAGGTGACTCGGTCGATGCTAGTGATTTGATTACTAGTATTCTCAAGTAAACCTCAATATGATATTTAGAAAGAGCTCTTTCCTCGTGCCATATCCATTTCATTTCTTCTAGTTATTACGATTACTTTTTCATGATTTGATGCTTCACTATTTGTTGTTTTCTCCTTGTCGTTTTCTTTTTATTTATACATTTCATATATTATACACATTTGTTTCCATTAATTAATTATATAGAGCAAGAAAGTAATATCTACCTTGTTTGTTGTAGCCAATATAATATACCGATATTGTACATGAGAAACCAGTGTTTATGCCGATATGGGGCTAAATGGGTCCTGCCACAATTTGTCGTTGGCAAAATTTATTCTGTCAAGTGTAGTTTAGAATTATGTGCCCCTTAATTACTGTTGAACCTGGTAAACTTCTATTTGAAAGCCCTTCTACTAGAAACACCTCTTGACAGAGACGTAACTCGAGACCTTAAACCTAACTCACGTTGCCTTCTTGTAGCTGCATCTTTACGTTTCTGTTCAAGTTCTTTCTCTCTGATTTCCTTGGACCTAATGCTATTTATTAATTGTTCATTTTCATTTTCTAAATCAGCCAATTCATCAACTAAGGTTTGCTCTTGTTCCAATTTATTTTCAATCTTTTGTTGTTGTTCTTCATCGTCAAATTCTTCATTTATACCAAATGAACCATCCCATTTAGGATTGTTTAACACCTTATTTGTGAATTCAGTTTGTGATAATATACGAATCCAATCCTCGAGTAATACGGCAGTATGGCCAGTAGCATTCTTGGTCTTGGTTATATCAGTTTGTGTCTTTCGTATGGTGCCTATGAGATTATCTATAGTTTTATTGACCCGTAGTAATTGCTGGAGCTCTTTCTCTAGTGCTAGCTGGCGCTTGGCAGATGGTGTGCTGGACATAATGGGCGTGTTGTGCGGTTGGTATTGGTGTTGATAGTAATTTGCAATGATTTGTTTTGTTTTAATGTTTTGATTTTGTGTGTAGGCTAAAAAAAAACAAAATAAAAAAAAAAAAAGAAAGCTTTGAGAATTGAAAAAAATGGAATTAAAATAGAATTAAAATAGAATAACAAAACTAGAAGTAGTCCAAGTTTACCATACATAACCAAGATACCATGGAAGAGGAATTACCCACCAGATGGGAAATTGAATTGGAATTCGTTCAATCGTTGTCAAATATTCAATATTTAAATTATCTAGCGCAGAATGACTACCTAACCAACGAATCATTTTTAAACTACCTAAAATATTTGAACTATTGGAAACAACCACAATACGCCAAATACCTAGTCTATCCTAACTGTCTACATATACTCACATTATTACAGAGCGAGGAGTTCAGGCGAAGCATAGTAAACCCAGACTTTATGAATACGTTAATGAATGATATGGTTAAAAGATGGCAAAGTCCCGACGATGGAATATTTTCAGGGAGCACCCCCAAATCACCGGCAGCTGACCCACAAGCGCCTCTGCAGCAGTCTCAGCTGGAAACGCAACAACCCAGTGATGTGTCGGGGATAGAGATAAAGGTTGAGGGGACTAATGAAGAATCAAAACTCGACGGTAACGAACAATTAAAACTCGACGGTGATGAACAATTGAAACTTGACGGGAATGACAAGGAAAGTCCTAGTAAAGCAGCTGAGCAACAAAATAACGATGGTAACGTGGAGATGGAGGACGCATCAAGTAAGGATGAAAGCACGAATCAGGCCACTGAGGGTGAGACTCAAACTGGCGAAGCTAATAGTATAGCGGATGCTTCAACCGTGCAAGAAGAAAAGCCCGACTCAATAAATATAGATTGAATGTTACGTCATATACGATATTTCACTAATTTTCTGTAGGACTATACCCAACTTTTTACAATTCTGCTGAATTCAGGTCAAAAGTTGCAAAATTATAAAAAATCTAAAACATTTCAAAATGATCGCTTATCATACCGAGTTCCCCTTCTTTCAGAGGCGATACTCTCCCAAAGTATTGTCTTCAAGCCAACTTTATGAAATTGGAGCACTCATCACAGACCTAACCCCAATATTATCAGATAAGGCTCACGTTGTAATTTTCATATACTTATGATATCAGTATACTTATATACTTATGGTTCCTAGACTTACACCCTGATGATTCCAGTATGAACATTCACTCTTCAAACTCTGTCAATGCTTCTATTTAGTATAATTATGATATCAATGTTATAATAGTTATAATAAGTTGTTGGTGGGGATGTACGGAGGTACAAAATCACCCCCACACTACTTTTTTTATCATTGATTTCTGCCAAACGCAAGTTGAAAAAGCCATCAACCAGATTAACCTACTTATTTTACACGAACAACCAACTACGATGCCGGCAATTGGGAAAAATTCCAAGCTGGGATTAGGTGATAATACTCAGACGAATGAGTCTACTTATAACAAGCATCTCTCTGCATTAGATCGTCATTCACAGCAAGTCAGTAAGTGGTTACGACTTGGGATATGGGAGGTGATATTTTTGCTACTGTTTGTGATCAACTTTTTGGTAGCTCGAGTGTTACATTATACTTCACAACGAGAAGAAGTGTATAATTATTATAATGACAAACGCAACTTATTGAATCAATTATTTGTCAAGAAAGGTTGGGGTTGGACTACGGTGGCAATTTTGGTGTTTTATGGGTTGATATTAATTAAGCATAAGAGACCGGAGAAATTGACTTTAGTCAAGTATGCTGCGATCCGCTATGTCATTGTGACCATTTGGTGGATCTTATATACTCAGTGGTGTTTTGGTTTACCCATTATGGATAAAGTATTTATACTCACTGGAGGTAAATGCACCGGGATTGAACAAGCTAGTTTAAATAAGTTTCACGGGGCCAAGAGTTTATTCAAAGTGTTAACGGCCGCCAAAGGTGGTTCAACTGAAGAATTGATCCCGACGTATGAATCGGTGGGCATAACGTCGTATGCTTGTCGTCGTTTGAAAGGTCAGTGGATCGGAGGACACGATCCTTCAGGACACGTCTTCTTATTGGTACATGCTTCATTATATCTTTTTTTCGAAACGTTACCCTTCTGGCAATCGTGGTCCCAATTTGTGCTTAATGGCAAGCGATTGATCCGGGGACTTAAGCATGATGGTATTAAAGCGGGAGCGAGTCACGTGACCCAGTTTGGGATTGACTCCCCCCACATCATCATCTTACTCTTGGGCGCCTTGTGGTGGTTTATGTTGTTCATGACCAACATGTACTTCCACCTGAGTGCTGAAAAGGCAGTGGGGTTGTTTTTCGGGTATCTTGGTGCCTTGGGAGTGTACTACCTTCCCAGATGGACCAATAAACATAAGCAATAAAATACATATAACTAAACATAACTAATAAATATAATTAATAAATACATAATTATAAATACATAACCATAAATGATCACTTTATCATCATAACTGGACCACGATTACCCAATGGGGTATCGACATTGTTGTATATTAGGCTACAATTTAGTCAACTTTAGTTCAATTCCGTTGAGACTTCCCTGTAGAACAAAACCAGAGAAGGTCTCAACAATCGGCAAACACGAAAGTAACGTTCGTCTACAAATTACGATCCTGTCACGTACCGTGTTGGAATTTTACGGAGAATGTCCCGATGGAATTGAAGGGGGAGGTCAAAATTAGCATCGCAACCTGTACATAGACCTCTGGAATGAACCAGACCATGAATTAGGAAATATTATTGGCAGATGACCAATCTCGACGGTACCCGTAATACGACGATTCTGGCTCAGATCTTGACTTCTTGACCTCTTGAGTGTTGATGCTGTTGACAGTGTTGATGCTGTTGATGGTGTCGATAGTGTTGATGTGTTGATGCGTTGTAATGTCGTTCTGATGGTAGTCAACAGGACATAACACAACAATAGCGAAATCAAAACAAACACCCGTTTCACAACAAACACCTTCACCTTCATCCTGTCTCACCTCCATCCTATCCCTCTATCCATCCACCATCCTTCAACCATCCAGCACCTTCACGGCCATCGCTTCAGGCTTCAAACCAGAATCCAGTAAAATTTTCAGAATGGACGCGAAACGCGACCGCCCAAATCTTTTTTTGAGGCAAAATTGCAGCAAAAAATCACTAACAAAACAAAAAAAAATATAATAAGAATGTAAAAATCGCGTTGGTCCAAATTCAGGGACATCAACAAATAAACAAAACCATCAAAACAACAACACTTGCAACATCAACAGCAACAGGAACAAAGCAGAAGAAACAGACTACGAGGCTACACGCTCCTATCTTGGGTCTGCACAGAATCTGCGGTGTGGATAGTTGAATTTGGGTGCGTTCATACTTTAAATTGTCTCACCTCCTTTTAAGTTTGTGCATTTCATTATTGACTGGCGTTTACCATTTTATTTTTATCACAGTGACAAAAATTGTGATACTCATTTGATGCTTTGAAGTTGTCTGTTTTCTTTTCTATTTTTTTTTTCTTCTTTCTATTCTTCTTCAACTGTTCAACTGTTCAACTGCTCAACTGTTCTTATTAGTCGCTCGTTACGTTCCTTATTGCTCCTGGTCGAGCTCCTATCCTTAGCGCAGAGATTTATTCAATATTCGCTTGCAAGCCAGAACTCTTGTAACGACAACGACGAACACGCCATGTCTCTACATACGTTCTTACTTTTCTTTCTATACATCCCGGCTCTCATTATAGCTGAGGCCTACGTTGGGTTCCCCTTTAGTGAACAATTGCCCAATGTGGCTCGTGTCAACCAGGATTACCTGTTCACGTTGGCCAACACCACCTACAAATCGTCGTCTGACGGTACCATCAGTTATAACGCTTCCAATTTACCCCAATGGCTCCAATTCGACTCGGGTTCTCGTACTTTCACCGGGAAACCTTCCTCCAATGACGTGCAAACTTTCCAAATCACCTTATCTGGTACCGACTCCTCTGATGGGTCGCTGGTTTCTGAAAACTACAGCATGGTGGTTTCAAGTGACCATGGTCTTCATTTATCTTTCAGTGATGTCATGTTTACGCAAATTGCCAAGTACGGTGACACCAATGGGAATGACGGGCTCGTGGTCAGTCCTGGTGACAAATTCGATATCAAGTTTGACTCGTCCGTGTTTGAACTGTACCCCGATTCCACTCGTAAAATAATCGCTTATTACGGTCGCTCCGAAGATCGTAGTTCTTTACCCAATTGGATTTCTTTCAATAGTGATGATTTGTCATTTAGTGGGACCGTACCTTATGTCACCTCCGATATTGCTCCTTCCATCGAATACGGCTTCAGTTTCATTGCTTCCGACTACTACGGGTTTGCCGGCGCTGAAGGTATTTTCAAATTGGTGGTTGGGGCTCACCAATTAAGTACTTCTTTAAATGAAACAATCAAAATCAACGGTACTTTAAAAGATTGGTTTGATATCGACGTGCCCATTTTTTCCGACGTCTACCTCGATGATAAAATCATTGCTCGTGATAACATTTCTCAAGTCTATGCCGACGACTTACCCGATTATATCACCCTTAATCAAGATAATTATACCCTTACTGGGAATTTCCCCAGTAAAGATACTTTTGACAATTTCACCATTGTGGTTGAAGATGTCTTTGGTAACGTGGTTGATTTACCTTACCTGTTTGATGCCATTGGTTCTGTATTTACTCTTGATGATTTACCCGATGTAAATGCCACCAAAGGTGAATTCTTTAATTATCAATTCTTAAAATCTTGGTTCACCAATTATAATTCAACCAAAATTAACGTCGATTATAATAACGCCGACTGGTTGGAATTCCATCTGGCCAATAATTCTTTAACTGGTCAAGTGCCTAAAAATTTCGATAATTTGAAAATTAACGTCAAGGCAAGTTCTGATTATGATTCTGAAACCAAACTGTTCTATATTGATGGTATTAGCGCAAAACTGAAATCATCATCTTCATCCTCATCTTCAAGTTCCTCTTCCGCTAGTTCTACTGCATCTTCTTCATCTTCTGGTGGGGCATTGTCCCATTCCAATAAAAATAATTCCAATAATGATTTACGCAAAAAATTGGCCATTGGTTTGGGGGTAGGAATCCCAGTATTACTCCTTTTAATTGCCGCCGTCATTCTTCTTTGTTGCTGTGCAAGAAGAAGAAAACAAAGACGCGAAGAAGAAGCCGCTTTGGGTACCGAAAAGAACAATTCCGATCTGGCAGAAACTACAGCAAATGATGATGATTTTGGTAGTCCAGAATTAAATGGTCCTGGCTTCGGTATCACTCATGATAATGATGACCATAATGAACAAGCTCATCAATTGGCTTCATTAAACGTGTTGAAACTTGATGATAAGACCAAGAGTCATATCGATGACGATAATCAAAGTACTTCATCATCCATGACCCATGTTGAAACCGAAATGAGTACCGATTCCAAGTATTACGATGCTTCAGAAAAACCCATGAAATCCTGGCGTGCGGATGATAAGTCGGATGCCGCCATTGCTGCCGGTAAACTTAAACAATTAAGAGGCTCAACTACTTCTTTAAGTACCGTCAATACCGAACAATTGTTCTCAGTTAGATTGGTTGATGATGCTCAAAGTATACGGAATTCAAATCAATCATCGGCTTTTATGAGCACCAACTCCCTCAATGCTTTATTGAGAAGAGACAATTCTCTGGGGAACATTCAAAGATTAGACAGTGATGGTAATATAGTTGATACTGCCAATAGTTCCCCAACTAGACCTCGTGTTTCAAGATCTCCTTCATCAAATTTAAATATTTGGATGGAAGAAAATAACCATGAACAACAACGTGACTTAAAACAACAATATCAACAACAAGGAAACTTTGTTCGTGAAGATTCGGATCATTTATATCATACTCCTGATGCAAGCCATAATACCAATCTTTACGAAGCTGATAGTTCCAGTAGTGGGAATTTATTAGCCAAATTTGAAAACTCGAATCCCCAAATTTATCAATCATCATCATCATCATCAAATTATTTGAATCATGAAAATTCCGAAACCAGTTTACAAGAACAATTCAAGTACACTCAGAATTCATTGGGTGAATATCAGTGGTCATCAGAACATGTACCTAATGATGATCAAGAATTTAATTTTCAAACTGATAACACCCCAATGTCTGATGCTAAAACTCTTGCAAATTCCCCCATGAAAAATACTAATTTTTCATCTCAATCTTTATTGAGTAATTCGAATAACTCAGAATTTCATACATTGAATCCAGCAGCTAGAATCTCGAATGCTTCATTAGGTAAAAAGGCTAAATTGGTTGAATTCACCAGAAAAGGTAGTTTAAGGCAATCAGCTTACGAACCTGATTCAGTATATCATGGAGAAACGGCTCAAATTCATGATGATGATAGTGATTAGATATAATCCTCGACTAGTTTTCTTTATTTGCATTAGGAGATATATTCTTCTTGATTTTCCCTTTTTTTTTTCTGTTCCTATTTCTGTTCCTATTTCTGTTTCTTTTCTTAATTTTGCATCCGTTTGATTTCACAACCAAAAACCTTTTATACCCCTTCTTACATTCTTGTGTATTATTAGCTTTGAAGATTTACTTCAATAGTCGCCATTGGCGCTTTTTACTTAATGTACTTAATTATTTTATTCATGGTTAGATTTCTGTAATTGTATTTTGCAAGATCCCTACTTAAAAAAATTCTTACTAGAAAGATTAGTGTATATTGAATAGATAAATATTAAGTTATGACAAAGGAGACTGGTCTATAGATTAATCCTTTGGTTTTGGTAAAGTGTCGACAAAATTGGCGGTATCCTGAGCTCTTCTTCTGCCTTCGACATATTCCATCATTTCGGAGTAAGTTTGAGGAATGACGGAAGAGTAACCAGGAACGTTTTCACCACCCGAGTTTTTAGGAACAAAGAAGGAGTAAATGAAACTACCTGATTCCTTTGAGTCAACCGTGTCCAAACTCTTGATGGAAGTATCGACCCGGACTTGAACCAAAGTACCTGGTTCAGACAAGAAGGCATCTGGATTTGACAGCAACTTGTTGGTTGCGGGTAATTTAAAGTTGAAAGGAGAATCGGCATCCAAGTCATTTTCCAGTTCATGAATATGTTCAGTATAAGCAATAGAGGCATCCATACTTAAGACGGAACCCACGGGGACGGGGGCTTTAAAAGTAGTTGAATCAAGGGAGACGAAACGGGGGCCAGCTGAGCAGAATGCGGCAGCAGCACAGTAAGCCAATTCGAATGATTGTCTTAATAAATAACCTCCGAAGATCATGTAGGAATGTCTATTTCTATATTGGGGTTGCATGAAAAGGGTTGAATTAACACGAGTATCTTTCATGAACACCAAATTTTTCAGTTTTTTGTTGGCGATAGTTTTAGAAGATTTCCACATATCGTAAATAAGTCTTGATTCTTCGTCGGTGGGCTCGATAATTTTATGATTTTTAGCAGCCAATTTTTTCTTCGCATTATGAGACTCGGCTCTTCTATAATCCAACCATTGTTGTTCCAGTACTGGTAACAAGCGATTAATGGCAAATGAACGATGAGTTGAGGGATTACGAGCAACAAATGTGAAATTGGCGGTTAAGAAGATTTTATCATCGGGTAAAGTTTCTTCCACGATGGTATCGGGTAATTTTTCATCAAAAGCATAACCTTTAACGGTGATTTCCATTGAGGATCTCCCGGTCCAGGTGACGGCCCCGGCAAGGACAAAATTATACTTGGTGATTTCATCGACTTTTTTAACCATATAAATACGATCAACCGAGGCGGTGACGTTAACGGGTTCAGCAGGAGCACAATGTCTATAAGCGATACGACCTGCTAAAGCGTCCAAATCCTGGAACATTTGACCGGCTCTCAAACGACCAAATGCATTGATGTACGAATCACAGAGCCATTCGTCATCTTTGAAAGGCAACGTAAGGTACGAAAATGATTCATTTCTGGTTTTTTCCCCGACGTCGGTGGTTATTGGCGATACGTAAGAATAACTGTCGATGATTTTACCTTCAGCCAACTGTTTTTCCCGTTCTCGAAGAGCCACGATCCAGGTGGCTTTGTTGGGGAACTTCTGCATATCAATCTGATCGGCCATCACGGTGGCGGTGGCATCAGCGGCGTCGGCGGCATCATTGGACCCTGCTTCATCAGGTCTGTGGAAATTGACTGGCTTACTTGAATTGTATCGAGCCCCACCCACGAGAAGCGTGGGTTGATAAAGTGAGGCCCGTTTGGGTAAGTTTCTTACCAAGTTCTTCAACATCATGGTGTGTAGATGATCCTTGACAAAGGGGTAATTGTGGGAGATAGTATGATGACAATTTATGCTCTTGCGATTGGCAATTGATTATCTGTTTTTATATTTATACTCTTTTTTTTTTTTTTAGTAGAAATGAAAACCGGGGGCTCCAGCGAGGAGGGGGCGCGAATTCCGAGGGGTGGGCCCATCCGATGAGCACTGCCAGAGCAGCAGCTGCTGGTGCGAAAAGAGGGGACCACCCGGTTTTGGCGAGCGCCCACCACGCCCCGGAGTCGGTCACCAAGAACCCCCGGATTTGACCCCAAGATCGTAGGGCTGGCCAGCCTGGCCAGCCTGGCTGACGATACGACTCATGAGTCAAAAGACAGGTTGTTGAGCTGAGTGTCAAACGCCCCGAGTACCGTTATCTCCCCTCCTTTGCAGATCATTATTCTTATTATAGCATCCTGCCGCTGTCTGGTAATTGTTGGATTGCAAATTTGACCCAAAAAGTGCTCCGAGCCACCAGATTCCGATACGCGCGCCCGGTGCTCATCGGACACTCCTCCAGCTGGACGCCGCCGTAACCTGCCGGGACCAAAAAAATAGAAGTAGTTACTGGTGTACCGGTGTTTGTATATGGTGTACGGATCTGTATTGCTCGCTGTGTTTTTTTTTTTTTTTTTTTTTTTTTTTTTTTTTTTTTTTTTTTTTTTTTTTTTGCAGTGAGCTGGAGATGTAAGTCCGGGGGAGGTCGTGTCTCCATGGCCAAAACCCAGGCGTGTTAAATTATCGCCAGATACGGTCCTCATCTGTCCGTGCCAATTGGACCTACCGGAACCCTCAGGGGAAGTTTGGGAGGGAACAAAAGGCTAAGAAGAGCATGGCACCACTACAGACATGGCCCGCTCTTCAATTGCCAGGCTTCAATTGCAATTGAAGCCTGGTCCCCGTGTATGGGATCATTGTAAGACACTTAACCCAGTTAGAATGGGTTAATCTTTTCTTTTTTTTGTAGCGCTACTTGCCTTTTTTTCCTCTTCCTTTTTTTTCTTTTTCTTTTTTTGATACTTTTTTTTTTTTTTCTTTGTATGTTATAATTATCAATACTTCTCCTGGTTCTGGCTTTTTCTACTTCTTCTTCTTCCTTTTTCTTTTCACGTTTGTTATTTGTATTCCCATCGTCTCAATCAGCAAACATACATCCAGAATGGCTCCCTCCAAGTTATCTGCCGTTGCCAAAACTGCCAATTTGGCTGCTTCTGCTATGAAAAATGGTGTTGGTGCTAACGTTTCCGCCAGCACCAGAACCATGGCACAATCCGGTCAATACCAAGCCTTGAGAAGCCTGTACCCGGTTCGTGCTGCCTCCAGTGCCTCCGGCACCAAGACCATGACCGTCAGAGACGCCTTGAACTCGGCAATTGCTGAGGAATTGGACCGTGATGACGATGTTTTCTTGATGGGGGAAGAAGTGGCCCAATATAACGGTGCTTATAAAGTTTCCCGTGGGTTATTGGATAGATTTGGTGAAAGAAGAGTGGTCGATACTCCAATCACTGAAATGGGTTTCACTGGGTTGACCGTGGGTGCTGCCTTGGCTGGTTTGAAACCAATTTGTGAATTCATGACTTTCAATTTTGCCATGCAATCAATTGATCACATCATCAACTCAGCTGCTAAAACCTACTATATGTCT
Source organism: Hyphopichia wangnamkhiaoensis (assembly GCA_030578475.1). NCBI lineage: Eukaryota > Fungi > Ascomycota > Pichiomycetes > Serinales > Debaryomycetaceae > Hyphopichia > Hyphopichia wangnamkhiaoensis. The sequence goes on from JAJMSM010000032.1 coordinate 14,617, forward strand.
GGTGGTAAGCAACCTTGTAATATCACTTTCCGTGGTCCTAACGGGGCTGCTGCTGGTGTGGCTGCTCAACATTCTCAATGTTATGCTGCTTGGTATGGTTCCATCCCCGGTTTGAAAGTGTTGTCTCCTTATTCTGCCGAAGATTATAAAGGTTTGTTCAAAGCTGCCGTTAGAGATCCTAACCCAGTTGTGTTCTTGGAAAATGAAGTGCTGTACGGGGAATCTTTTGAAGTTTCTGAAGACGTCTTATCTTCTGATTTCGTCTTACCAATTGGTAAAGCTAAAATCGAAAGAGAAGGTAAAGATATCACCTTGGTTTCTCACACCAGAAACGTCATGCATTGTTTAGATGCCGCTAAATTATTAGAAGAACAATACGGGGTCCAAGCCGAAGTCATCAACTTAAGATCCATCAAACCTTTGGATGTTGATTCCATCATTCAATCCGTCAAGAAAACTAACCACTTGGTTACCGTCGAAGCCGGTTTCCCTGCTTTCGGTGTTGGTTCCGAAATCTGTGCTCAAATCATGGAATCTGAAGCCTTTGACTACTTGGATGCTCCTGTTGAAAGATGTACCGGTTGTGAAGTCCCAACCCCTTACGCTAAAGAATTGGAAGACTTCGCCTTCCCAGATACCGAAATCGTCATGAGAGCTTCTAGAAAAGTCTTATCTTTGTAAGTATTTTAGTTCCTTAGTCTATCTACTTTCTACACCTTCAATCATATATACAATTCATTCGAATCCCTCCTTCCAATTACACTTTCCCAGTCTTTTTTTTTTAGGAAAAAAAGGCAAAATATAAAAATTATATAAGAAAATTCATCTATTCTCATAATTGACCTTCCAATATGTATCTCTTATATATATATATACTATAAATGTATAAATGTATAATATGTAATCATATATTTCAGCCTCAGTGGTTATGCCGTTATTCTCTCTCATTTTTTTTTTCCACGCGAAATCAAAAACTAATCCGAATATGGAAAAACATCAAAACAGCTGTACTCTACCGTTAGATTCAGCAGTTACTGTTTCAACCGTCATTGCCATACATATAATGTCCGAGAGTGCACGTGTACACAAGCGAATCCTGTCAATTGATCCAGGAAACTCCACCACTAACGAGCTCAATTATTCCCACGCTGCGTTTGACGAAGAAAATGATGGTCTCTTGCCGGTTTCACAACAAGATATAGAACGTAAATCAGCGTCGAAATTGAAACCCCTGCCCAATACTCCTTCCACCTCCAAGCCATTGCCGAAACAGGACTACAAGGCGTTTGCCGTGTTGGTGATCTTATACTTACTTCAAGGGGTCCCCGTTGGTCTTGCATTTGGATCGATTCCATTCATTCTAAAATCAAAACTTTCTTATTCTCAAGTGGGGATCTTCTCCCTTGCTGCTTATCCATACTCGCTAAAATTATTGTGGTCTCCCATTGTCGATGCCATTTATTCTCCCAAATGGGGACGTAGAAGATCATGGATCATTCCGGTACAAACAATTTCAGGAATTACTCTAATTTATCTCGGGATGATCATTGATAAATTATTGGAACAACCCGAGTTATATCTTAGTTCCATCACCGCCTATTTCTTCTTATTAGTGTTATTCTGTGCCACCCAAGATATCGCCGTTGATGGCTGGGCCCTCACTTGTCTCTCGCCAGAAGCATTATCGTATGCATCAACTGCCCAAACGATTGGGATCAATGCCGGGTATTTTTCCTCTTTCACCATCTTTCTTGCATTAAGTTCCCCTGATTTCGCCAATAAGTACTTACGTTCAACCCCTCTTGACGTGGGATTATTCCTGTTGGGCCAGTATTTATGGTTTTGGGGTTGGGCCTTCTTGGTAGTAACTGCATTACTCGTATTTATTCCTGAAGATCCTCCTCATTTGGCCAAAATTAACGCTGCCAAACTATCCAACGAAAAGGTTAAACACGAAGATTTCCACAACAAAAGTTCCACCGCAAACTATTTCTATCAATTAAAGCACGTTTATTATTCAATGTACCAGGTTCTTAAATTACCTAACGTACAAACTTTCGTTGTTATACTATTAACGGCAAAATTGGGATTTCAAGTAAATGAAGCAGCCACCAACTTAAAATTATTAGAAAAAGGATTATCAAAGGAAGATTTATCTATCACAGTACTTATCGATTTCCCCTTTGAAATGATTTTTGGTTACTACGCAGGTCGTTGGTCGACCGGTAAACATCCTTTAAAACCATGGGTATTTGGATTTGCCGGTCGTTTGGTGGCTGCTTTATTGGCTCAACTCATATTATATTTTTTCCCTCAAGATAAACCGGTGGGAGCTGGTTATTTCTTACTCATTATTTTACAACACTTATTAGGTTCATTCATGTCCACGATTCAATTCGTCTCCTTATGTGCGTTCCACACCAAAATAGCTGATCCGGCCATTGGCGGTACTTATATGACTACTTTAAATACTTTATCAAATTATGGGGGTACTTGGCCCCGACTTATAATTTTTTTCTTAATTGATAAATTCACCTACTCCACTTGTGAATACTCCAACTCCAATAAAAATTTCGTAATCTCCCTGGAGGCACTAAAAGAAAAATGTACAGGATCCGGTGGTCTGGTCAATGTCTTAAGAGATGGCTATTATTATACTAATTTCATATGTATTCTGTTGGGTGTCCTAATTTTGTTATGGGCCAAGAGAAGAACCCAGTATTTACAAAGTTTACCTAATAGTGCCTGGAGAGTTAAACAGAATTAATGACCTTTATTATCTAGATGAGTATATAATCTATAGAACATGACTGAACAGAAAAAAAAAATATAAAAAAAGGTAATAATAAATAAATAAATAAGTATCAAGCTCAAGGATCGTAGAAGAAATCATCTTGTTGACTTGGGGTTCGACCATGGCCATTATTTGGCGACCTTGTCTCGCTTTGAGTGTGACTCTTGCTAAGACTGCTACTACCATAACTAACCGGATGGTGGAACTCATCATGAAGGAAATCAATGGGGGAAAAAGGGATCTTAGTTTCATTATTCATCTTTTTGGTGATTGATGAATAATTCCCAATGATAGATGGAATCAAGGAGGTATCTAAGGGAGAGCTATTTATGCCTCCTATATTGATGGCGCCACCACCTCCGTTGGCAGTATGACCCGAGGTGCTACGATGTAAAGGTAGTGAAGCATGAATGGAGCCCGAGTATGACGATGCCTGCGACGAAGGGGACTTAAGATGACTGAACGAATTAGTTCTTGATAATGACTTGGCTAATGCTGAAATTGTATTTGATATGAAAGTTTTGGTGGTGTGATTATTATTGTTGTTTGGAGTTTGGGACAACAGGGTAGAAATGTAATTGGGAGGAGGAGGACTCATAGTATAGTTAATACGAGACCTTCTGGTGCTCAATAAAGACGAAGATTCTTCGAGTCTTGTAGGTTCAAAATTGGTGTTGATGTTGGAATTCGATAAGGACCGCTGTGAAGGTGGAGGAGGCACACGATGTTGATTGTTGTGAGTGTAAGTGTTATAATGATTGGTGTAGAATGAATTGGACGAATCGTCGGAATCATGACCTTCATTAACGATTGATGACGGAGACTGACTAAACCGTTTTTGTTTCAGTTTTGATTTTCGACTTTGAATTTTTTGTAAGCTTCTTTGACGTTGAATATGTAAGTCATGATCAAAGACACCAGTATTATGATTGGCTGGGTGGTTTTTGTAGTATAGACATTGTATAATAATCACACAATCAAACATGACGGTTCCCGAGCTCCCAATGATGAAAGGTAATTGGGCCAATAAGACATCATTAAACCCCATGGGAGTATTATCTTGATGGTAATAAAGAAGATATAAATCAGCGAGAATTGAAATGGTATAGAAGCAATTACCCAACATGGCAAACACGAATAAAAGAATGGAAATCCCCTTAGTTGATTTATGGTTATAATTCTTATAAATTTGAGGAGCCCGTGAAGACAAGTAAAACGCCAGACATACCCAGGCAGAAGTTTTACCTATAAGACTTCGATTGTAGTGGAAATACGAGGACACCATACTGACCACTGACACCATTGATGCTAGCACCGATTGGGTCAAATCAGTAAATGACGAAGCATGTAAGGAGTCATCAGACTGTACGGGGATGGCTTGCGCTGGTTTGGTTAAAGAAGCAATCACCGACGCTGACAAGATTTTCTGGATAAAACTATCTTTGCGATTACGGCGGCCACGAAGATCGGTGGGGAAGTCTTCAAGAGAGTAATCATTGACATCGTGGAACACGTTCCGACCACGAGAAGAACCATGATGATTATGGGAATGATGGGGGTGATTATGGTGACGAAGGGCCAGAGGAGAATGTGGTTTCATCATGTCGGGACTTTGTAAGAAGTTATGATGGACCCTCTGCTTCGGGTAAACACGAGTGTAGTACCAGAACTGGGTGGAAAGAATCAAGTCGATAAAACAATAATAGGATGCAAGACACGTTTGGAAAGGAAGTGCTCGTGTGAGAATACATCCAAGTAAATTGGTCACATCACCGGCAATCCAGCAGGAGAGAAACACGAGCGAAACCCCGGCCACCGACTGATTAAGGTGATTTTCAATCACCTGAGGCAATTGTGCAAACAACCATACCGAAAGAGACAAGATACCTGATACTTGAGATAACGATGCGATGAGACGTTCATTGTCAGTGTATAAAGACGAGTTCATCGATAGTGTCACAGGAGCAGTGTCATTCAAACCAGTAACTAGAAGCTGAAGAGCAGAAGATGATGACGTATAGGTGGGTTCACTGGTGGATATCACCATGCCCGTGGCTGACGGGAGAGATATCATGGAGGCTTCTGCACGAGATCACTTATCAAAGGGCAATCAGGTCAAAACAAAGATCAATTATATGACAACCATGGACGAGGTGCAAGCCGTGTTTGGGACAGATCTGGACCAGAACGAGTATACCCGTATAAAATTATACACAGCAGTAATTAGCCAAACAAGTTTAAATTTCAAATATCAAATTTAAAGCCATCTCTTCTTCAAATCGTTATCAGACCAATTTTCGCTCTCAGTTTCTGATAAAGCGAGTGAAGGAATGTCTTTTTTTTTTCAACAATTTTGGAAGACGCATCGGGCTAACAAAAAAAAAATAAGTCATACTACAAACACGATTCTGTGTACAGGAATTCCATCACCAACAACAACCAGTCCAAGGAGATGATGCCGTTGTGAACGGGATCTCAGGATGAAATTGGATCTGAGTACTGGGAAGGGGCCGCCAGATTGGGCATTTGGTCGCCAGCCGTATTACGATTGTCCACGATCTAAGTATTACTGTAAGCATTACCAGAAGCATTACCAGAAGCATTACCAGAAGCATTACCAGAAGCACTACCAGAAGCACCACCAGAAGCATTACCAGAAGCACTACTATAAGTACTATACCACACAGTGGTTTAGGTATCACCGTTATAAATATCAATAGCACCAATGAAAGAATGTGCTACTGTAAAGAATATCACTACAAGAATCATCGAGAAAGTATCAGCAAGGACCACTATTGAAAGTCTACGCTGATGACTCCTCAGTCAAGGAAGTATCTGAATCTACTTTGTTACCAGTAAGCCTGCCGTGTTCAATGGGTGGCATGGTTTCTCGAATAGACGTATTTTGCAGCTTCGGATAGTGGCAGGCCTTGCTTACATAAGCGAAATTTTATCCGGGTAAGTCCTTTTTTTTTCTGTAATTTTTTTTTTAAGCGTTGTTTGTAGCTTTCATTAAAAGCTTTAGGAAGAGTGAAAAATTGATCTTGAAGGAGTGATTGGAATACGGTATAACCCCAGGCACCAACTTATACACATTCAGACTCAGAATGTACAGATACCTCGCTCACAGCAGCGGCTGTCTTCGAGCAGCCGCCATACGCAACTGCAGTCCCAGTTCCAGTTCCAGTTCCAGCATCACTAGCATAAGGCTACTTTCAAGTACCAAATCCAATTTATTTATTGGGAATTTATTTGGTAACAAGCAGGCCAAACAACGAGAAGAAATTGTTCAGAATCAAGACGAGTACGAAGTGGACCCAGAAGGGAAGATTGTGATATTAGACGAGACTAATTCGCCCGAAATCAAACAATTTGACCCCGATACTGATATGCCTGATTTTGAAATTAAAAATTGGAAATTCACCAATGTTAAACAACAAGATATCGAACAAACTTACACGCCAGAAAACATCAACCAAATATTAGTCTCCGCTTATAATGAATTACGAGAAAACGCCGCCATTAATCTTGATCAACTCGCATCCACAAAGTTAGATGATTTAAAATTCAGATTCAATTATATCAAATTATTACAACAAAAGTTGGGGTTCGATATTAGTGACTACATCATCAGCAAGAGTCATGACTTGTCGGTTTTATCCACCGAATTGGCCACCGTTGTTTCCACCAGATTTGTTAGTGAACGTAATCCTAACGGGATTGTTTTACGAGATGAAGATTTTTCGGCTCCTAATATTTACTTGAACAAAGAACGTAGCTTGAACGACCAACAAAAAATTTATCAAGAACTCCTTGACAAGGCAAGATCTGAAGAATAAACTGTCTATATAACCTGTACATAAATCATTTGTAAATACAATCAAAAAATAAAAAGAAATATAGTGTAGTTTATTTAAAGGGTATTATTTACTTTCTGCCAAGGGTGAATCCAAGTATTATGGAAGTAGCCAACACTAATAAGCCACCTGAAACCAACACTTCATTCGAGACCCCATCAATAACTTGATTGGATTTCTTGACATCACGTTTAATTTGTTTGATATCATTAATAGGAGCATGCTCATTAGGATTATGAATATATAAATCGGCCTTATCATTATCAAGAGCTTGATTAATCTTGACACAATCAATCAAGTCGGTATCAGAAGTGATGGAAACCACGTCTCCTTCATCATCGACGTATGAGATGGCATATAGTTCTTCACCACCTTTAACAACACGTAAAAATTCAAAATCTTTTGGATGTAATTTAGAATCAATTAATTCTCGTAATTTTTCAAGTCCTTCAGTTGGAATAAGTGACACTCGATGAACCCTACCTTCAATTGCTGGCGATTTGAATTTGAATGTAAAGGCGACTTCAAGATTGATTTTAGCCTCTGGTGATTGTTGATAATCTTCTTGTTTTTCTTCCATGATTGGTTTTGATTGGTTTTCTCCCACGTATGAAATCGAATCTGATGGTCTTAAATTGTCAACACTAAATGAGTTAAATTCAGATGGGGTCACTTCAGGAGCACTACCGGTGATAGAATCAGAATGAACCGAGCTGGCATCTTCATTATCTAAAGAAGTCCAAAACTTGTTCCAAGCAGGGCCTTCATTATTAACACGGGTGGTTTCGTCGTTGGAATTTTGATCTTGCAGTTGCAGTTGTTTTTGTTGTTGTTCTTGTTCATCGGCTTCAATTTGTTGAATTTGATTCAAAGTAGCGTAGGTTAATTTTAATACATCCACAATACCAATGATTTCACGATCATCATCAACCACAGGTAAGTTTAAGTAGTGACCGTCAAACATTTGTCTTAAAGCTTCTTGAATGGAAATAGAATGGGTGGCCACATCGGGTTGGGGAGTCATGACTCTAACAATGGAACATTTTTTAGGATCAAGCCCAGCAGCAATGACTCTGAGAACAACATCTTTAGAAGTGAAGATCCCGGTGACTTCATCATTAGTATCTTTAACCAATACGGCGGTAGTTTTATTTTCTTTCATCAAGACAGTGGCCTCATATACGGAAGTTTTCACGTTGGTATAAATTGGGGTTGTAGTGTGATCAAGTACGGTATCTAAAGTAGGATTATTCATTTTATTTTTCAAGTTTTCAAAATATTGATAAACTTGTAAAGGTTGTTGGCTCATACCCATTTCCAGTTGTACCGAATCCAATGCTTCATATAATTTTTTAGAAGAAGCATGAACTCGTTCTAATTTTTCCATTTGTTGAGCATAAGATTTGGTAATATCTAATACACCCACAATATGATTATTATCATCTAACACGGGTAAGTGCCTAAAACCTCGCTCCACCATTAAAGTTAAAGCTTCCAGGGCGGGATTATTGGCATTGGCACATAATGGATTAGGCGTCATGATTTGATCGATGGTAACCACACTGGCGTTTAAGCCGGATCCCACGATTCTAAATGCCAAATCTTTGGCGGTGAAGATCCCCAATAATTCCCCCACGTCATTAATGACAAGAATACAGTTTTCCCGTTTGGCTGACATCAATTGAGAAGCTTCATATACGGTGGTAGTAATTTTACAAATGACGGGATCTGAAGGTCTTAATGAAAGCACGGTACCAGGAGTAGCCTTCTTACGTCTGGTCAGACCGGTGCTGCCCTTTTTCTTCTTACTTAAATCATGTTCGATCTTACGTCTAATAGCATCATCTCGTTTGGATTGTCTTTTTCTGGATTCGGCAATTTGGGCATCGGTCAATTGAACCTGATGCAGGTGTTGAGAGGATGCTGATACGTTACTGGAGGTGGTGTATGATTTACCACGTCCGCTTCCACCAGTGATGGAAGACGGATGGTGGTGGGATGCAGGTTTGAATGACATGGCTAACAGAGATGCTTTGTTTAATTCTTTCTTCTAATCAAAAGTTGAAGAAGAAGTAGATTTGCGGGAACAGGAGTCAATAAATGCACTAATTGGAGGTCTCGCTGAGAGCTGAGGTGGGTGTTGTCCCTTGATGACTAGATTTGTTTGTGCTATTGTTCGAGCTCAACCAGTAGGTATTGTTTGTTTTCTAGCGTCGTTACGACGAGTTTTCCTTACTCTATCAACAAAAAAAAAAACTG
>JAJMSM010000032.1:23626-97318 GCA_030578475.1 Hyphopichia wangnamkhiaoensis
AAAAATAAACAATTAGAGTTGAAATGACAATATCGCCAAATCGGGATAACTCGAAAATGTAAATAAAACAATCGGTTTTCTTTTCTTTTTTCACCATCCATGTCAACGATGTGCCTACCATAAGTCGCCTAACAGTTATAATGCTGATCCACTAGACGCCTACACTGGTGGGAGATCTTCAGATATGCAGTATAATTATTAGTTTACAAAATACTAATTGGAGTTAATGGTGTACGGATGTTTAGCAGGTTTTGAGCCATCTGAGCACATACATTATGTACTACTATATTATTTTAATCTTATGATCCTCATTCCTATGAAGCCCATGATTATGGACCGACAACTTCACATATATATGAATTGAATCTCTCGATTTCTAAGTCATAGTAACGATCTAGACATGATCTATTTTTATTCTTTATGTTTTATCCTTTACAGATATATGTTATTAAGTTAAATATATTCTTATAAGTTAATAATGTTTGGGACATCGATTATTGATTTCTGTATTACTTATCAAGATGTGGACAGCCTTAATTAATTAGTACGGATAACTAAAGAAGAAAGATATATCGATCGCTCGTGGAAAAGTCCGTACATCTCCTAGTTCCTGTGGAAACTTTTTGTAAAGTTCGCTATCATATTCAAGAAGATTATATAAAAAGGCAAGAGATTGCAAAAAAAAAATATATTATGAACTCTTTAGCTTACATAGTACATATTCGTGTTGAATTTAATGAGAGCATGATTTGAGAATACACCTGTTTACTTTCCAGTGTTCTCAGTATCGGTTGCACTGGTGCCAACGGTCATGGGTCTTTCAGGTCTGATTCTGATTCAAATAGACCCAAGAACTCACATTCGATCTCTTTGAGTGCTTTGAAGTCGCCGCTACTGGAATAGGCATCCTCATCAAAGGTTGCGTGTGAAAAATCTATTAAGACAAACTCGCCATTGACCACCCTAAAGTTTTCGACCTTAATGTCACCGTGAGTGATACCGAGGTCTCCCAATGTGCCAAGCTGTCGAATCCCACTCTCGAAGGTAAATGGTGTGGTGGTGTCAGGTTGGTTCTCCACATATTCCATCAACAAGAAGAATCCCCCGAACAAATACTCGTGCTCGTCGCATAGCGTAAAGCATCCGTAGTCATAAAGCTCTGGAACATTCACGACTTGATTAGGGTCACACCTGGAATTATGGCTTTTGATTCGTTCGTGACATTCAACTTCTCCAAAGTAGCGCTGTATGACATATTCTAGGTATTCCTCTTTTGTACAGAGTTCTTTTCGTGGATTAAACCTATCCTCGAGATAATCAAAATCATATACTTTCATCACAACCTTATCTAGAGGTTTCATAGTCGGTACCCGCATTTGAAAACTGGGAAAGAACAGGCAAAGTTTTTCAAAAGTGAACAAGTACACCTGTGTCTGGTATGGCTTATCTTGTAAAGCGTCAACGTCAATCCATTCCTGGCAGTTTCCGTGGACGGTTTCGTTGAAATTGGCTCGGTTGATCGCCCCATGGGAAGCATCTATTTTCGTGCTTGTAGCTTTCATCTTTATGGTCTTTTCATCCACGACCTCTTCTTTTGGTCTTTTAAGTCGAGCTTTCATTTGCTCACAAGCCGCACGTTGTGCTCTGAGTTGGGCTCTATTCAGATCATTTTTATTTTCGTGGAGACTATATTGATGATAGACCAAGGAGGTGAATACTGCTTGGAGTGTCAACCCAGCATCAGTCGTTCTGATTATGCGGTATCTAAAAGGCAATGTTCGTTCTTCACAATTTTCTGATGTCATTTTCTCAAAGTCATCAGTTACCGAATCTTCATTGTCGAAGTCTAGTTGTATGAGTATGTTAGTTTGGAAATCTGAAACAAAGCAAAAGTCCAAGTTGGTCTTGACGAGATACATTGAAACTTGAGTGAGGATTGAATTCAAGTTTCTATTATCTTCTGGTAAACAATCGTCATCTCCGATGAAGTTACTTAATCCTAGGCGCTTAACTTCACAAAATGCCAACATATTGTTATGGTAATCAACAATCAACAAATCAGGATGAAGCCCGTTTACTTTTCTTGCACGCTGAATACTAATACCAGCAGATGATAAAAGTTTCAAGCATGTACGCATGACGTGTGTTTGAAAACAATATGCACGATCCTCTTCATTTTGTTGGTTATATTCAGCATCCGGTAACAATTCCGGAGATACCAAAGCATCATATCGTGCACTGAAAGACTCAAAGTTGTCCCCAATGCTATCGAAGTGGGAATTGAGTTTATCATCTAATTCTTGTAATCTTTCCGCAAGCCAACCATGGGAAATTACCCTGGTCCAGGCTGGTTTAACACGAAAATAGTTTGCTTGCATGTTATTAATTGTCCCACTTGGCCGTACATTCAGCTCACCAGTGGTAAAACCAAGGGGAATAGAGAAAAAAATAACATGGGCTCGTTTGACCATTTCCATATCGTATCCGTCAAACGATTTCCTAGAATACTCATAGCGTCTAAGGCATTCCGTCAACTCCTTGATGATTTCCTTACGCTGAATTAGGGACATTGTTTGCAACCATGATGGAGGAATAATTTCACTGGAAAAAGTGAGTTCAGCTGAACGTTTTCCTTCTTCGAGGTAAAGCTGAATATCCTGCGTCGATAGCTCCATTTCGTTACTCATTTTTGTTATAGAGAAATCAGAACAGTGGCGGTTGCTTCAGAAGCATCAAAGTCATTATATACAAATTAAAAAGTAGCTCCTGCAAACAGAATGTCCACAAATAGAGTATCCGCAAATAGAAAATCCACAAATAGACAATCCACAAACAGAAAAAAAATCTTCATAATGGCAAGTGTTGCAAACTTTTGCCCCAAGGATGATTTCACCTCAATTTGAAAGATTAACTAGTTTCTCACTTATACACAGTGACCAGGACGGGTCAGTAAGAAAGTTTCCAGATAGCTCATAGTTATAAGCCAGTCCGGCATCTTAGTTATTCTTACTTTTAATTTTTTTATTTTTTGCAGCCATGATGGCTTCGTCTTCCCGTTTTCATTTATTGTTTTAACTATTGTAGATTCACTAGATTTACCAGAGCAGCCTCAATGTAGTTGGAACTCGTTCACCTCGTGTTTTTGTGGATTCATGGTAACCTCTTGGTTGGTTACCCTTTTGTTCAAAATCATGATTCCAATCATGATTCCTGGTATCACGGAAGGGCATCCAATCAAAACGTATTTTCTAATTAACATGTATATTTCAATTACACCACTGATAATGATCGCCCACTGTTGAAAGATTTAACAGCGAGCTCAATCTTGGAGAGATATGTATATATGGGAGACGAGTGTGAACTTATTTTATTGTTTCCTTTTCGATGGCTGCTAACCTGTCATAGATTCTGCATGTAACGCAATATAACACAGACGAAAGAGCCAAAGATGTATTGAATAACATAATATTAAATTCGACGCCAGTTCTGCTCCTTGAGTTGATCACCGTAACTTTTGATATTTGAGCTAATACGATATTCACTTTTTGAATTTTATTAATTTAGGTAGCCACTTGTTATGGTCTGGTAACTCTATATGTAATTAACGATTCAGATATCATCTATTGTATTCTCTATTCTTTGTTTTAGCCTTTACAAATATATTATATTCGTTAAATATATTATTAGTAGTTAATAACCTTTGGGGCACTGATTATTGATTTTTATCTGTATTCCTTATTAAGCGATGGGCAACCTTAATAAACTAGTATAGATAGCATAACTAAAGAAGAGAGATATATCGATCGCCTAATATATTAATTTCCGTGGTGTACGGGCGTGAGTGCCGCAGTTGCAAAAATACCACACGGTGTGATGAGTCGAATACAAGAATTGGGTAGGAATAGTATAAATATCAGAGGATAGACGCTGAAACCAGCTCCTGAGTTCTTGTTTTTCTTCTTTTCAATTAAACAACATGTTCTTGCCGTTGCCCCGTTTGACGGTGCTACCTTCTTTCCAAGGATACATTGATATGCTTCAGATGTTCCCGCTCTTTGCCTATATCTTTGGTTTCATCAAGGACTTCATGGTTGCCGTTTTGAAGACGGGACCCGTTCCCAACCATGTGGCGTTGATCATGGATGGCAACCGGCGGTACGCCAAACAGAACAACTTGGCTTTGAAAGATGGTCATTCTGCCGGAGCAGAGTCGTTGATCCTGGTACGTACTTCTTTTTTTTCTTTTATTGCTGAAATGTGATACATCACACACACATATACTAACAAGTATCCCCAGGTGCTTGATGTATGCTATCGAGTAGGGGTTCTGTACATCACCATCTATGCATTCTCGATTGAAAACTTCAATCGCTCGCAACAAGAAATCGATACGCTTTTTGGATTATTGAGAGATCGCTTACAGCTTCTCTCGGCACACGAGGATTCGTATACGAGTATCAATAAAGTTAGAGTGAAGATCATTGGTAACAGATCGATGATCCCGGGCGATATCTTGCCCGAATTGGAGCGTATTGAAGAGAAAACAAACACCTCGGTGGCTAATAAGGTGCTTTACGTATGTTTCCCTTACACTTCTCGAGATGACATTGTACATTCAATCAGAACCACCGCCGATCAGTATACCCAGGGTCAAATCGATCGTGATCAAATAAGCGTACCCTTGGTTACCAGTAATATGTACATGGGCCCAGAAGCACCGCAACTCGATATCTTAATCAGAACTAGTGGTCATACGCGATTGAGTGATTTCATGTTATGGCAATGTACGCTGAATTGTACAGTTGAATTCGTCAACACTCTATGGCCCGATTTTAAGTTCATCTCCATGGTATCGATCTTATTGAAATGGGGGTATGTTAAAAGTTTGCAATTACAAAATGAAGACAATGCCATCCCGACCGTTGCCAAACCAAAAATCGATCTCTTGAAGCAATTACCTCAACCTCCTCCATTTGCCTCAGTTAGTCAAAGGTGAATAGTTCACGCGGCTTCTGTTTTGCCTCTATTTTGTTTTTATTATAATTTTTCTTTTACTATAATCGAATTGTACTGATAACTTTCTTCACCTCCTTCTTCTTCCGTTCTCGTACTTTGGCCTCCTCAATCTTATTCAAGTAGCCCAAGTAAACCACCGTTTCTGCTACCAACACCAAAATCCCGAAAAATAAACACAACAACACTCGATAACTATCGGGTAATCCCCACGAGGACTTGGTCCAATACCATATTGCATACACAACACTACCCACACTGATCATGATATTTACTATGGTGGTCAATTGACTCTTCAACTCCTTATGTGCCTGGGCCGGGGTCAATTTGGCATATTCATCATCAAATCTGGTTTCATATAGCGTGTTTTTCTCGGGGGCTGGGTTCACTAGACGTTGATACTCCTCCTCTTTGGCCCGAAGTCGTAATTTCTCCATCTGTTTAATGAACTCGGGAGTCTTCTTGATCTGGGATGCCTGTTCCTGGGCCCTTTGTGGTGGGGTCTCAACTTGTAATTTCGTGCATCGAAGTAACTCTAATAGGGTCTTGGTGGGTCGACACGCTTCGTAAAAGCCAACAAGATTGGCCCGACTAATGCTGGGATGTTCTAGTAACTCTTTTTTGCAATCATTGGTAAGCGTGGATTTGTTAATTAGACTCTTCAACTCGGGCGTGAGCTCGTATACAGTCATCCTTTATCAACTGAATTGGTTTAAAGTCAGCAGCGTTGTTTGAAGAGGAGAATCATACATTAAATCTCAAGATCTTTTTTCTCTGCGTGTTTTTTCCGTACCTTTTTTTCTGTGTCGATTGAATCTGATGGGTTAATAAGACATAAAACTGAAAAGGCAGAGAGATATTAAACTAAAAGTATCGTTGTATCACCCATGGATGTGGATAATCGAGAGAAACTACATAACACCGTCGATTGCGATATAAACTACTGAAAACTCACAAGTCCACACAATTTCCGGTTCACAACCTATAGATATATTTAGTTTGATACCACTGTATGGTACTCCGGTAAAACTGTCTTGGCAATTGCAGCATATATGAAAATCCACTGGACACATGACTAGTGAAACCTCGATAATACTCTATTGTGTAAGGACATATTTGGAGAAGGAATAAATATTGCGTATCTGACTCATTATTCCGCACTGAAAATTCAAGATACATATCAACAAATCAAGGACTTCTCTTACTAATACCTCCAATTGCCATATAATTCAATACACCATGCCTACTGCAACTTCAACCATTGTTGGGGCACTTGCTTGCCAGAAAAACTCGTTTTTGAAAACTTTACAAACTGCCGTGGTGGCTTGTAGAGAACATACCCCCCAAGCAACTTCCAAAGATAAGCAGAATAAGAATAAGAAGAAGAAGGATGTTGAAACACCCAAGCTTGCCGAATACGAGGTTGAATTGGAAGACACCATCTTGTTCCCGGAAGGGGGTGGTCAACCATATGATACTGGGTCGATTATTTTACCCGGTGATCGTGAGGTAAAAGTGGCAAGAGTATTGAGAAATCAATTAACGGCTCTCCATATTACTAATGATCGTATTGATCCTGGTACTCCTGTCACTTTGAAAGTGGACTGGGATAGAAGAATTGATTTGATGCAACAACATACGGGTCAGCACTTGTTATCGGCTGTGTTTGACAGTTACAACTTGGAAACTCTCAGCTGGTCTATGGGTGATCCTATTAACTATATCGAATTGCCCGAAAAAGTCGATGAAGATTTGGTTCAAGAAGTAAATGCCAAAGTTAACGACTTAATCTTACAAAATATCCCCATTTCTGTCACCACCCCCGACCAACACGGTGGTGAAATTGATACTTCTCATATCCCTGATGATTATGACTTATCTAAAGGGATCATTAGAATTGTGAAAATTGGAGAAATGGATGCAAATCCTTGTTGTGGGACCCATTTAACTTCCACATCGCAAGTTCAGGCAATGTCCTTATTACACCAACAAAATGTAAGAGGTGGTAACTCTCGTTTGTTCTTTCTCTGTGGTGCTCGTGTTTACAAGTATTTAAACAAACAACATCGTATTTTGAAAGATATTCAGGGTAATTATCTCTCCTGTCAATTGGACGAAGTCGTTGATAAAGTGGGTTCGTTGAATCTTAACTATAGACAATCGACTTCAAGAGAATCTAATTTATTAAAAGAATTGGCTAATAAAGAAGCTACCAAAATATTCAGCCAATTTGAAAGTGGTACTAAATCTACCGCTTACGTTTATAGAGATGACCCCAATCCGGAATATTTGACCACTTTCCAAAAAGAATTTATAACTTTGGTCAATGCCAATAAAGAAAGTGGGGTCAATTTAACTGATAAAAACACCTTAATTTTACTTAACGGTAACTATAAATCAGGTACAGGAGGTATGGTTAAAGTTTTAGGACCCAAAGCTGAAACACTTCAACCAGAATTGAAACTGAGACTTGTAAACTTGAAAGGAGGTGGTAAAGGTACCTCTTTCCAAGCTAAAGTTTCCAAGTTTGAAAAGGGCGAACTAGAAGCTCTTTTAAGTTATTTGGAAGAATTGAACTAAAATTAATTTGGTTAAATATTTATTCGGCTATTTTGATTTATATTTAGATATTTATATATACATGATAAATGATGGATTGAGTAAATACAATAGAAAAGTAGATATGAATGAAACTTAACGTTTGACCCAAGTTGGTGATTTTCTGGCCTTAACCTTACCAGGCTTCTTTCTTTCAACAATTCTACGATCACTGGTCATGAGACCGGCTTTACGTAATCTAGGTTTGAACAAAAGATTGTGGACAACCAAACCTTTAGCGATACCGTACATGATAGCTTCAGCTTGACCAGTGATACCACCTCCTCTAACTTCTGCAAAAACATTATAATTACATTCTTGGGCAATAACTTTGAAAGGATAAGTGATTCTTTTACGATCCATGTCTCTTGGGAATGCAGTGGTTAATGATTGACCGTTAACTAAAACTTGACCATCACCTTTTACAAGATAAACGGTGGCTTTAGAGGTCTTTCTTTTACCAATGGTAACTGATCTACCAAAACTATCCAAAGTTTGCAATTTCTTTTGGGTGGCTTTAGATAATTCACTCTTGGAAGAGGTAAATTCTTCCAAAACATCAATGACTTCTTTAGGCATTAATTCACGATCGATGGATCTCAATCTGTGTAATAAGGATGTTAATTCTTTGTGATGTTTTATCTTAAGTCTGGTACCTGATTGACATCTTCTTTTGTATTCTTCGTAGGATAAAAACTTGTAGTTTTGAATATCTTGCTGTTCAACATTTTTGGTTGGTAAGTTGGTATATTTTCTTATAAGAGCATTCAAATTGTTCAAATTATGTTCATGAACTGGATTACCACCAAAGAAGGTTTGTAAAGCAGGAACAACTCTTAATCTTTCTAATTCGTATCTTCTTGGTTGTTCATGAAATAATCTTGGCTGAAGAGTTATTCTGGTGGTTGGAGTCTTTACTGCAGGAACAGCGGGTCTCCCTGTTGTTATATCATATTTGATCTGTTCATCACTTTGGGGTGCTTCATTGGATGATGATGCTTGTTGCGCCCTTATAGCAGTTCTTGAGAAAGCCCTGATGGAGCTTCTGAAGAGCCCAAGTGGCCTGTATCCTGACAAAGACATGAATGCGGAGTTTGAAGGACCAAGCAATCGTTACTCTCTAAGTGGTGGTTTCAAGCTTGATAATTTTCACCCACTTTAATTGTATTGAATTTTTTCATGGTTTGTTAATGCACAAAAAGTTGGAACTGAAAAAAAAAAAAAATAAAAAAAAATTAGCGAAAGAACTGATGGTACGCGCACTACTTGATTATGTAAGATGGTGTATGGGTTTTCAGGTTCGACTACAAAATTAACGGTATACAAAGAGAACCAGAAGGAGTTAATAAGAAAACGATATTATAATACAGAGCTAGAACGAAATAAAATATTGAGGTAGAGCAGGTGGAGGCTTGATTGATAATCTAACGGTGCTCGCTATTATGATCACCTGTAGGAGGATCATTAGAAGAGAGCAAGGCACTAATGGGATTGGCACGTACAGAGCTGGCCACGGGTGGGAGCTTGGGTGGAGATGCTGGTGATGAAGGAGCGTTCAACAAAGAGTTCAAGCTAGCTCTAGCCGGCCTAGGCGATGGGTTGGTAGCAACGGCTGGTTTGGCAGGGCTTGAATCAGAATTCAACAAGCTCATGATCGAAGCTTTATGAACTGATGGAACACTATTAGCAATGCCTTGCTGAGGCAACGGGAATGAGGGTGGTCTTTGCAGAGCAGGAACTGGAGGAGGGGGAGCTGGTTCTGCAACTGGTGCTTCAGATAGCAACGAGCTAATTGATGGGGCCACAGAAGCTGGCTTAGAATATGGTGGCACCGGGGAGACACCAGTCACGGGATGGTGATATGTTCCAGCAGCAGGTATAGGGGCATTGGTGTTCAAGATGGGACCATGGACAGCAGCTGCAGAATGCTGGAAAGTTCCCATTGGGGCATAGGATGGTTGATCTATGGCAGTTCTTTGGTATTGGTGAGGTTGTAATTGATATTGATGATGAGGAGCTGCATGTGGATAACCTCCGTATACAATTGGAGTTGGTTCGGGTACAGCATATGTATCCTTGGTAGGATCGTATACTGATGTTCTTCTAACTGGCGGAGTAGTAGAGTGTGATTGTGATTGGGATCGAGAGTGGATGATGGGTTGTTGGACAGGATTCATGACTGGTTCTTCAATTTTCGGAACAACACCGGGTACAAGATCACCATTACCACTATTGACAACGGCATAGTATTTGGCTGCTAATCTGGCATCTGCTTGTTCAGCAATTGGAATCCAGCCATTCTTTTCAGCATTTCTTTGGTAATAGTTTCTCACCATTGTGGCCGTTTTACTAGCAAGTCTATCAGCTATGTTAGTCCATTTTGTACCAAACTCCATTAGTAAAGCTGGGAACAGGTTGGCTTCAGTTATACTCCAATAACTGGAAATAGTTTTGCGCTTTCCCCCATCGAGGTCTTCACCACCGTGTATGGCTATTTCGTGTGGTTGGCCATTAGCAATTACTCCTGGTATAGGGTAGCCTGGAGCCACCTGGGTTGGAGCAAGCGGGTCAACTGTCTGTGGAGGTAATTGATGTTGGAAATCATGTTCTTGTTGTTGTTCTTTGAGTTGGTGTTCTTGTTTATGTAATTTTTGTTCATTCTCAGCCGCAATTTCGTCCTTCTTTCTTCTTTTGCGTCTCTGAGGCTGCCCATCAGTCGAAGCATCTTTTTCTTTTTCTTTATTTTTTTCCTTCTCTTTCTTATCCTTTTCGAAAGAGGGAGCAGCCTGTCTTTTCTTTCTTCCTGCATGAGTAGTAGGAGTCTCCTCAACCACAGGAGTAGCTGAGCCGTCAACAGAAGAAGGATCAGTCGTACCATCTGCCTCTGGTCTTATAGTTGAATTCACAACGACAGGAGGATTGAGAATATTTTCATTCTTGGAATCACCAGGTACAGCTGGTATACCTGGACCTGTAGGAACTGCTTGGCTTTCAGAAGGCACAGCTGGAGAAATATCATCTTGTTTGATATCGTCCTGGCCAGCAACAAGTTGTTTATTTGCTTCACTTGTTGGTGTAGCCACTGGAGTATTATTCTGAGACACATTTCTTGATTTCGCATTCTTACCACGACGACCAGCTTTCTTGTTGGATTTTTTCTTGAACTGAGCCACCAAGTATTTATAATTGACTTCTTTCTTAGTGATGTAATAGTGAACCACACATTCTTCTATAGTTCTTAAGCCACCCATAAATCGAGAAATAGCCCCGAATCTTTTTGGATATCTACAAAAACCTTCAACAAATAATTCTTGTTCACTTTCTGAGAAATTATTTTGGAAATCAGTTTTTACTCGTTCACTCCACTCTTTCCGATCTTGAACAATATTATTGGAGTCCATGAATTTAAACTGCTCTTTTTCAACTGGATCGAGAATTAAATCTGGAATTTTGGCCGCGACCTTATTGGCTTTAATAAGAGGATCTTCTTCGTCTTGTTTACCCAATGATTTCAAGATTTCTTGGAATTCAGCTTCAGTAGTCACTAAATCGCCATGTCTTCTACTACGCCGGCCGCCACCAACCGGTAAACCACCCGTAACATCTACTGGGGTATGGGCTTCTGAAAATTGTTCTTGATTTTTCAATCTGATATTGATAGCTTCTAATTCTTTCTTTGAATCATCATCAGGAGGATGGATAAGTTTCAATTGTTGGTCAATTTTATCTCTTGTAAGATCCCACTCATCTAAATCTTTCTGATAGGTGGTCCATAATGAAAGTTTTTTCTTCTGTTTATTTCTATGAGCCGTAGCAAAACTGGCGACGATCTTATCCTTATTATTGAAGAAATGTTTTAAATTGCGGTTGAAGAATGGATAATCGTGTAAATCGGTGATTGGTTTAGGCAATGTATACTTTGTGTGAATACTTATCTTACCTTCCATAGTCAATTGTTCGAACTCTTCTTTCAATTGGATAAATTGGGTTTCAAGTTTACCCAAGGGGAATTTACAATAACTTATTTCATCAACGAGATCATCTTTTTTAACAATTTCCAAAGGTTCTTCTTTAGTTTCAATATTAGAGACAGGTTCTGGAACAGGTCTTGTATCTTCTTCAAGGATGGCTTTATCAACCTTTGTCTGTTCAATAGGATCGGTAGTTATAACTTTGGTATCAGTTGATTCTTTAACTGGGTCAAGAATACGACTATTATCGACGCGGGGCTCTTCATCTTCATCTTCTTCATCGTCTTCATCATCCTGTTCATCTTCATTGTGACCTTCATGGTCATCTACATCACTATCCCTAGTGACATCGGCAGTTTCTGCTTTAGATTCATCATCAGATAATTTTGAATCATCAATTTGATCTGGTGTACGCAGAGGAGGATACTGTGAATGAGTCGGACTAGGCGAATAACGATTATGAGTGGTGGGAGTGGTGTTGGAATGATACTGTTGTTGATTATTGAATGATTCATCAGGGATACCTTTATTGGAGTATGGAGTCTTGGGAGAGGTATTTAGATGGCTGTTATTTCTATTATAATTATTGTAGAAATTATTTGATTGATAAGGAGAATGATGATCATCTGAAGAAAAATTACGACTCTTGCTTTTGTTGTAATCATTAAAACGACTCTTACTTGAATAACGATCTACCTGAGACTTATTAAAAGTTGATTGATTTGTGTTGTTACTGACACTACCAGCACCGCCACTACCGGTACCACTAGCACCAGCGCCGCCACTGGAATAAGAACTTCGAGATGGATAGTAAGTATCACCACCAGCTCGTTTACTGTTATTGACACTCTTTGATAAGGAAGAACCACGAGCCCGATCCTTGGCCAGGTATGCTCTTGAACCAACCGAACCTGACAAAGAAGTACGATTGGCTGCCAGTAGAGGAGGACGTGAGGAACCATAGGATGAACTTTTCCATTTATTGGCACCGCCAGACCCAGAACTTAACCCGGAACCGCCAGCACTAGAGTTACCCAGGTGTATTAAACCACCGTTTGAATCGGATTGAGGATAAGAATCATATTTAAAATTGGATGAGGCCACACCATTCGGTATTCTGGAACCGTATGAAGAAGACGACGAGAGGGTTTTGGAGTTGGGGTTACCAGAAGCAAGGTTGGATGAGGCACTGGCTGAGAAAGATTTACGATCGGGTCGACCACTATAGGAGGAATACTGGTTCTTGGAACTTCCCGGTCCGTAGGAGCCATAAGTGGTGGTATTATTAGGGGCTGAACCAGGACCCGAGCTTGATAGCGATGATGAGCCTGGCCCTGATGCGGCACCCACATGCCCGCTGTTACCAGAGCTATATCGCGAGCGGGCGGTTGAATAATGAGAGTGAGAATTGGAACCAACATCACCACTATTGATATTGTTCACGTTGGTGGTGGAGGACGCCGACAGTCCGCCTAATGGGGTATCATTTGCCTTGGATATGGCTTTCCCAGGAGCTACGCCTGATGTATTTGATGAGTTGGAAGGAGCATTGGATAAAGGATTCGAAGAGTTTGGATTTTTATAATCTCGCCTGGATGCACTGGAGTAAAAATTTTTCCTTCTCAGTTTACTAGAATAATCATAGTCATTTCTATCACTGTACTTGCCCATGGGCGGTCCTCTTGATCCGGAAGAAGACATTATGCTTGAATAAATATATTACAGGATAAAATAAAATGGAAAAAACAAAATAAAAGGGAAAATGTACAGTTGGGAAGAAAGATAAGAATGCGAGCACTGATGTTTGGTGGAGGGGACAAGACCCAAGATATAATAGATGGTTTCGGAGTCCTAGATGTGGTGTGGAATGTTATTGAAAGCTGAAATTAGACACACTAAGAGTAACGGTTTAAAAGAATGGAAAATTAGCTATAAAGGCCGGGATAATTATGATAACATGCCTGTTTCGTCAAGTCAATGCCCGCTGCGCTTGGCAAATGTAGAAGCTGGAGAATCAATACACTGGATTAGTGGGTCGGACTCGCTTGAGTAACAATGATTATCACGATAATTGGGGGGTTATAACAATTTCGAACCAGCGGGTATTGGGATATGGAAACACGCAGTCTTACACTGGAAGAATGAGCGCGAGCTTGGAAAGAAGAGGCACAGACACAGTCAGGAGAGTAGACTCTATGCTTCAGATAGTAGCAGGGAGATGGATTTGGGTTGGTTGTGGATACTTGATTATAAGCAGTTTCTATGCTTTCCACCTTTCAAATTTTCTTTTCCTTCTCTCTATATTTTTTTTTTTCTTTTTTTTTGTATTTTTTTTTTTCTGTATTGTATTTTTATGTGCCGGCTTCTGAGTTTTTGAAGAATTTTTTGAGCTTACTCATTTTTTTTTTTTCCTCTGGTTGTTCCTGTGCTTGCAATTGGAACAGAAAACGGTTAAGTGGGTATTTGGCCAATTACATACAGGAATGGCATACTACTATTTGTAAAATTGATAGTCTAATGTATTAATGTTGTGAGAGTCTGTGATGTAGACGAAATGCTAAAGATATGCTAAAGATGAATATGCTATGAGAGAATGAGAGAGAATGCAGAATGGGTGGCTGGCTATTGGTGGCCATGGAGTAATTTCTTCAAGACCCCGATATCGCCAATACTTTTAACCAAATCATCGTAAGGAACGTTAGGTTTGATTAATTTATTGCCGATGTCGATATGGTTACTATTGAGGTTGCCACAGGATAATGAGATGACTGAGGTAGCTTCAAGGGCACCGATGATTTCCAAGAATTCAGTTTTTTTCAATTTCCCCAATAAGTTATCGACGGTGTTGATGATATGTTTGGCGTAGTAGTCGTAGAATGAGTTGACGTTGAGGTCTTTGGTGGTTTTAAATGGGGAAGGAGTTGAGGCCAGGCTGATGGTTTGGATCTGGTGGTTGAATAAACAGCATAATACTGCTTTTTGTAAAAGGTTTAAATTGGTCAATTTGGTCATGGAATTCCCTCCAAACGCATTGGTACAAATGGTGGCAACGTTGGCAATGCTGACTTTGGGGGCATTGAACCAGGTCAACTGGTTTAAGTCGTGCGTACTGTTTGATTTGACTGAGTGTTCCACCATTTCGATGGCTTTGTAACAGATGTCAAAACTTTTTCTTAAATCACCAGTGACACTGGCGGCTTTTTTACAACAAAGTTGGATGGCCACCGGGTGAATTATGGGTATGAATGATTCTTGGTAATTTTCTTTATCGGAATCATCATCCATCAATGATTTAAGTTTATGAATAATCACCAGTTTGATTTGGTTGGCAGAATAAGGTAAGAATGCAAGTGATTGGGGGTTTAATCCGTTGGTTTTCAACCGGGGTAAGAATTTATCGGTTAAATCAAGCGCATTGGAAATCCCAATGAGGATGAGCTTGACGGTAAACAAGTCACTCTTACCACTCGAGGCACAATTGAAAAGTTGGAACAATACTTGCTGATCCTTGGTGATTAAATAATCCATTTCATCAAGTAGGATCACCACCGATTTGAGTTTGGGGTGTTTATCAACAAAGAGTTGATATACGTCATCAAAGCTCTTTCTCTTCCCAAACGTGGTGGACTGGGTGCCGGTGATGGCACAGTATATCTCGTGGAAAATGTGTTCTGGCTTAGAAACCGTCATACAGTTGATTTTTATAAGCTTAACCTCGGGATGCTTGTTCATCTTATTACTGATGTATTGGAATGACAAATTGACCTGGGCCGTTTTCCCCGTACCTGGAGGGCCAGATATGTAGAGACTATTGCACATGTTGTCGTTTATACTATCAAGCAAAAACTGGTTCAACTTGTGCCCTTCTTCGTCTCTACCAGTAAGAGTAGCGTGATTGCTGATATCATTGTTGCAACCACGTTGAAACAACCCTTTTGCCCGCGAGTAAATATTGCGAGTTTGTTTAGAACCACCAGTGACGGGAGTCTTGGTAGGGGTGGTGGGTGGAGTAGCAATGGCTAGTTTTTTGGGACTGGGTTCATCAGCCAAACTCAAGTCCAACACACGCTTCTTGGCTGGCGTGGTAGGGGGAGAGAGGGGGAGATTCACCGACTGTTTATTAGCACCCAAGGCACTCTTGACAGGAACGCAGTCAACGCTGATTCTCTTACTTCTTCTCAATTCCATGGTGTATTATTTGGTGGTCTATAATTATACAAGAGATGGAAATATTTAAAAACTATAGGATAGATGAGATTATATATATGAAAATTTTCGAGACGCGTATCAAAATTTTTCGTGTAATTTTTTTTTTTTTTTTGTCTCAGATTTATTAGTGAAATTGTCAGTGGTACAAAAACGCCATTAAATTAGGTGCCGATTATCAATTTTTATCCCATTGAGGCAACCTTATCATGATCATCATAACTGGTTGAAGTTCTGGTTGAAGTTCTGGTTGTTTGATATCTAGAGCGAGCACTGGTAGTTGGTGCTGGCGTAGTTTGTAAGTGGAGCGGTTCCAAGACAGTATCTCATAGGGAGTGCCAGATGACGGGGTTTTCTCAGTTGAGGGCCCCTCAGTTGTGAGGCTTGTGGGTCGAGGATGATGTTTTCCGTTGGCTATGAGGTTTTCAGTGGACTAGGAGTTAGTCTGCTTCAAATCTTGTTCCAAGTCTTTTAGGATTCGAGTCAAGGTCTCGTTCTTACGCGTCACCATGTACAAGTCGGAGGGCTTGATCACCGACCGACCAGCATGGTTGGCAAAGAGCTCTAGGTCCTCGCCGAGGTTGATCAATTGGCTGTATACGAGCTCCACCAAAGCAGCAACAAATGTAGGAGTGGTGCTGACTTCTCCCCCTTCTAATCGAGGCACTTGTTCTTCCACGATCTTGGCCACCATAAGGTAGATTGTCGATTTGAGCTGGATCGACACTTCGGACGGAACGGATGCTGACGACATACTGTTTGACTTTGTGAAGTGTATGAATATACAAGTGTAGGTATCGTTATTCAAGAAGAGTTGATTCACCCGGCAAATTTTCAACTTTGAAAAAAGGTGTCTGGGCTTGGGTGGTGTATGGGTGTTTTACTAGGCTGCTCTCAGTGGCTCAATAGCTTTCAGCAAGTGAAGAGAGTTTACAGACATTAAGTGACTTACAAGCCAAGAAGTAAGCATTGATTGAGTTAGGTTAAGTATTTGCAAGTACTTCTGTAGGTTAAGTGTTTGCAAGTACTTCTGTAGGTTAAGTGTTTGCAAGTACTTCTTTAGGTTAAGTGTTTGCAAGTACTTCTCTAGGTTAAGAATTTGCAAGTACTTCTGTAGGCTAAGTTCTTGTGTAGGTCAAGTATTTGTCAAGTATTTGCAAGGACTTTATAGGTCAAGTAATTGCATTATCTGATCAAGGCAGAGACTATGGACTAGTATTGATATAGTGATGCTTTATGATTCTCCGTGTGGTTTGGGTGGTTTTTTCCGGCCCCAACTTTTTCCCGCCCCTATCTTCAAATGCGAAAATTACTCCACTGAATTATTCCATGAATGTTAACGTCTTGATGTTGAAACCCACTTACTATCAATGTCCAAAAATCATAGCTACCCCATTTAAGTATGACATCCAAGGTTAGAAAAGGCTTGTCCTATGTGTTGGGCGATGGAAATGGTAGTGAGAACCATATTCTCCCCATCAATGCCATGCAATTCAGTTCTCGATTTAATAAACTATATACTGGGGGTCGTGATGGGACCGTGAAAGAATGGACTCCATCCAATTTCAATAATAAAGTGACCAACCTGATTCAGGATACAGTGGTGTCCGAGGATGATGATCAATTCGAATTTAATGATAGTTATATTGACTCCAGTGACAACCCCCATGTCCATGATGAGGGGAATTCCGGTACTCCCAATCTTGATTTCGATCAAGATGTCGATGAAAAAGTACTTAAATTAGAAACCGCCATCTCATCCAATCCCGTGCCTTATCATTCACCCGAATTGAAGTATGATTCGGGCTTAACCAATAACTATAATATTCATTTTGATTGGATCAATGATTTACAACTCGTTAATCAAGATCAACAATTAGTATCTTGTTCTTCAGATTTATCATTGAAACTAATTGATTTGACTCAAGGTTGTAATAATGCCGAAACTCAACATAATTTGGAAAATAGTGTTACCAGCTTAAGAACCAATAAATCCACATTATCATCAGATCATAATAATGGATTGATTCACCGATTCCCCAATATTCACACCGATTATATCAAACGATTATCCTATATAAAACCAGCACATCAAATCATCAGTGGTGGCTTGGACGGAACAGTGGTGATTTGGGATCTTGCCTCCTTGAAACCGGTCCAGAATTTCAAAAATGTCTCGAGTAATAGTCATAATTCTTCCTTACCATCCTCAATTTACTCATTATCCAACAATAATGCTAATCTCATAAGTACAGGAGGTCCCAATAGTACCATCAATCTCTATGATAAACGTGCTTCTCCCAATAATAATAATCATTTTATCCGTAAATTGATCGGACACCAGGATAATATTCGTTGTTTGTTAATGAATGATACCTTCATCTTGAGTGGTTCTTCTGATACCACCATCAAATTATGGGATCTTCGTAACTTTAAAGTTTATAAAAATTTTGACTTCCATGAAGATGCAGTATGGAGTTTGGCCTCAGTTTCAGAACATGATTTTAACATTTTTTATTCGGGGGATAAAGCCGGTAATATCATCAAAACGGATTTGTCTTATCTCTCTCATAACGTGGGTGATGATTTATTCCCAGGTACCGATACTTTCACATCCACTGATACGACTTTTATAGACGAAAAATTGGGGATCTCCACCTTGGTGGCCAAAAATGATCATCCAATTATATCCTTGTGTGTTGAGGCTCAATATGAATCACGTAGATCTTTATCCGGTATTGAAAAAGAAAAATCATTATTTGCATCGACTTATCTGGCCCTTAATCGTTATCATATTCCTCACACCGATCAGTTATCTCGATATCAGTACTTACGGACCTGTTTGGATTATACGTTGAACCATCACGATAATGAAGAATTCGCTGCCGCTGCTTTGATTGATGGAGGCGCAACAACCGGTGCTGGTGTTTCGGAAAATAATGATCTAAATTCTGATTTCTATGATATTGTTAGTCATTTATCCATGGATACTAATAATTATGATATTCAATCATCGTTTTCAGGAGGTATGGCCACAAATCAAGGTCCCGGTGGTGGCTATTCACTTCAATATAATAACGATTTTGATCGAGATTCAAATATCATTAATGATACTAATGACGACGATAATGAGTATACTTCGATGTTTTTAAATATCAATGGTGGTGGCCCATCAATGGAATTCGTGAACACTTACAAAGAGGATTTATGGAATAGTAAATTGGGTCATAATGACCCAGCTCCATCACATACAGAATCCTCTAACGAATTCATTAATGAAACCCCGATTGAAATCTTGTTAAATCCCATCTCTGTCCATCAAATAGAATTGATTCCTTTCAATAAGTCACCCATTGATAAATTCCAATTGACTCCAAAAAGTATCATTTCCAAAAAATTGTTTAATAATAAGCGTTGGATGTTGGTATTATATCTAAATGGTGATATCAAGATTTGGGATATTTTCATTTGTAAAGAAATAAAATCCTTTGGTAACAAATCAAGTAATTCCAACAGTCCCATGTCAAAAGAGATGGTGGAGAAAAAATTAAAAGAAATGGAAATCATTTTCCAAGAATATCAAACAAATGATACTCTAATAAATTGGTGTGAAGTCGAAATCAAATCAGGTAAATTGATGGTCACTTTGAAAGAAACCTCCTTCAACAACGTTGAAATATATTATGATGACTTAATTTCTCAGTACCCTTACCTTGACTTCAATCACGCTGATAATGTTGCTGGTTCGAAAAATAAAAAAGTTAGAGTGGGTCCAGATGACCGTTTTTTCATATCACGTATATTGTTGAATTCTCTTTTCCATAATTATGCCTTATACGAATGGGAATTCGATAAGCATTTGAGAGAGGAATTGAAGGATTTGAAACCCAAGACTAGAACCTCTTACTTTGGGTATGGAGGTGGTTCCACAAATGATGCTTATAATAATGGTGCATCTGAATCTAACTCAGTCGTATCCGGTGGTGTTTCTGCCGGTGATGATGGGTCTAATCTGGCCCCTCTTAAACGAATGAGAATGTTTAGTCGGAAATCCTCCAGGAACAACATATCACTCCTGCAGCAGTCTCAGGCAAACCAAGCAGTACAATCCCAAACCAATAGTCCCACGGTGTCGGCCGTTAGTGGTGATGTGCCCAGTAGTATCAATGGCGATGTGTCGACTGTATCCAACGAGGTATCAACTAGCGAGGACACTGCCAGACCTTCTCTCAACGAACTTGCGTCCCCTGCCAATGAAGACTCGATCTTGAAGATGCTACAATTCAACAAGAGAAGATATATGGAGAAGTACAACTCTTCCGATAAACACCTGAAGCTTATTGATTCCTTACTAAAAATATATTCAAACGATCCATCATTAAATGATCTGTACAAAGAGGAAGAGTTTGAACTGCACAAACCATTAATTCAACCCCATCGATTACCTTCCAACTTATTGATCATCATTTTTGAAAGCTCTTCGGAGTTAGGTAATTATCGGGACGTGTGCAGTTTTCACTTTGAAGATTTGTTGAAGTTGAATCTCCACGCTCAAACTGAAACTAATAAAAATCTCATAAATGATTTAAGAAACCATTTGCCCAAGTGGATTGGTCAACCTATATTATATGACAGATTCCCGGTAAAGGAAAGCCCCAAGATTGCGTTCCAACTACTCGAAGTGGACTATGCCACCCTTCCTGCAAACAAAAAAATTGGTGGTAAGACTCAACGTAAGATTAAGAAATTACCGGTGTTAGAAAGCTCCATCAAGTTGACCTCCCATAACATGCTAAGAGTTAGTAAGATCTTAACCTATTTAACTGAGAAGTTCGAATCAAGAACAACCGAAATGAAGGATCATAAGGTCCCTACCGATTGGCTCGTTCTCGAATGTAAAGGAGAGGAACTTCCTAATAACATGACATTACAAACTATCAAAACCAAGATTTGGAAAAGCAGCTCCGATATTGAGTTGAGATTCAGAAGAAAGTATGATTAACCCTTACTCTCAGTGTACTTATATAGTTTATAGAAATATAACAACCTCTTATGGGTTTATTCTACCCATATCTTCAAAATTTCTAAATTCTTTGATATATTGATCACGTGTAATCATTTGTGTGCAGGATAATATTATTAGAGATGAGAAAAAAAAAAAGTGAGTTGAAAAATCCTAAATAGACAGAAAAAAAAAAGAAATATAGAGATGATATAACGACAAATTCATCAACGAAATACTTGGAAGAGAAGCAGCTTCCTGACCCTTATCCAGCATCCATCTATATACAGATACCTAGCGTATCCCTGCCCCATTAAATTCCCCCTCATCACATATAATAGCATAAATACACATACGCAGCCATGGAAGAAACCGACAGAACTGTTTCTCGTTTATGGAGATCTTTCAAGACCGTTAAAGAATTGGTGAAAGATAGAGGGTTTTATATCACTCAAGAAGAAGTCGACATGACTTTAGAGGAGTTCAGAAGTAAGATATGTAACGATATGGGAGAACCACAAAGAAAACTAATGTGTTTCCAAGCTAACCCAACTGCCGAATCATTAGAAAAATTTCCAGATATGGGTTCTTTATGGGTTGAATTTTGTGATGAAGCATCTGTTGGTATTAAAACAATGAGAAACTTCTGTATTCATATTAGTGAGAAGAATTTCAGCACTGGTATTTTCATTTATCAAAACTCGATTACTCCTAGTGCTAACAAATTAATTCCAACCGTTTCACCAGCATCTATTGAAACTTTCCAAGAAAGTGACTTAATCGTTAACATCACTCATCATGAATTAGTGCCAAAACACATAAGATTATCAAGAGAAGAAAAGAAGGAATTATTGGAAAGATATAGATTAAAGGAATCCCAATTACCAAGAATCCAAAGAGAGGATCCTGTTGCTAGATATATGGGTTTGAAGAGAGGTGAAATTGTTAAAATTATCAGAAGATCCGAAACTTCTGGCCGTTACGCCTCTTATAGAATCTGTTTGTAATTTTGGCTCTCTGTCAATTAGATATTTAAAAAATGAAAAAACAAAAATACAATCAAATTAAAAAAACTCGAAAATCGAAAATGAAAACAAAAAAAAAAAAAATCACCTAATAATTTATCTCAAATAACGCCTCTGTTGTATAGCATAGTTAGTAGAGTTTTGTAATATAGTTCATTGATACATTTATGATTAGTAGGAAGGTTATTCTATAATAATAAACAAAAATCTATTTAGTATACGAAGATTGATTTACGGTAGCAGCAACCACGCTATCTCTCACTCCAGTCCACCATTTAACATTATCCAAATCCACATGAGCGGCTGGGCTCACTTCAACCCCTTGATTACTTAAGAAGACGGGGCCAATTGTAATAATCAAGCTGTCGATTATTTTTGAAGTCAAAGAATGGTAGTGTAATAAGTCATTGATTATGGTAGCTCCACCTTCCACCATTACGGAATCGATTCCCAATTCCACCAATGTAGCTAATATAAGATCCCAATTAGGTATTGATTTATTATTTGATAATTCCAACTTTACAAACTGACCGCCCTGTTCATGCAATACTTGTACATCGGCCAGTCTCAATTCTGTCTTATTATCAACTATTATGAACGGAGCTAATCCTTCGTCTGAATCGACCAATTTACGTAATTGTGAGTTCAGATAATGCCATTTTGAATTTGGATCAAGAATAATGGGTCTTATTTTTTTGGCTGCATCTGTATCTGATTTATACCGACAGTTCAATTTGGGATCATCGGCTAAAACGGTCCCACTCCCAACCAAGATTCCCGCATGTTTGGATCGTATATAGTGGGTCATCGTTTTAGTTTCAAGATGAGAAATTACGGTCCGTTCACCGGGTTTGGCAGCTATACGAGAATCCAACGATTGAGCGTATGATAATGTCACGAATGGTCGTTTAACACCATCATGATTGATTTTGCGAGGGAAGTAGTCTTCCAAGAAGGGGACGAGAGATTGTGGAAGTGGTATTAGGGACATGATACGGTGATTGAAGAGAAAAGAATTCTAGCTGCAATGAAAAAGTCTGGAGTATTTATGTCCGCAGATCCAACAAAAAAAAAAGAAAAAAAAAAGTCAGATCTGTCTAAGAGAATATACAATCTACACCGGTTATCGGAATATACGAAATCATAACGTCATTAACTATATATACAAGATCTATTTCTTTAGTTTGAGTCTGGTGGGTCGAGAGTGGTCTTTAGAGTTGTCATCATCTGGATCCACCTGGGTGTAATCACGTTTCAAGAATTTTTGTTGAATGTCATCATCATCATGATAAAACGCACCTTTATGATAATTTTTCGATGGATTGGACCGATTTTGATCTTGTTGGTTGGTACGAGTCTCGAAATCCTTTAATAAATCAGCTTCAGATAAGAGTTTCCTCCTGATTACTTCATCTTTGGCATCTTCTTGTAGTTGTATTGCAGCCCGATCTCGTTGGTACCGATTGAATTCACGAACTTTCCAGTCGTAGTATTCCTGTTCAGGATCGAGGTCGTCGGTATCATCGACATCATCAAAGTTGTCCTCGTTCTCGAGCACCTCATCCACTCTTCGTGTGTGTTCTACCTTGGACAATGTGATCTCTCGTAGCCTGTCGGACCCTGGCTGTGCCTCAGAGGTTGGTTGGGGCTTCCGTTGAGTCTTAGAGAGGAACACTGGCTTCAAAATAACCTGGTCATCACTGTCACTATCACTGTCACTATCACTTTCACTTCCACTTTCACTTCCACTATCACTGCCACTTTCACTGCCACTACCACTTCCACTTTCACTGCCACTCCCGCT
Source organism: Hyphopichia wangnamkhiaoensis (assembly GCA_030578475.1). Taxonomy (NCBI): domain Eukaryota; kingdom Fungi; phylum Ascomycota; class Pichiomycetes; order Serinales; family Debaryomycetaceae; genus Hyphopichia; species Hyphopichia wangnamkhiaoensis. The sequence continues at coordinate 47,246 of JAJMSM010000032.1, forward strand.
GGACGCGGACTCAGATGGCTCGTTCAGACCCTGACGCGTCTTGGCTGTTGTTGTTGTTGTTTTGGTTGACATCATTGGAGGGGAAGTCGAATTATCATATGCCAATACAAAATGGTCCCCTATTTCTTTGGTGGTCGGCTATAAACAAAAAGGTAAGCTGATAACTTCCGGGTGGTGTTCTGAACTTTGTGTTTCAAAGGTGGAAACACAATCCTTTATATGGTGATATTATTGTTATTGTAATTGTAATTATTATTGTTGTTGTTGTTGCTGCTGCTGCTGTTGAAGGGTCGTGTACAGATGCCCAAAAGTCTCCATGCTCCACCAGAAAGCATTCACCGTTACAGTCACTGCCGCTACCTCTTAAAGATCCAGCGTGGTCCCTATGTTCTACACCCGAGTCTGCCGTACCCTGGTGTCCCTTTGAATCGTGTTGTGAAGATTCTTCCAGACGTAAATCTGCCCTTTGTTCTAAAACGGTTTTTTTGTGTCACTGAAAAATTTTGACTCTCGCTTCTTTTTTTTTTTTTTTTTCAGTCGCGAAAAAAAAAAAAAAGCTATGCCTTAAAAAAAAAAAAGCCAACATAACAAAGAAGGTAAATAAATAAAATAAGTAACCTTGCAAAAGCTACTTTTCGACGTAAATAACAGATCAACAAGTTGATAAAATACGTCAAAGAAGGTATTAGATATACTGATATTGTTACCGTTACTGCTGCTTCTGCTACTGTTGCTGAAAAGATAGTCCCATCCAGTTCCAAAGACTAGTTGTTTACTTTGGCCCGTTGTTGCTTTCTTTCTGTTTTCTCTGATCTGCTCTTCTCTGCTAGATTAGATACTTTACGATACTTTTGAAACCAGACTAGTGTGGGTTGTTGCTGCTGTGCTAGCCAAGTCATGTCTTCCATCCCCTATCCTACTTTTGACACTCCATTTGGGGTTGCTTTATGGCCCTTGTTTGACAAGTACGTCACCAAGCTTACCAACGGTGGGTTTGTTCCTTCCCAGTTTGAGTTTGTGGCCGGTGAATTACCTTTGTCTACTTTCCCACCCGTGGCTGCTGCTATCACCACTTACTATGTGGTTATTTTCGGAGGGAACTACCTATTCAAGAAATTGAACTTGACTCCTTTGGTGTTGAATGGTTTGTTTCAAATTCACAATCTTTTCTTGACCTCTCTTTCATTCACCTTGTTGACCTTGATGGCTGAACAATTGATCCCCATCATCTATCACCATGGTATTTTTTACGCCATTTGTGATACCAACGCCTGGACTCAAGAATTGGTTTGTTTGTACTATTTGAATTACTTGACCAAATTCTGTGAATTCTTGGATACCGTGTTCCTCGTGGTTAAACAGAAAAAATTGACCTTCTTACACACTTATCATCATGGTGCCACCGCCTTGTTATGTTACACCCAATTAATCGGATTGACCCCTATCTCCTGGGTTCCTATTTCCCTTAATTTGGGGGTCCATGTGGTTATGTACTGGTACTACTTCTTGGCCGCTAGAGGTATTAGAGTCTGGTGGAAAGAATGGGTCACTCGTTTCCAAATCATTCAATTCATCTTGGATTTAGGATTCGTCTATTTCGCCACTTATCAAAAATTGATCTTCACTTACTTCCCTGATTACCTTGACGTCTTACCTGTTTGTGGTGACTGTGCCGGTACCATGTTGGCTGCTTTCTCAGGTTGTGCCATTCTTTCTTCTTACTTACTCTTGTTCATTGCTTTCTACATTGACGTCTATAAGAAGAAATCTTCTAAAAAGGCAAAGAAAGTTAAGGCCACTAAAGGTGGTGTTGCTGCTCGTCTTAATGAATACGTTTACGTTTCAGGTAGATCCGACTCTCCTGCCCCTGAAGCTTCTGCTCCTCGTTCCAGAAAGGCCTGATCCTGTCCCTGCTGTCGGTGTCTTCCTATCTACACACTGTACATTATTTATTTATTAGTACACCTTCTCCAAAAAAGAAGAAAAACTTAAAAAAATAATTTTGAAAAAATTTGAAAAAAAAAATGAATACCCCCATCTACGGCATTGTATCATAACACTCCGTTTTAGAGCACTTTAAATTAGACGTTTCCTTCCTTTCTTGTTTAAAGATACAGTCAAATGGTTGATGAATTCTTTCCTTTAATTCTATCTCTGATTACATTTTCCATCAATTGGTTGTCCTAGTATTTTTTTTTTTTTTTTTGAATAAAACTATTCTTAATTTATATATACTTTATATATCTATATCCTTATTTAATATTTAATTGTTCATGATCTTAATCTTTCTCTTGTTTCTTCTATAATATACATCAATGTTTCTTTATATTCAGTGCTTACCATCAATTTCACTGCGAGTAGGAATACTTTCTGCAGCGCCTTTCTTCTGAATAACAATCCCACTGGCAGTGGTGGCAAAATTAATGGCTTCTTTCAATGATTTACCTTCAGCCAATTGTACAACGACTCCCCCGAAAAATGTGTCCCCAGCTCCTGTGGTATCAACCACTTGTTCAACTTTGACTGATTTAACAAATTGACTCGAACTATCTTTACTAGTATAAATAGACCCCAAGCTACCCATGGTAATAACCACAGTACTTACATTCTTTTGGTTTATGAGCTGCTGCAATTTCAGAGCTAATTGGCTAAACCCTTCAACACGATCTTGGCTAATGGTTTGATTGAATTGGTTACTTTCTTCTTCACTCAATAAGTTTCGAGCAACGTCCAATGCTTCACCCTCATTAACAATCAATAAGTCGATCTCAGACCAGGTGCTGGCTGTAATTAATTCCGGCTTGTATGGCGAAGGGTTGTAGGCAATGTTTATATGAGGACGATTTTTATGAATCCAAGCAATTGATTTAATAGTATCAGGATACTCATTTTGTAATAAGACAAAATCATTAGTCCCTTCCTGTGTTGTGAAATAGGTTTCGTAATCCTGTTCACTGGGTTTTAAATCTCCATTGGCGCCAGCGGTAATCAATATACGATTTTCTCCACTTTGTTCCTCCACCAAAATTACGGCTACCCCCGATGATTGATTCTCAATCGTCTTGATATATTGAGTGTCAACGCCGGCTTCAACCAATGATTGTTTCAACTCTTTACCAAAAGAATCACTACCAATGTTTCCCACCATGCGTATTTTGGTACCAATTGAAGGATTTGATAATCGAGCCGTGGCTAAGGCTTCATTCAACCCTTTACCACCAAGATGATTCTCAAAACTATTGGCTTGGTAAGTTTCCCCTCCAGCAGGGACCTTGTTAGTATAAGTGACTAGATCGTAGTTTAATGATCCAATTACCGTGATTGTGGACATGCTTGCTTGATTTATGGTCTGCTTTGCTAGTTTTTTTTTTTTTTTTGGTTGATTGAAATACTGGGGTAGAAATACGTTTGCGAGTTTCGATTTTTCAATTGTTTTGAGAAATTTTCATTTTCTTTATTTTTTTTCTAGCAACGCCGTATTGATTGGTCTTTAAAAAAAGGAAAAGAAAAAAAACTACTACAATGTAACATTACAAACATAAAGTAATTTTATTAAATATAGATGTATAAACATATATAAAGAAATGAAATAAGTTATCCAGTTTACTGGCCGTTTTGTTTGGCCATTCTCTTCAATCTCATCTTTTCGGCAAAAGTCAATGGCTTATCACCAGATGGAGCTGGAGATGCAGATTGAGAAGGAGGAGATGGACGAGGTTGACTACGAGTAGAGGTACCTTGTCTCTTAGCAAGTTCATCTTCCATTTCTTGTCTTCTTTTGGCAATTTCGGCATCTTTTTCTCTTTGAACTCTTAATTCTTCTCTGAATTTAGCTAATTCAGCTTCTTTAGCTTCTTTAGCAGCTTTTTCTTCTTCTTCCCTGGCTTCAGCTTCACGTCTAGCTCTTAATTGCTCGATACGGTGTCTCTTGACTTCTTCAATACGTTGGTGTTTAGCTTCAGCTAATTCAGCATCAGCTTGTTTCTTCAAATCAGCTAATTTGGTGGCATTCTTAGCATTGATACCACCAACGAATGAAGAATAGTCGGGGAGAATACGAGACAAACGATCTCTTAAAGTAATAGAATCAGCATGTTCTTTCTTGGCTTTGGCAATTCTGGCTTGTTTGAATTCTTCATATTGTTTAACATAAACATCTTTTTGAGCTTGAGCATCTTTTTCCAATAATTGTAATTCATAACGTCTATAAGCTCTTTCAGCGTGATCAGTTTTCTTAGAGACAACCTTTAATTTATCTTCTAATTCTTTCTTATCCTTGTTCAATTGTTCAATTTGCATAAGACGTAACTTATCGGTATCTAAGTCTTGTAAGTTGTTTAAGTCAATCTTAATAATACCTTTAGCGTTAATTTCTTCAGCCATTTTTCTTTTATCATTTTCCAAGATTCTACGCTTTTCATTTTCCAATTTTTCTCTATTCTTTCTTTCTTGTTCAGCAACCAATCTTTCTTGTTCAGCTTTTTGTTCAGCAATAATTCTTTCTTGTTTCAATCTGGCAGCTTCTTCTTCTTGTTCACGTTTCAATTTGTCAGCAAGACGTTTACGTTCTTCCATAACTTTAACACGAGATGCAATTTCTTCTTGTTCTCTAACCACATCATGGAAAGCACTCTGTAAAGCAAGTTCACGTCTGTATTTGGCACGAGCCTCGTATTGAGGGTCAATGATTTTAGCAGAAGAAGATAAGGTGAAAGCCAATTTGGATAATTGAGTTCTAACCAATTCAGATGGAGACATTTGTAATTTAGAAGGTAATTTATCATTGAATGAATCTTCAAATGGATTGGATTTGAAGTTAACCACATTGGTTTCATGGTCGATACTTAATGACAAATGACCATCTTTAACAGCGTTAACAATCAAATCTTCAACTTCCAAAGGAGTCAAGGTAAAGTCAGTACCTTCCAAAATACCCAAAGACACTAAGAAATCCAATTTAACAGATTCATAAATTTGAGAGATTTGTTGGAATAATCTGATTAAAATAACTCTGGTTAAAGTTGGAACGTATTGTTTATAATCTTTGTCTTGTTCAATACCTTTGAAGATTTCGGCAATCTTATTTTTAGCAGTTAATGGGTGGAATTCGGATTCTTTTAAAACGTCATATAACTTTTTGACTGATGGATCAACAAAATTTAAGATGTTTCTGTTGGTAAGGGATTGAATTAAACCATCTCTGGTTGGAACTTGACTCAAGTTCAATAAAGAGGATAATTTAGAGTTCTTGGCTTTGTGTTCATCAACAACGGTTTCATTGGTAGTTAAAGATTTGGTAGGAATGGCCAAAGTAGACAACACGAGAATGGAAGCGTAGTGACTTAATTCTTCATCGGTAGCATTAGGAGATTGGGAATACAAGTTGAAGAATTTATTCCAAGCAGCAGCATGGAATAAGGAATTATCAGAAACAGCAAAGATTCTGGCCAAGTTTTCATAATAATTAGCCATCATGACTGGTTTAGGAGCTTTTTTGGAAGCAGTGATTAAAGTGTGAACGTCATCAACGGAACGGAAAGATTCTTGCCATAATTCCAATTTAACAGAAATGTTTAATTGGAAGAAACGTTGATCCAAGTAACGTTGAACGGTTTCAGAATCAGACAAATCAATAGCATTGTTATTAGCACCAGTCTTGGTGGTTTGAGTGGTGACTGATTGCATATGAGCTCTTAACAATTCACATAATCTTCTAAATTCAGCCTTTCTGTTAAATTTCAAACAAAATTGGAAAGCTTGAGTAACGATGGCAGAATAAGTAACTTCCAATTTGGAGTTGTTTCTCAAGATATCCAAAGTGGCTCTTAAAGCTTCCCATAAGAATCTTAACCAAGGAGTAACCAACTCACGTTCAGTACGATCGGCAGAATCAGTATTAGAAACAGCTGACAATAAGATACTTTCAGGAGTTTCAGCAACTTCCAAATCAACTTCTTCATTTTGGTCGATTTCAATATCGGCCTTGGCTTGAGCAGCATCTAATTTTTGTTCTGCTAATTGAACAAATTTACGCACAATAACTTGAACTGATTCCAACCCATTTTCAGATAATTGAACATTCTTCTTATATTGATGTAAAGCATCCTTGGCTAATTTCCCCTTTCTCAAATCAACGGCTAATTCAACGAGTAATAATGCAATGGGCTCCAAGTCATTCACTTGTAAATAACGAATTCTTTTCGAGGTAATCAATTCATACAAGGTTTCCAAAGCGGCTTCATTTTGCCCAACGGCGATCAAGTCTTCGGCACGCTTCAACACATTTTCCGGACGGAAGTTGTGGTTCTTGTGTGGTGGGGCCATCTTGGAGAGAGACTGGGTGTAACTGGTATGACTAGGGTTCCAGGTATGGCTGTGGTTAACACGGTCTTGAATCAAGAAGAAATTTTATTTCACCCTATCTATATGTTCAACACTGAAAAATCCTTCACCAACAACATAAAAAAAAAAAATAAAATAAAATAAGATAAAACAAAAAAAATTTTCCTTGGTCGTGTGAAGGTTGAATCTTTTTGGATGAGGCTCTCAGTTTTTCTGAAAAAATTCCACAAACTCAGCTTTTTTTTTTTTTTTTTTGTTTTTTGAGTGCTTCTAGTAAATTCATTTTGTGGCATTACATTTACAAATCAATCTATAATTGCAAAAAAGAGATATCGTTATAATGTATATATAGCCATACAACTATATATATGGAAATACAGCTATATAAATAGGCATACAACTGGGTACATGTGGCTATATCGATGTATTTTGTTTATAGATGTGACTATATCAATGGATATGGCTATATATGGTTGTAATGTACAAGAGGGAACAGGAATCGTGGTCATTACGATAGTTGGAAGTAAAGGGAGTTGATTAGATCAGAAGATGCATTAGAATGGAGGGAATTTTTCTTCCATTTGAGGAACCGACTTGGCCAAACCGTCTTTGTCTATGAGGATCAAGCTTAATTTTGGATCAATCCCGTATTCAGTGAACACTCTTCTGGAGTCGGTGTCTTGTTTGATGTGGGTATAATCGTAATTGCCAAAGTATCTGGCGTTTTCTTCTAAAACTATGTCTTCGTAGTGGAAGTAGTCTGATTCGGCGAGCACGGGCTCATTGGAGGCAACCTTCTTCTTTTTCGATTTTTGATCGTTGTTTTCTTCTTGGATGTTTGCAGCAACCAATTTATAAATTTTGGAAGGAATGAGGAAATAGTCGAATTCGTATTTCTCGTGTGCATCTTCCGCTTTGGCCATTTCTTCCAACAACATTTTGTACATGGGTGGAACCACTTCAACCGGCATGTTGATCATACGTTCACTTAAAATCAACCCCACCTTCAATTTTTTATTGGACTCTTTGCCTAACAATTTACGTAAAATCATGTTAAATTCGGTGTTTTGGCTGGTTTTTTCAAAAAAATAATCAATCAACCCTCTAACACTTGGTTTGTCTCCGTGTTCAGCTAAATTGATGACGGATAATAATGCAAAGGGATCACTTTCTTCTCCCTCGGTCTTGATGGTGGTCCCGACCGAGTTCTTAGTTAAGATTAAGTCTGCCAAACCGGAAATATCAAACATGTTGCAATCGTCCCCGAAAAGTTGACGGAGAAAAGTTTTGGTGGCATGGAAATCAACATCGGGATTCAAATCAAAGTAGTCAAAGTCAACATTGACAATTTCTTCTTCTTCTTGTGGTTGTTCTTGTTCCATTTCATTTTCAGAGTCAGTCGAACTGACATCAATGTCGGAATCAGATTCTTCAACTGGTCTTTTAGCCATCTTTTACTATAGGGGTGTCGTGTTTAACTAGTTAATCTTTAAAAAGGACCTGGTGAAAAACTATCTGCGATGACTTTTTTTTTTTTTCAACTTCGTTTTTTTTTTTTTTTGCTTTCTATTGTTTTTTTTCTTTTAGTATAATTTTTGTACAGTGCGATATGATAAAGTTATGATGATAACTATTCTTCATATTTGATTATATATGAAACCATTGACCTAATGTCATTAATCCAAGGCTACTCCTCTGATTCGAACAGTGAGGATGGGAAGGCTGAGCCTATCCCTCAATTACCGCGTTATAATTTTGCAGCGGCCCCCGATGTCAAGATAGATACCCAAAATACTCTGCAACTAGTTATGACAAACTCTTTCCCCAATGAAAAGATCATAACACAACGCTCTAACTTTGGTGGAAAGCTACAGAATGACTACTTAACCAAGGCTGATTTCGAGTTTCAGAAGAAAATGGCTAGTAAAAGAACAAAAAGCTCGGAGGGAAAGAAAAAATCAAAGAAATCAAAGAAATCAAAAGATACCGATGACTTCAATTATGTTGGACCTTGGGCAAGTAATTCTTCTGAAAGTGAACCAATCGAGCAGTCGGAAAGTGAATCACAAGATTCTGGTAAAGATGACGAAGAGGAGGAGGAACCAGTGACTGAAGATGAATCATATATAATAGGAACCCCCAAAGTTACTACTGAATTTCTTGGTTCTTCCAAACATGATTACTTGGGTAGATCCTACATGCATATACCGAGAGATCTTAATGTCAGCTTAACAAAAACCCCTGGCTCACAGGAATGTTTTGTCCCGAAAAAAATCATGCATACTTATAAAGGTCATAGTAAAGGAATCACCAAACTTGAATTTTTCCCCAAGTCAGGTCACTTGCTATTATCTGCAAGTAACGACGGTAAAATCTACTTATGGGATGCTTTTCATAAACGTGAATTGCTCCGTGGTTTTTATGGACACACTCAAGCAGTCAAGGATGTAACCTTCAATGATAACGGTAGTCAATTTTTGAGTTGTGGGTTCGATAAGAAAATTATACTTTGGGAAACCGAAACGGGAAAAATTTTGAAAACGATCAAAGTTCGTTCCACTCCAAATGTGGTCAAATTTCGTCCTGAGCATAATAATGAATTCATAGTTGGGTTGATTAACCGTAATATCGAGCACTATGATTTAAGCTTACCTCAATTTGATACCCCAATCCAAACTTATGATCACCATCTCGGTGCCATTAATTCTCTAACAATTGTTGATGACGGGAATCGATTCATGTCCACATCCGATGATAAGACAGTCCGATTCTGGGATTGGCAAATTAATATCCCTGTAAAAGTTATCTCAGATCCTTCACAGCATTCAATGCCATTTGCAGCCATTTATCCTACTGAAAAATTTATTGCATTACAAAGTATGGATAATACAGTAAGTGTAATCCAAGGTCATGGTAAATATAAATTCAATAAGAAAAAGGTTTTCACCGGTCACAATGTTGCCGGTTATGGTATTGGGATCGATATAACCCCGGATGGAAAAATTTTAATGAGTGGAGATTCAAAAGGATATGGATATTTCTGGGATTGGAAAACTTGTAAACTCATTAATAAATTAAAAGTAAGTGATAAGTGTGTCAATTGTATTATAGCACATCCTCAAGAATCAAGTAAAGTTGCCATGGCTGGTTTCAAAGGTGACATTTACTACTGTGATTGATCGATTTTTTTTTTTTTCTTTATTTATAAAAGAGGTGTATTACTCAATATATCTATAAAAAAACTTTTCAGCTTTACCTTTATATCATATATCAATTGGAGTTACATAATAGTACATTTCTCTTTTTTGTATTCGTCTCGTCTTAAGCTTAGCTTCTTGTTGGCTTTGGTTTTCCTACCGGAATCATCACGATCATCGTCATGAGAAAAAATATGGTGTAAATGACCTCGTTTAGAATGCTCGTGTGAGTTCTGGGTTGTTGGTGGGCTTTTATAATCAAGGTTAATTGGAGAAACACGTTTGTCCAAACTGGTGTTAGATCCATTACCAACGGGACTATTTATATAAGGAGAACCAACATTACTCTTTGATTTCAGTCTTAGTTGAAATTTAAGTCTCCCAAGACTTGAGTCAGAATTAGATAGGTTCATATTTTGTAATTTTTCGTCAACTTCCTTAAGATCAGGTTTCGTGATGGGCGATTGAGGAGGTTGATTTTGATTAGTTGAAGGTAACGGTGCCGGAGGTCTTTCTTTATCATTCGATTGAGCTAAACTTATAGTATCACTCCACTGACTGTTTCTTCTAACCTTAGGGCTAACACCAACACCTACTCCCAGAGACAATGAAAATTCACGATGAGAGGATGCATGTTTAGTAGGATTTGGCAATTCTTTATAGTAATTTTTATTTTTATCGGTACAGTACCAAAAATATTTATTTCGAACGTCAACAAATCGAGAATCGGTGGGAATAACGTCAGGTATGGGAATACTGGAAGCATTACTGGTGGAAGTGTCAGTTTTATTCAAAGAATTAGCATCGTCTGATTTGACGCTTGCACTAGCGGTGTTTGAATTAGATGCTGACATTATAGGAGTTAAAGTATCATCTCCTGTCTCAGGAGCCGACCAATACTTTGACTTGAATCCCTTGGGAGGGATGATGATAGAGCCGGAGGATGTGTTGATTAGAGAGGAAGTGGAAGATGAGGCACTATTTTTCAAGTTAATACTTGAACTTGATGATCCACCTGCAGTTGAGTGAGAAGCCTCATCCAAGGACACAAGGCGATAGAATAGCATATAGGGCCATTCGGTATTAAATATTTCTTTGAATGATTTTTCTACTACGCGGCTTTTTTTCTTCATATCATCATATAAGTACCAAGTTGCATTATAGGCTTCTTCATCTGATTCATTGATATTATTGGTATTTTTGCGGATCACCGATACAAAATGGCCAGACGAGATAGAGGTACCACGATGGCATAAGGCACTTTCCAAGATCAATTTATATTCCCCTGAGGTATTATCATTGACATCATCAGCGACAAATTGGGGTAAATTTATTACTGGAGGGATGATGATTCTTTTTTGAGAACGATTAGCTTGTGAAGATTCGGCATTGAAAGAGTATCGTTTCAAACAAATGGGTAAGATTGGTTTACGCTTAGCAAATTCGGAGGAAGATTCTGCTATACTGGTATTATTGTTATCAATTTCATTATCGTCGGTATAGAAAGGCAAGAGTCTTAAGAACATCCATGCTGGGAGACTGACTTCTTTTGGTTTTGAGGTGATGGAGTCATTTTCGGTAGTTGACCAAAGCGAAAGAGTAGACGATCTAGTTCTGGTTTGGAACCGAGTTTGGTTTGATTTACTATCACTTCTTCTTCTTGTCTTGGGAGGAGGGGATGTTGGGGTATGAGTCAACAGATCAGTAGTGGGTGAGGAGGACATATTTTCCTGGGAGACTTCGGTATGTTCGGCGGTGGGTTCGTGTTTATGACCAGTGGAGGCTGGGACAACCACTTCGGGGATATCTTCAAACGTGATATCACCGCCGGGGTTAGGGCTGCTGTAAGTAAGGTCACTTAAACGTCTAGCCGATTCTAGAGTCGCTCTTCGTTCGAGCTCTCGTTTGACACTGATGGAATTATTGAAGTAGTGTTCGAGACATTCTTCGAGGAGAATGCCATCTTCCTCTTCGTCCTGATTTTCTGAGGTTGCGGATGTAGTCGGGTTGGTGATGGGAGTATTGGTATTTTCTATATGTTGATCCTCACTTTTATCGACGGGGATTTTGGAATCATCGGCGTCATCTTCTGGGATACTAACAAAGAGGATTCTTTCTTTAGAGTATTTGTGATCGTCTTTATCGAATTTCCCCCCGTGTTTAATATCGATTTTAAACGTGAGAAGGGGCATGGCCAACATTTCGGTGAGGAATTCAAACAACGTTGCCGAATCTTGTTGTCGATGACTCATTGCTTCATCAAACCCCAATTTTTTCAACACCTCGCATATTCTAATGGTTAAATCGGTGGTGATCAAGTTTCCAGACCTTAATAGATTAACGTAGAGTCGTAATAACCCCGAGAGTTGGTTGATAAGGTAATTATTATGTTGATTGGAAATGAATAGCATGGGTTCAAATGATTCTAAGTTGGCAAACATGGAAAATAAGAGGGCATCCAAGTAGCACATGACATTCTCCCAATTCTCGGCCCCCACGTAACTGATCAACCCGCCAAACTTATCGATGCCTTCATTAGTGATGAAGAGACCCTCGCTACTGAGCTGGTAGAATCGTATCAAGTGGAAAGTACGCACAATGTCTCCCTGGGTAAATGGACTCTTCAACAAGGCAATCACCTGGTTAACCGACGGTATAGGGGTTAGCTTCAACGTCTCGAAGTATTTGATGATAGTGGTGACGGCATGGGAGTTGCTCGAGTATTTCTTGGCCGTGGGTTTGAGCAACCCTTCGATCTCTCGATAGTTGTTACCCCGTGTATATGAATCAACGTACCAATGCCAGAAAGGTTCGTCGAATGCTGGTTTGGGGCCATCGGCACCAGACCCGCTCAGGAGCCGTAATCTTCTCTTAAACATACGAGATGCAACAGGTCACCACAGTGCAGCTAAACAATATGGTAGTTGTCAAATCAATGAAAGGATTATGTAAAAGTGAAGTCAGTCTGGATCGAAAACGGGAAAACGGGGTTTTATTGGGTTTTATTGTTGATAAGAATTCCTAAAGCCATATTGCCATATTAAAAATTCTCCAGGGCCTTTTCTTAAAAAAAAAAAAAAAAAAACCGCTCTCACCTCACGACAATCATCCGAACCCTAAAATTTTTTTTTTTTTTGTACATTTTTTATTTTTTTTTTTTTGGCTCTGACAAATCGGGGAATTAAGTTGGTGGTGTTCCTACAGTTTGAAATTGGAAGTAGTGGGCTGAGTTTAAAAGACATACATAGATGTTTATATATTCGTTAGTGGTTCGTTAAACGGTTAGACACCGGTGATGTTCAACTCGCGCATGCGATCGAGGACGTTATCCAAACGCTTGTCGAGGGTGCCATTTATATAGTCCAGTCTGGTTTGAGCGTCCAACTTACTCTGTAGATCATTAAGATGGTGATAGTTTTGGTTGAAGAAACGCAATTGAAGTTTGACAAACGATTCGAACGAAGGGTCGAGGTAGGGGATGCGGAGGTTGATTAGTTTTGGTAGTTCTGATTTCAACCGGCTGTTGAGTTCGTTATAGACTGCTTCAGACTGGATCAATTGTTGCTGGGATTCGTGGAGTTTCTGGCCATGATTGTCGTCTGGGGTTGGTTTTTCGATTAGTTTACGGACTTTGCTCTTCATGGCGTCGTAGTCGATTTTCTTGTGGGTTCGTTTCTTGATGGCTTCGTTGATCTCAATGTAGTAGGAATTGAAACGGGACACCGGGTTGATCACGGTTTGATAATAAGGCTGTTCCAATTCCAGAAGGGCCTTTTCGTTGAACTCTTTGAGCGAATGGTAGTACACTTGGGAAAATGCCTTATCGTGTTCGTCTTCTGGTTGGTCCTCGTCCTGGGCATGCTTATCCTTATCCTTCTTATCCGGCACTCCGTAGAATGAATTCAACACCTCACCAAGATTGACCTGGGCATGGCCCAAGATCTTGAGTGACTCCAAGTACTGCTTCAACTGCTTCTGTAAGTGTTTCAGATGTGACTCCATACTCTTGAATCGTTTTTCTTCAAAATCGTATTCCAAGTCCACCGTTTCTTCAATGGTGCCTGTCTTAAGCATCACCTGGACTCCGGCCCGATTGATGGCCTTCTTGATCCCGGTCCAACTCATGCTGTGTCTGCTGCTGCTTCAATAATACAAATTGACCTTGCTGGTGTTGAGTATGTGGGTCTATCGTGTGAAATGATATTTATATATATTTGTGGATAGGTTTCACATTTGTTTTAGTAAGAAAAAATAAGCGGTGCGAAATTATTACGGTAGTATCGGGGGGGATTGCAAAAAGGAGCACCGAGCGGAGTTTATGACAAATTAGTAATCGTCCATTATGACAAGATGAGACAAACAAGTATATTACAGATTGTATATTTAAGATTAGAGCTAAATGTATAAGGAGAAGTGAATTGTGTCGTATATACCTGATATAGTACATTATAATAGAAATTATGCATCTGCCGGTGAATGCATGATTTGGGTGACGAATTTCCCCAGGTATCGAGTGATACAAGCCACCGTCAACACGTCGTTACGGATCGAGGTAGTCATCAAGTGGTTAAGGATGACATGGTTGGGGATGGATAAATGGTAAGCTTCTTTATTCAGAGCGTAGTAGGAGCTATCGGCCCGTCTTAACGCAGGACGCTTGCTACCGGTACTAGAAGTAGTTTGGGTAGAAGACGAGGTGGACATTTGGTCTTGTTGTTGGTAGGAAGGCACCGGGGGTTTGAAGGCATCGTTGTTGTAGTGGTGATGATGGTGGTGATTAGGGTGGTTGTGGTGGTGGTTCCCACCACCACTGGTCAGTGAATTGGGGGAGGACAATTGGGGGATATTCTGGGCGTGTTGTTGATGTTGCGAGGACGAGATTTTATTGAGTAAGACGTTATTGAGATGAGCCGGGAGTTGAGGAGGTTCGGGTAATTCGTAGTCGGGGCCCTTATTTTTGAAATAATCATAATTGACGAACATTTCGGGGATTTCATTGGAGTAGGTGATTAATTTTGATGCCTGATCATGAGAATTCAAGAAAGAGCTCGAGAGATTTTCATGATAAGATACGTATTTATTGGATACGCTGGAATCTTCCAGTTCAAGTTTGATCAAGTCGTTATTTTTCAATTCAAGTTCATTTTCAATGGGATGTTCGATATGTTCGAAATCGGGGGTTTCTTTCAGGACACGAGCCAATAAACTATTTGATTTTTGATTAATGTAATCGACGTCGTGTTTCCCAGCCACCTGGATGATATTGGCATCGTAGTCACTCAGAGCATTGGTGTGGTTGGGTTGATTTTGCAGATGGTTGAATAGATGATGATGATCAATGACTTCAAACCAGTTGAAGAAGATACCTTCTTGATCGGTGGCGGTGGGTAGTTGTTCACTGACGCGGTATTCACTATTGATGATGTAAAGAAGTTTGTGGACTCCCAAGGGAAGACGGACGGTGGTGACGTACTCATTGGGGTGAACCAGCGATGGTTTCAACTTGATGACATCCCGCCAATTTGAAAATGAACCAATGATGGATATTTTATGGATGATTTCCTTGGTGGTGTTGACCCACTTGATTTCGACCGGGATGGTTTTGGTGGACCGATTGGTTTTACTCACGTAATCGACGCCTTGGTTGTGGTGTTGATTGTGATGGGTTTGTTGCTGTTGGTAGTCGTCGTTATCCATATGGGAAATATGGGCCGTAGGAGCCACAATCTTGGTGAAGTCAACTTTACTCAAATCAGGGGTGGGAGTATTTTCTTCCCGATTTTGCACCGGCAACTGACTTGACGAAGAATCGTCAAAGGGAGGGAACTGGGGGTGGCTATCGATTTCCATATCGGATTCGGCGTGATGCATGTGGATATCATGGTCGCCGTGAGTGATATCCTCGTCAACGTCACTGGTGGACCCACTGCCGGTATTGGACCCACTACTGTTATGATTGCTATCATGGTTGGGGATGATGTTTCTGCTCAATTCGGTGGCGTCGGTTTCAATCAACCCGTCATTCAACTCGTTATATTCATCTTCAATAAGATCGTTGGTGAATTGATTGTAAGTGGCTGTTGACTGCGACCGCTTCCGCGAGCCGTCACTCGACAGTACGGGAATCAACTGGGGCTGGTGGTGGTGGTGGTGGTGTTGTTGTTGCTGCTGCTGTTGCTGCTGTTGCTGCTGTTGCTGCTGTTGCTGCTGCTGTTGTTTCGACACCTCGTGGAGAATCATGTCGTTGAATTCATCCTCTAAGTTATGGGGCTGTCCCGCCGACGACTTGCGAACTGGCTCGTGGGACCCATTGGATAAATGGGCCCGTAGATGGGCCGTGGACTTCCTGGTGGATGGTAGTTGACTCGATGTGTTATTACCCATGATTGTCCATGTATACAGAAGAAGTAGAATCAGAGGTAAATCAAATGATGATGTTTGTTTAAAAAGAGATCATTAACCAGTTTTCTTATTTTTTGCCCTTGATTGTATTGTATTCTTTTTTGTAGAATAGCAAAAATAAAAAGTGGAACAATAGTGCAGGTTCTCCAGCTTAGTTTTTGTGAGCCCTATCCTCTGTGCAGAACACTGGCCTTTGGTCCATCTTCCTTCATCTTCCTTCATCTTCATCTTCATCTATTATCTAC
Source organism: Hyphopichia wangnamkhiaoensis (assembly GCA_030578475.1). NCBI lineage: Eukaryota > Fungi > Ascomycota > Pichiomycetes > Serinales > Debaryomycetaceae > Hyphopichia > Hyphopichia wangnamkhiaoensis. The sequence continues at coordinate 63,432 of JAJMSM010000032.1, forward strand.
AGTGATCTACAGTAGTAGCTTCAGGAGAGCATTTGGTATCGCTGATAGTATAGCAGAGAGTATAGCGGTGTAGCAGATAGTATAGCAGTGTAGCAGATAGTATAGCAGTGTAGCAGATAGTATAGCAGTGTAGCAGATAGTATAGCAGATAGTATAGCGGTGCAATAGTGGTGTAATGGTGAATTCGTAATTGACCATTACGTCACTTTTTCAAAACTACGATTATAATGTGATAGTCGAGTCGAATGCTGCTTTGGTGGGGATCAATGGCTTATAGTGAAGTTGTTAGTGTGAACTTAGTGCCCCCCGCACAGCACAGCGGGGTACCTCTTTAGGTTTACAGTTTTACGATTTTACGATTTTACAGATTATGATAGGGATAGATGGTTGATGGTATGGTATGGATACATGGTATGGGTATATGGTATGGGTATATGGTATGGGTATATGGTATGGGTATATGGTATGGGTATATGGTATGGGTATATGGTATGTAACACAGCCCGGTGCCGTGTGGTTATTGTCATCTTGCATTCAGTCTTGGACAATGACGTTTGACAAAGCTGGATTTTGCATTTTTATCAATTTTTCGCAATTATGGTCGATATTCTATCGAGTTGGGCTTGAAGCTGAGTGATTTCGCATCGATTGTCGTATTTTGAATAAAGATTGAATATTATGAATGAAGAATATAAAGAATATAAAGATAAGAATATTAAGAATATTAAGTATATAAAGTATGTAGAGAATGTAAAGAATATAAACCTTATTGAGAATATAAAGAATATCAGAATAAAGAATATCAGAATAAAGAATATCAGAATATAAAGAATATCAGAATAAAGAATATCAGAATATAAAGAATATCAGAATAAAGAATATCAGAATAAAGAATATCAGAATATAAAGAATATCAGAATATAAAGAATATCAGAATATAAAGAATATCAGAATAAAGAATATCAGAATAAAGAATATCAGAATATAAAGAATATCAGAATAAAGAATATCAGAATAAAGAATATCAGAATATAAAGAATATCAGAATATAAAGAATATCAGAATAAAGAATATCAGAATATAAAGAATATCAGAATAAAGAATATCAGAATATAAAGAATATCAGAATATAAAGAATATCAGAATAAAGAATATTAACAGAATATTAACAATATTGAACAATGAACGAATTTAATGGGATAGTTAAGGATTAGTAAAGGTTAAGGATAGTGTAGGATTAGTAAATGTTAAGGGTTCTGTGGTGCTTGTAGAGATGTAGAGATGTAGTGGGTGTACGGGCCTAAACTCACCTGCGAAATCAAAACATTCAACACAACAGTGGATAACCTCTTGATAACACTACTCAACCATCACACCATGAATGGGCCCCAATTGTTTCACCCTGGTAACGGGACCATCGTGGACGACAAGTACTCGTTCAACTTCTTCGATGCCTCCAAACCGCGTGAGGAACGTGATTTCAAAGAAATTTACCCCGACTTGAACGAACATCAACCGCTTAAAATTTTCGTTCTCGATGATCAACACAATGATATGGTGGAACCACCTTTGAATGAGGACCCGGTATCCAATTCCTACGGGAAACGGCCCACGGCGGAATTGAAGAAACCGCAATTTGTGAAAAAGACCCGTCTTGCCTCCGATCCTACCCATGACATCAAATTTAATAAATTACTCACCGATTATGGATTTCAAATCCCAGGCCGTTCTCATACTCAATCACTAACCCCCCATGACAATCATACCTACATACGACCTTTCTCCCTAAACCACAATGAAACCATCCAGACAAAAATCTTGAAAAAACAAAAACAAGTCGAATACGATATGGATGAACAGGATGTTCTTTATTTACAACAACGTAATCAAAATCAAAAAAATATCATCAAACTCCAACCCGAAGTTTTTGAAATCCTCATGACTATTTGTGAAAATGAATGGACAAAACTCGAATTACAAATGAATAATTCTCAACCGTTTGCCAGCTCCAACATTCATAATCGTCATGGTTTACTTACTCTAGATGAAGATTCAAGCGAAGATAAGTATGGTAATGATGATGGAATCATTCAGGGCTCCTTCTCCTCAGAACAAAAATGCGCCGTTTGCAATGATAGTGACTGTGATAATTCAAACGCCATTGTGTTTTGCGATGGCTGTGATATCGCCGTTCACCAAGAATGTTATGGTGTAGCCTTCATTCCTGAAGGTCAGTGGTTATGTCGTAAATGTATGATCAACACCAATAATAAATCTATCGAATGCTGTTTTTGCCCCAGTAAAACCGGCGCGTTTAAACAACTCGATAATAGTTTATGGGGTCACGTCATTTGCTCTCTCTGGATTAATGAACTTTATTTTGCTAACCCAATTTATATGGAGCCAATCGAAGGGATTGATCTTATCCCCAAAAATCGGTGGAAATTGGTTTGTTATATCTGTAAGCAGAAAAAAGGTGCTTGTATCCAATGCTGCAATCGTAATTGTTTCCAGGCTTATCATGTCACTTGTGCTAAACGTGCCGGGATTTATATGAACATGACAAAAGGAGTTCAAGGGGCTCTTACAAATAAATTAACCTTGAAATCTTATTGTGACAAACATGCTCCTTCATATTGGGATCAACGTCAAGTCATTCAAGGTATTCAAAAGACAAGAACATATTTCCGAGACTTGAAAATCTTAAATGAACAAAATGATAAATTAACCAACAATCAAAAAACCGCCAATAAATTAAATAATTTTAAATGGAAAACCGAAAATAATACCCCAATTCCTCCTAAACGTTTTAGTGATATCTTATTTCAAACTTGTCTATTCTTAAGAGTCGAGGATTCAACCTCAAATGATTTCCCCATGTCTTCTCTATTACAATCGAATTATAATACCATCAACTCCACAACAACCTCAACCTCAAACTTTAACTCGAAAACTCCCACACCAACTCCTACAGCATCTAAAAAATCAACCCTACTTCGGGATCTTGGCTATAAACCCAATAGAAGCAAAGAATCCATCTGGAATGAACTACGAACCATTGGTAACGAAATTTGTAAATATTGGTGTCTCAAACGAGAGTATAAAAATGGGGCCCCTCTTATTAGAAAAAATAATAATTTGATATCCATGAGTTCAATTCTCTATGGTAATAATGACGATCGTCAAGAAGTTAATGAAAAATTGGCCTTTAGTGATATTGTTTTGAAAGATTTAAACAAATTACTCGAATTAAGTAATGATAATTTGCAACGTCAATTATTACAGAACGAAGCGGATCAACTCAACGTTAATTTGATCGACTCGACCTATTTCCCTCTTAGAAAAATGATTCAGTACACTTTGGATCAAATCGGCAAAAAAATCGATTCCCACCGTGTTTTGATCAATTATAAATTCAAACACGTCGATCTCGACTCTTCTTATCCCATCTTATCATTATCACAAATCATCGACAAAAACCTCAATTATGAATATGACTCAGTTCAATCCTTGATGGATGACGTGGGTCGTTTGAATCATCAGATTTTACAGGAAAATAAACCCAATAACAACATTGTGAAAATAATGAATAAGTGGTATCGTGAATTCTCAACAAGATTCAGTAACTTGTCGCATACTGAATCCAAAATAAATCAAGAACTCTCGGATCAAACCAATAAAAACAAATCTACAATTAAAATCCCCTTTGTTCAAGTCGAAGGCTCTACTTTTAAATTTCAACAGCGTAATCCAAAAGAGTTACTTGATTCGGTGGATCTAAGTGAGGTTGAAAGTGATGCCGATGAACCAATCATCGAACAACCACAGCAAGACTCAGTTGGCCGTAAGTTTTCACGAGAAGAAAATGACCGCTTGTTTAAACAGTTCTTATATGGAGATAAGTGATTTTTTCTTATTTACTTTTTTTTTTTTCTTTTTTTCTTTTTTTAGTTAGTTCGATTAGCTGAATAAAACGCCTCTCAATTGTTGAAAAAGCTCTTACTTCTACGTTATTGTCCCATAATGCATTGCCCTGGCTAAATCAGAACAGAAAATGAACAAAACCATAACAACAAGAACAACCACTCGAGGAGAGTGCGTGAAGCCACAACCTCCTCTAATAATGACATATTTTGTTCTGGTCATTTGTCTGGGATTACCAAACGGCAATCCGAGTTGTTGTCTAGAGTAACTGATAAGCTTGTTAAAAAAACATGTTTGTCTTCTGCTTTTATATCTGTATGTATTGATGCATGTATATTCATGTACGTGGAATTATTCATCTAGCATCATTTGGCTCACAAAGACATCCTCACATGCCTGGGGTATTTCACGCATGCTCAGCATATCATTGTTTAATATTAAATCTGCCTAAACTTTTCCCTTAGTCCCCCTTATGTTAGATTTAAAATTAGTATATTGTGTTTCTGAAAGTTTTCATGGTGTAGTTTCGATTTCATATTATTCACCATTATCTTATGTCTAATTCGACTGAGTCCTTTGTAGCATACCCTCTGTAGGATGAGCTATTCCAACATTGAAAGGATTTAATAAACTAACTCCATTATAATATACGCACGTGTATCCTCGAACTCGTATCTGTTGAAATCGAGTATAATCATGTAAAAGGCGTTATTATATCTTGAATAGGGCGTATCTACTTCTAAAATCAGACAAAACCTCAAGGATTATTATTATGATCGTTCTCGCAAAGTTACCCGAGCCAAATTGATGCAAAAAAACAAAAGAAAAAGAAAACCTACAGACAACAGAAAACAAACAAAAAAAGAAGAAAAAAAAACGAAAAAAAGGCAAGAGGACCGAAAGATTCCATAGGGATAAATGGGAATAAGTGCCTTGAATTAGGCTTGATTGCCATGTCAGTTTTTTCTAGCCTACCACAAACTGCATAATTCATCTGGTTTCACTTTCTCATAATTTTTTTGAATCGACAAAGTAGTTCCAATCAGAACAACAGTCTCATGCTCGAGAGCTTGCTTAATTCAATGCAACATCATAAATGAAGTGATTGTTTTCTACATAGAGGCTATAGTACCTTAAGTGACCAAAAGTGCAATGAAATTGTAATCATCAAGGAAAGAATTACCTGACAGGGTTGTCATCACAGTGGATGGTGGTCTTGTCAAATTCTCAGCCGGAGCCATACCGAATAGCATGATTGTTTATGTGTAGAAGGAAACATTAGAGCATTATTCGAGAAATTTGTCTGTCTTTTCGTAATGCTAAGTTTAAAAAAGTCTAACCAAAGAGTAAGACATCAAGGATCACTCTACAGGGTATTTTTTTCATATTGTTATTCTCCTCTATTTCCTTCCTCTTCTTATTGGGAGACTGGTTCACACCTGCAAATTCACTGAATACATATCAGGAATTACAGGAGAGAGCAAGTAGGAACTTTTTTCATATATTGTCAAGCACTGTTGTTACTCATGGTAAATATGTGGTTTTTGAAAAATGAGACAAAATTCTGCACGCTTGATCTTCATGCAAACTTATTGAATATGCAAGAATTAAACTTAAATTTAGATTCAGATAAACTATAATATCACAGGATGGAGTAATATGGCTAATCCCGAGCCTGGCATAACCTTAAAGTGACTTAGTAACGAGTGCGCTAATTTGGAACTATTCTAAATCCATGCCCGAACTGTTAAAATAAAAACTGTTTACACACCGGCATTTAGCCATATACAGATTTGGGGAGGTACAATTCCAGCTGTAGTGAAAAATTCAAGAAAAAGGGAGAAAGGGATAAAAAGCATTGATGCACTCAAGAATAATAAAGAGGCACAGTCTTAAGAAGAAGAGCTGCAATAGGAGTAGGTATGCAAATATGAAATAGAGGGTATCTTATTTCCTATTTCCAACGAGCCTAGGATAAAAGCCAGTACAATAGATCAAGTGGACTAGCCATTAGACGGAGGGAGCGAGAAATCATAACTGACAATTGTTCTGGTGTACGATGGGTTAAACACGGCTTAAAATCACAAAATGAGTATTCAAATCACCAACTCGACAATTGTGAAGATACCCTGAAAGAGTACCACTCCATGTATAATTAAGGAATTGACGATTGTTTAAAGAAAAAGAAGAAATAAGTAAGTTAGTCTTGATCTTTACCTTCACAACGGTTTATCTTTCTCCACTCTGGTTGGCTCTTGTTGCTTCGAAGATAAATTTCTTTTAAAAAAAGAAAAGAAGAAGAAGAAAAAAAAAAAAAAGCCGTGACTTACAATTGCAAAATTCTCCCTGGCATACATTGAACAAAGCTATCTCGGGCTCGGGTCTAATAGATGTAGGCCCACCTAAAACCAAAAACAAAAAGATAAAAGAAAGACAAAAATTTTATTTTTCTTTTTTGAAGAAAAAAAAAAATATTACTCTCCAACAAATTTTCATGTCTTATCAAGTAATTAAGGAGACCATAAGAATCTGGGTCAAGCCTCAGGAAAAAATTGGGAAACTTTTAGAGAGCTTATTTGGTTAGTCCTCATTTCGTTCTGAATTTTGATTTACGAGGGCCGACTAAAAAAATAAAGCCACTCATATTTGAGTGATTAAAAAGGGTATTAACCATCAATTCAATGATTGTGTTCACAATAATGCTGAGGATTGTAACACGAGAAGTGGAAATAGAAAAGATGAGATACAAAAACAGGCCAACAATAGACCTTGGAGTGATGTTGCTTTTCACTTTTTCATTAATTTTTTTCTCCTTTTTTTTTTTTCCTTATTTGATCCTTTTTTTTTGTCATCTAGCGCATCACAAGAGAGACTGCGTAAGGTAAGTGCTAAATTGTTGGGTATCGTAGGTAGAGATCAAAAAAGACAGAATGAAATATCACCTGGTTGTAATGAAATAAGCTCGATTATTTTTATAAAAGAAAATGAAAGAAAACAGCAGAAACCAGAAAAAGAAACAAGAGCAATATACGAGGTTGTTAATAAGGCAAGGGAGTCTTGATTTTTCCTGTGGAAGGAATGTGAACACTACATAGATCTCCATTGTAGGATGAAGGCTGAAATTGGAGGTGAGTTCAGGGTGTTGTTTGAATGGAATTCAAACTTGGTTTATGAGGCTAACCAAGCTGAAATTATCAAAGAAAGGATCCATGAAACAGGACAGGCGACAATAAGCGCATTGAAAGTCAATCAATGTAAACAGCTGTGTGAATGGAAAGTTGGAAGAATAAGGTTGGAACAATGAATGAGGTTCAGGCAATGCAGCCGTTTTTTTTTTGCCCAAGTTTTTTCTTTGGGGCGGGATAGGTAAAACTACGCCAAGTTAGTTACAACCATACATTGTAAATGTAAATAGTGAAAGAGATACACCGAGATATCGCAGATTCAGGCTAGCTGCCGTGCAAGATAGCCCCTGTCAAGAGAAACACCATAAATAGCCAGCCTTTGAATTTCAACTTTCATGCTTTCACTCATTCCTGTTTAATGAACTGACCAAAAAAATGCAAAAAATAAGAAAAAAGCAAAAAATAAAAATGAAAATAAGGTTGTTAATGAACCGAAATGACCCTATACGACAAAAGTTGATCTTCTATTCGGTAACATGGTGACGCAAAAGTATTGATATGTGCAAAAGCATGATACGTGATATCAACTTGCTTATTCTAACCATACTTGTAGTTAAACTGGGAGTCAATATTGCTTAAGCGGTGCATGAAGTGCGCCTTGAATCTGTGTACGTAATTGCAAGCCTCCAAACTAAGCCGAATCAGCGAAATAATTTTGTGACGTTTTCATTATCACCGTCATGAATTCCAACATACCGATAGATGACCTAATTAATATCAGCTGAGCCTGGAGTCTAAATCAAACCTGAGAGTATTGGATTAATTGCGAAAATGTAAGATGAGCTAAAATACAAATGAGGTAAAATAATAAAAACAAAGTTTTTTTTTTTAAAGAAAAGGCAATCAAAAAAAGACATTCATTTACTTTGCAAATTACGAATACCCATACTTTTCAAGCAAGTATTAATAATGTAATTATTTTTTTTAGTTTTGTACGACACTTAACTTTCAATAAAGCCTGAAAGTACCCCGGCTTAAAATAGGTCACAGCACCAGGAGAACAAAAAAGAAAGAACATAAAACCAGGTCGCTCATCGGTCTTATCCATATGTTTCGTTATACGCATGTAGCTATATCCATTACAAACAGTTGACAAGTCCGGCGTATGTTATAATACTTCCTCACGAAACGTCTAGGGACATAAGATAAAGGGAAAGCAAAAAAACAAAAAGAAAGAAAATAATAAGAGAGGAGAACTAAAATTAAACCACGAAAAAATAATAAAAAATTATATTAATAGGAACTCCAACAAAGGTAAGGGAAAATGGCTCAATAGCCTTATCAGTTTCTTCTATTTCTGTATTTTTTGACCATGCTATTTTTAGTACCAATGATGACCTCGTTGGATAGAATACAGTTATGATCAAGGAGTATTGAACAAGAGTGTTGATGGCAGGAATGACAGATGATGCTTTACCGAGCTATTAGTAAGTAACTATTAGTAAATACACATTAATCAGTATACGTATTGCAGAGGCGAGTTCAATAGTAACGACTGCGAAATAGTAACACGCAAACATAAGTAGCAGACTTTGTGGTGACCGATCAGATTAGCTGGCTAGTTATGATATTTTGGTTTAGGTGCAAACCAAAAATGCGTTCTAGACTTGAATGTCGGATATGCGACGACGCATAACACAGATACCCGATTAGGATGTATTTGGCCCGTTTTCGTTTGTGTAGCTCTTTCCGACGGGCTTCTGTCGGTTAATGTGAGATTGGCCTGCATGTGGTTCACCGGTACCTTTTTTTTTTTTTTTTGGCGTGCGTGAATAATTTTTTGAAGTGGAAAAGATTGGCGAAACGTCATGGTGAGGGGGTGATGGACAGTTCAACGTCGTGATTAGCAGCCAACACTAGTAGATGTTGATGTTACGATTTGTATCGTTTGGTGAGCCATGGTTATGGTAGTGGGGAGCTAAGACCAAACTTAAAAAAAAAGGAAGAAAAGAAACAGCGAAAAAAAAAGAAAGAAAAAAGACATGTGACTGTCCACCTCAGATCAAGGTTCTAGACGAGCTTAATTGAAACAGTATGAGGAGTAACAAACCATGTCCGGGAGTAACAATCAATATTGACTGATGAGATCGTATGTTCCAAACAGGCAAAGCATTATACCGGTTAGCTTTAACGCTTCACTTGTCTTAACCCCCTCCTTCCAGCAGGGTTGTCTGAAACAGTGACTGCCCGGTAAATAGACGTACGATCAGAATAGCGAACGCTCTTTGGCATCGGCCGAGAAAGGTCTAATTGTCTGAGTATAGTATGAGACTGCGTGTAGTTGCTCCCTTCTTCTTCTTCTTCCTGATTTTTTTTTTCTTTTTTGACCTGCCCCTTTTGTTTCACTTTTTCTTGTTTGCTTTTACAGCGCTATACCCCGTCGAGAATAATAGCTGATGCCGATGTCTTGTTTTCACTACGGGTGCGCCCAATGTCACCCACTGGGTTTCTCATGAAACCTGATCAGCCAGGCATCCCTCCTACTACGACATGATCCAATTGTTCTCTAGGACTGTAGTTGCATTGTTGCATTGTTACATTGTTTTTAGAAAGGCTGGTACCTTTTTTTTTTTTTTTTCTTTTTGGGCCGTTCCTTATGTCTTCTTACTTGTACCCCTAAAAGACTGGAAACCAAAAAAAAACAAAAAAAGAGGTTCCCCCGTTTTTGGACCGTGCATTATTTTTTGTTTATTGTTCTTATGATGAAAACCTTTTGCTCAAACAAAACAAAAAAAAAATAAAATGCGTTTGAGTTTGATCTGTAAAGCTCTTAATTGAGCTAAAATATTGTTGTTTTCGTCTTTGACGAGTCAACACAAAATATGCAGTCGCTGCAATTATTTTTTTTTTTGATTTTTTCGACTAAAAATATCCACGCCAAAACTGAACTAAAAAATAAAAATTAAACTAAAAAAAAGAAAAAAAAAAAAAAAAAAAAAAAAAAAAAAAAAAAAAAAAAAAAAAAAAAAAAGAGGAAAAGCAAAAAGAAAAAGAGGGAAAAAAAAACATCAACGGCGGTTAGTGGTTGTTGTTCTCTATTCCCTTTCGTTTCCAATGACCCTACAGACAAAACAAGCTTGCCTGAAACACTGATTTTGCCAATCGTCCTAGTCCCAACTCACCCCAGTCGTTCCTTAACACTCCAATACCGGGTCCATTCGTTAATTTTGCTTTTTGTTTTGTTTATTATTCGTTCTTTTTTTTTTCTCTTTTACTTCATACTTGATCCCATTCTTCCAGGTAAACAGTTGGAATCATCAATTGCCTCTTGTTTTGTATTTTATCTTGTTTTGGTTTCTCACGTCATACCCTTATATTGTCCGGTTATTTTGCTTTGTTTCATTTTTGACTTGCTTCTTCTGTGTCTAAGTTCTTCAGTGTTTGCAATCATTCCTTAGTACTTAATTGACTCCTCCATTCGCTTTTCACTCTTTCTTTTATTCATCTGCACCATCAGTCTTCGCACTGTGCTTTCCGTTGGCATTACACTGACTACAATAGAACTTACGAGTCGCCCATCGAAGTTATTATTATTTTCTTTCTTTCTTTATTTTGATTCCGTCGTCTTTACTCTTTCCCTTTCTATCTGTTGAAATTTTCATTTCATTTCCTTTCCTTTTACCTGTTTTTTTGTTTTTTTTTTGTTATCCTCTTCCATTGGGTGATTGTTTTGTTCGGTTCTAGAACAATTTTGCTTGACACTATTTTTCAAGTGTGCCAATATTTGAATACCAAGCTGTGATCCAATCTTATTGGTGACCTCTCTGAATCGTGAAAACCAGTTGTTTTGGTTATTGATTCAAGTTTCCATTTGCTTTTTCGTTATCATAGTCCGACTCTGACGCACCCTCAACCGGCTTAGTCCAACGTTTCACACGCTTTCTATCTCTTTTTTTTTTTTTTCCTTGTATTATTACTTCTGCATTGGCCCATTCACCGGGTTGCTTGTGCACATTTGTTTTCATTTCTGTTTGTGATTAACAACTTGTCATTCTTGACTATTCTTGAATTGACTAGGCCTTCCTATTTCCTTTTTACCTTTTTCTACTTTTACTAATCTACCAAGTCTTGTTTACTCGAGGAAGCTTTTGTTTAGGGACTGCATTTTCGTTCTAAGCTCTTACTTTTAGTTCACTTTTGGTATCAATCCTTTGCTTGTGCTCCTATTCTTGCTTTGTGACGTTGCTTTGTACCCATACTTGCAGCTCCTTCCCGCTCACCTCATACATCAACCTGTGCATGAAACTTCATTGACGTTACTCTTGCTATCCCATTTTGTTTTTTATAATTTCAAAACATTTCCTTGATTTTGTGATTTCCGTCATCTTTTAAACTTAAGTTCTCGCTTTTTACATCAACTTTGACTGATAATTTTGCACTTTTAAGTCATCATAACGTGTCGCATCCTCCTACTTACATTTTACGTTTGTTCCTTCTATTGTTTTAATTACTAAAACCGAACTTTGATTCAAATTTCAGCTATACAGTCGTACCTTTTTTTGACTTTTTTTTCTTTGGAATATCTGCCTTGATTTCACAATAGCGCCCCACGCCAGTCTCATACCGGGCCCCGATCCAAGCAATAGAAGTTCAACAAAAACTGCTTCTCGATAAGACTCGAAACTGTTGATATTTATTTTTGTTCAATTTATTTTCCGATTTCTTTTTTCTTTTTTTTTTTATTTTTTCTTTTTTTATTTTTTACCTTTTCTGCTGTCCCAGACTGCCCTGATTTTGAAAGTTTAAGTGTCCATCAGGCAAAAGTTTCCGTTGATAAATTTGGCGAATACATTGAAGCTCTCGTTTGCCATTCAAGTCCTTAATTATATCTTTAGATTTTTATTTCTATTTGTTTTCCTTCTATAAATCAAGAGGGAATTAGAAAAAAAAAAGAAAAGAAAAAAAAGAAAAAAAAAATAATAGCCTCCTGAAGTCAATTATATCACACATTGAGCCTACCCGACATTGCCCTCTTATATATTCTCGAGTGTCAGTCATTCTTCAATTGAGAATACTTTATAAGGCTTCAAAAATCTAACTTGCTTTTTTGTCGCTCTTACAACCGTGGTCAGTTACCGTAACTAAAGCATTTGTCTGATCCCTGGTCATTATTTGAAAAGGAGCCTCTTCTACTAAGCAATTCTTCTGCATTTTGCACCTGTTGTCAAATAAAAAAGGGCCATACCTCACATACTGATTGCTAAAAGTAATCTCTTGCTTTCGTTGTTATTGTTGTCATATCTTTGTCTAGGTTTTAAGTACACATACGGATTTTGTTTGACAAACGAAAATCAATACAAGGACGAAGAAAATTAATTCCCTTATTTTTTTCCACAAAAAATAATTACATCCTTAAACAAACTAGCAAAACAAATAAACAAATACAATAGGTCTCATTAAACTGCAGCTCTAGAAGACAATACTTAGAAAATTTAGACAAATAAAGAAAAAGAAAATATCATTTTGTTTAAAAAAAAGACAAGGAACTATATATACATGCACGATTCCTAAAGCATAATAATAGTCTCCTTCTCAACAAGTCCATTATTTTATAAGTGATCATTTTCTAAACTTTTTCTAGATTTCTTTCTTTCTTTTCGTTCCTCTTTGAATATTCGACTTCTTCAGTGACTATCGTCTTTGATAAAAGAAAGTCACAATTACACTAATTCTTTCCAGAATTTCATCAACCCGTCTTAAATTTGTTTACATTTTAACAACAAGAGGCCGAAACTTATAACGTTGATTCAAGGCACCTCAATTTCCAAACTTAGTCCTTCCTTTAAATATAAATATTGGGCTCACCTTGATTCAACTTTTTTGTTGCTATAACTTGATTTTGTCACAATCAGTTCACAGAACGTTTGGCTACCCTTACTGTATTACATCCCTTTGTTGAATTAATTTTGATCTCTCTTTATTAAAAGTTCAGACTTTCCTTGTATTTTGCTCCTATTAATTTTTGTTATATAGTCTCTTTCCCTTTGTCTTGCTTATACAATTATGATGAACATGGCTACTCATACTCCAATTCAGACTCCGATCAAGCAGAGCAAGACTAACAAGAAGTTACCCATGATCGTGGACATAGCTATTGATAATAATGGCAAACAGCTTTATCAAGTCCATGAATCCTCGAAATTGGTAAGAAAGGAAATGCCGAAATCCACAAATTTTAATAGTGCTGGCTCTTCTCTTAATCCCCACTCTTCACTCGATACCAATGGATTAAGTTCCAATATTGGTCATGGTCATGGCTCTGCTGCTGCTGCTGCTGCCGCTGCTGCCGTTGCCGCCTCTTCTGCATTTGATTCATTAGATGAGGAAAAAACGCCCATTAGAAGAATTTTGGGTACCATTTCACCAAGTACATTAAATCAAAAGAAGCTTTCAGACTCAGATCAAGAAGATCTTATCCACGAGCAACCGGAATCGGCTACCAGAAAGTCTACTAATAATATGTTTAACAATGGTGATGATTATGGACAATATGGTATGCTAGAAAGCTCTTCTAGCTCCAATCCCCTCTCCGGGATGGGAGGTGGTTATGAAGACCAGGTTCATCCGCATCAACAACAACAACAGCAGGACACTGACATTTGGTCAGAAGATGTTGAATCTGCGTTTGAAGAAGTTTTAAGTATCATACCAAAGAATGGATTGAATAAGATCAAGATCAGTGGTAGATCATGTGGCCGAAATGAGTTGATATCTGATTATATTTTAACCAAGACTGGTAAGTTCAGAAGCCGGAAGCAGGTGTCAAGTCATATTCAGGTCATCAAAAACTTAGGTCAAAAACTTGACATAATAAAACTAATTAACGATGGCCCTGTGTTCCATACAAAAGAAGAGCAGGATCAGAGTACCAAAAGATTCGAAGAAATTTTCTCGAAAATTAACCTTAATAAATCTCTAGGTCTCAATGATGCCACGAGTATCTCATCTTCTAATCCTTCAAATTCCTTGAACTTAAAACGAAGATCTTCATTTTCGAATTTGACTTCCAAGAGACTTAAGATGAATCAATGGAATGTCAGTATTGAAAACTTTTTCATCTCAATCCAAGATACTATGTCAGCTAATCCCATAATTTTAACTTTGCAAAGTAATGAAGAAACCAAAACTCTTAAATTGAAAGAAAATGCTATGATTTCCAATAGATTTCCTGGGCTCGATGACTTTCAAAACTCATCTGTACCTATCATACATAACATGGTTAATCTTCAGTTACCAGAACAGATTCCATATAATTACTCAATAGAGAATGGCTTAAAGACTAATTTTTTTGTCAAGATTAACAAACCAAATATTAAGGATCAATTCCAACAATATGGTTCCAGTTCTAATGGTGAACAATTATCTATTTTCACTGGGATCTATTCATTTGGAAATGAAGTGTTAAAAATTAATGATGACGATTTCATGTTAAATGAGAACAAGCCATTTTTAATTAAATTTTGGAAATTCTTCTTTAACCAATTGTTGAGCAAACCAGGATCTATAAACACTGCATTGAAAGGTATTACTATCAAGCAGATTATATATGAACCATCATATAATGACTTGAATAATCAAGCCAAACAAGCTAATCTTGTGTCAAAACTGAAAATCAAGGCTGTACTATTATGGGAATTTGCCAAAGTGGACGAGCTAAAAGATGCTATAACAACAACTACAAAATTAGTACTCCCTGATAAGTTGGCCCCTGATAATTCATCCAATCCATTAGCTCCATTCAGCTTCTCTACGTCTAGTATTCCACTTAGTGGTCTGAGCAATAATAATGGAAACATTGCTTATTCATCTTCAGTTATTGCTGATGTGGGTGATCCTAATATTGTCCCTCAAACCATCACCTATCAGCCATCAAATCATTTCACACCATCCACCGCTGCCTCTATGATACCTACTGTGGGTATTAATTCTGCGGCAACCGCAACTTCAGTTGCTACTGTTGCCACTCCTATCCTTGATTCTGCTGTCATCCCTCAACAACAAGGTCAACCAAATAACATGGGTTCGACTCCATTGCCACAAGTGAAAATTCAGAAAAAATTTCAATCCTTACAACAGCAACAGCAACAACAGCATCCCCAGCACCATCAACCTCAGCATCAACAATTAATGGACCATCATATTTCACCACAATTAGAGCCCCAACCTTTAGATCAACCACAACAACCTTTTGGACAACCTCATAACCCTCAGCAAATACAACCCTCCATGGTGCCTCCTCAACAACAACAGTTCCAATATCATCCTCAACAATTTCCCCAAATGCTTCAGCCTCCACCAATGCATCAATCCATAAACATGGACTTAATGATGATGAACAATGACCAAACCCAAGACTACCAGTTTGGTGGATTATTGTACCCTGAGTCTGGCGGATTTATTCATGACCAATTTGCATAATGACGTTTCTTGCAGCTTTCCATCCCATATGATTCCAATTTGTTCAAAAGGTATTCGCAGGTACCCATATTCAAACTTTACAGGGGCTTTTAGAGGGGACCGCAAAACCATTATCCAAGGATCAAACTGCCGCACATCGTTCAAAGCTACAAGTCCAACATAAATCTATTGTACCACAGGTTTCAGTAGCTCAACAAAATGGAGAAGCTTGCAAAAAAAAAAAAAAAAATAAAAATAAAAAAAATCAAAAAAGTAACAAATACAAAAAAAAAAGGAGAAATAAGAAAATCCAAAAAAAAAAACTTTAGACTTATGTAAACGAAAAAAATCCAAAAAAAAAAAATCAAATTGAACAATTTATAAGGTTGTCTTAATTTTCATATTTATAAATATTACCTTTGGGCAGAGAGTAAGTCTCTATTAGTGCATCATTTTTATTTACTTCTCCTTTATTTCTCTATGCTCAAATCTTCGTGTCTAACCTATTGAGAGTTTCTGTTTTGTTTTATTTGTTTTAGCTG
This sequence comes from Hyphopichia wangnamkhiaoensis, assembly GCA_030578475.1. NCBI lineage: Eukaryota > Fungi > Ascomycota > Pichiomycetes > Serinales > Debaryomycetaceae > Hyphopichia > Hyphopichia wangnamkhiaoensis. Next base: position 79,480 of record JAJMSM010000032.1, read on the forward strand.
TTGTATTTATTCTATTACTTTCCTATTTTCTTCTTCCAATGCATTATAATATTCAGTGTAACCTATACATTTGTAGTAACGGGGGGACATTCTCCGGTAGGTTCTCTACCACCATTAACAGCCTCGATGCTCTTGACAACGTTCTGATCCAAGATTCATCAAATGAACCGCAACAGTGCCAAACCCATTGAGAATTCAAATGTAACATGAGCGCAGTGTAGTGCCCTTTTCTTTCTTACTTGTTTCTGCACCTTCAGTTGTTCAGCGCTGTTACGACAGGTGCGCGCGAGGATGGCACTTAACCCATCTCATCCCTGGCACTGATTCAACGTATTGCTATCTGAGTTATTGTCCTTGTGACTAGTGATTTTTCTTTTGTTGATTGTTTCTTAATCTCTCTTCCCATTTGTTTTTTTTTTTGTAGCATAATTTTGACGCAAAAAGTAACAACTCCGATAAAATGGCTGCTGCTTTTTCCGTAATTGGAATTATCGATGTTAGTTCTTTTTTTTTATTTATTTGTTTTTTTTAACTTTATTTGATTGCTGATTACGGGAATACGAAAGAGATTCACCATTCCTTGATTTCAATTTAGATCACAAACCCCTGCCATTTCGTCTTTGTTTCGATGTGCCCCTGATATTTTTCGAGTTTCAATTCTCGAGTGCCTTGATCTAAATTCATTGTTTGGAGCTAAAACTTTCTCATACACAAAAAACACTACAAAACAAAACAAAACAAAACAAGAACAATCATAAACATTGGGTAAATAAATACAAGAAATGCCTAGATATCGAATCTGGTCGGCTGAACCGAAATAAAGAAACCCTGACGTTGGGTTGGGAACCATGCAGGGGGAACTCTTGCTCCACTTACAACACAAATGCACCACCAGGGGGTCAAATTGATGCAAATAAACAATTAGCCAATTATAGAAGAGTTATGCATTGACCGGAGCTAATGTATTAACTTGAAATGAGATAAGATGGGCTGGCAAGCGAATTCAGGGAACAATAAAGTTCTCAAAGACCAGGGCCAGTTTCGGTGACGCCAGTTAATGATGCCGGTTGAAACACAGAATGAAAGAAAGCAAAAAAAAAAGAAAAAAAAAAAACAAACATAGCAATATATCTAATCTTTATAAAACTCGTAACTAATTAATCTTTAAATCTTAATAATTTTCATAACCAACTTCTTCCAATCTTTCTGCCTTAGTTAAGACCTCTGATTCCATATTGTTCATGTATTGATTCATCTCATTGAGCCACTTGTAGTCGGCAGCACCTAAGATCCTGATAGCCAATAAAGCAGCATTGGTACTGTTATTAATGGCCACGGTAGCCACCGGAATCCCTCTTGGCATTTGGACAATTGAATGTAAAGAATCAACCCCATCTAAGGTAGAACCTTTAACAGGAACACCTATAACTGGTAAAGGAGTCATTGCAGCCACCATACCTGGTAAGTGGGCCGCGCCACCAGCACCGGCGATGATACATTTGATTCCTCTTTGGGCTGCTTCAATGGCATATTTGGACATACGGTGAGGAGTACGATGGGCACTAACGATGGTCAATTCAAAAGGTACGCCAAATTTCTTCAAAATATTAGCACCAACAGACATGACGGGCAAATCAGAGTCAGAACCCATGATTATACCCACCAAAGGTTTAGTATCAGTTGCGGCATCCTTTTCTTGTTTAAAAGAAGCTTCATCACCTAACAAGTAATTTAATTTTGATTCAGCTACCTCCATGGAAGACCCCACGATATTGATATGACCCATTTTTCTACTAGGTTTACTGGATTTACCGTACAAGTATACCGAAACGTTGGGAGTGGCCAAAGCTTTACGACAAATTTCCAATTCTTTATTTGTTTCCTTAGTATCACCCAAAACATTTAACATTATAGCATTGGTAGAAGAAGTTGATAATGAGGTGAAGTTTTTGGGTAATGGTAATCCCACCACGGCTCTAATATGAGCTTCGAATTGAGAAGTAACACAAGCATCGATGGTATAGTGACCGGAGTTATGAGGTCTTGGAGCAATTTCATTAATGAGTAATTCATTATTAGGTAATAAGAACATTTCTACCCCAAAGATACCACAACCAGGGAAAGATTTGACGGCATTTTTAGCCATAATGGAAGCTTTTTCAGCCAAACTGGGCGGTATTCTGGCAGGAGCGAAAACAACATGACAAATATTATTTTGATGAATTGTTTCCACGGTAGGATAAGCAAAGACTTCACCTTCAATTGAACGAACCACCATTACTGCCAATTCTTTGGTGAAAGGACACCATTTTTCTGCGTATAAAGGTCTGTTACTTAAGAATTTCAAAGCTTCTGGAATTGAGTCCTTTGATTTAACCACAAAATTACCTCTACCATCATAAGCCAAAGTTCTTGACTTTAACATGAAAGGGTAGTTAAATTTATCCCCAACTTTAGATAACTCGGCTTCGTTATTAGTAGGGATAGCCACTGATTCCACCACGGGGACTTCGTGGTAAGTCAAGTGTTCTTTTTGTAAGAATTTATCCTGAATTAATTTAATTGTTTCTGGTAATGGGTAGATGGGGATATTTAATTGAGACGAAACCGTTTTAAGAGCTTCAACGTCAACGTGTTCAATTTCGACCGTCAACACGTCACATTTCTTAGCCAATTTGGTGATTGAGTCTAAATCGGTGAATGAACCGTCAATATGAGGATCTAAAGCATTAATCTGTTTAGCAGGGGAGTTAGCAGCATCAAGAATAATCGTTTTAATATTCAAACGATGAGCAGCCTCCACCAACATACGACCAAGTTGGCCACCTCCAAGAATACCAATTGTTTTCCCGTCCATTGTAAAGATCTATAGTTGAAGTTGATGTAGTAGATGAAGTAGAAGTAGAAGTAAAGCAGAATACTTATAGCTTTATTTCAGATTTAGATTCAGAGTCAAATAGCAAAGATTAAATCGCACTGACATCAAAATAAAAAGAAAAAAAAAAAAAAAATAGGCACAATTCGATGCCAGAGTCCAGTTATTATGCAGGTACTCCAAATTACTGCTAAACCATGAATCAGTTGTTTAGTAGCATAAGATACTTGATAGTCAGACTACAGACAAGACTAATGCCAATTGTCAAATTAGGTATAACCAAGAGAATAGAAATGATGCAAAAAAGAACGATAAAAACAACTATATAAGAAAATAACCGAGGAGGGTCATTTCTATAAGAACTAAAAATAAAAGCTAGAGTCCAGGGTAAGAACTGCAATAAAAGAGCCCCGGGTAAGAGCTGCAATAAGCGCTAGAGTTCAGGATCTCAACAGGATCAATTAATGTACATGGAAGAATGGGAGGCTACAGAAACAGTAAAAACCTTAAAACTTCATGGTCTTGTTTTTCTTACTCTTCTTAACCTTGAGTTTCTTGTAGATTTGACTTCTGGAATCTCTCCAACCGTGAGTGGAAACTTTCTTGTCGGAGCCAGAAGCACCAGCAGCAGTGGCGGCAGAGTCCAATTCCATTGAGCCTTCTCCATTAGTCTTAGCTTGATCTTGTTGTTTGGTATGTTGTTCTAATTTTTGGGCCAATCTTTTAGCTCTTTCATCGGCGTAACGAGAGAACTCGCTCTTACGCTTGATGGACTTGGCTTGTAACTTGGACTTGGATCTTAACGAATGGGCCATGGTGTGAATACGTGGTGTTGGATACAAGAGTAACGGTATGATTGAGTAAAACGCTTTATCAGTTTATTTCAGGCGATGAGCTCCACAAAAAAAAAAAGAAGGATCCAAAAAAAAAAGACGAAAAAGTGTCACGTGTATAGTCATGTGATGTCGGTTAGGGCTGTCGCCCTCAGAGTGCGCAAAGTGGTCGTGCTGTGCCCATCTTTCCGTCCCCCAATCCAGCATCTGGCGGTGGCTAACAAAGAGGGTCCTCTGTGTGCAGTCCACGGGATCCTGCCAGTGTTTGTGTGCTTACATAAGCGATTTGACAAAGTCTTCGCAACATTTTTTAGTGTCACAATATAATTTACACTTTAAACAAAAAAAAAAAAAAAAAAAAAAAAAAAGAGAAAAAAGCGAGAAGAGAGAAAATCTTCATACTGTGAGTGACTAATTGGGTGTGAGTAATCGTTCCCAGAAGGAAAAAAAAAAAATTTTCTCTATATACTTAAAAGTAAATCCTTCTTTTCCTTTCTTTCTGTTACTATAAGCATATCATCAAAGAAAAATGTATGTTGATACCGTTACTATTGGCGATACGAGCCTGACCGTACTCCCTTCTGAATGTGTTGTTGGATCGAAATTGCATATTGATTGAAAGATGGACTGTTGAACTCGAAATGATCCTCAGAATCGTCCTTTCCAAATTATCCTTGAATTTCACCAGAGAATAATAGAAATAACAGTTGAATAATCGAGATAGCAGATAGAACAGGAGAAAAATCGAGCCAATGTGCTACTGGTGGACGTTGAACTACTGATGTCAAACTTTCGAACAACACTCGGGAAATTTGAAGACAAATACTAACTATTATTATAGGGCTAATCTTAGAACTCAAAAAAGACTTGCTGCCAGTGTTGTTGGTGTTGGTAAGAGAAAGATTTGGTTGGATCCAAATGAAACCACCGAATTAGCCAGTGCTAACTCTCGTCAAGCCATTAGAAAATTATACAGAAATGGTACCATTGTTAAGAAACCAGCTGTTATCCACTCCAGATCTCACGCTAGAAGATTAGCTGAATCCAAGAGAGCCGGTAGACACACTGGTTACGGTAAAAGAAAGGGTACCAAGGATGCTCGTATGCCATCTCAAGTTGTTTGGATGAGAAGATTACGTGTTTTAAGAAGATTATTAGCTAAATACAGAGACGCTGGTAAGATTGACAAACACTTATACCATAACTTATATAAATCCGCCAAAGGTAACACTTTCAAACACAAGAGAGCTTTGGTTGAACATATCATCCAAGCCAAGGCTGAAGCTTTACGTGAAAAATCTTTGAAGGAAGAAGCCGAAGCTAGAAGATTAAGAAACAGAGCTGCTCGTGAAAGAAGACAACAAAGAGTTGATGAAAAGAAACAAGCTTTCTTGAACGAAGAACAAGCTTAAATTCATGATTGAATTTTTGTTTGTGTTTTGTTTCATTTACTCTCCTTTTTTTGTTTATTATATATGGTAATATAATTCTCAATTCTGTATAATTAAATTTATTCTTGTAGTGAAGTAGTTCTGGAAATTATATTTAGTTTATTCAGTTGACAGTCTCTGCCTTAATTTATTACCAGTAGACAGTTTCTTAAGTCCCTTACTGAGTTGACAGTTTCTCAAGTTTATTACTGAGCTAATAGATTATTGACTTAGCTCTACTGAGTTTTTTGTAATTTTATCAAAATTTAGGCGAAATTGTCCAAAATACATATTTTTTTATGATTATCACGGAACACCGTATATTATAGTCTAGAATGAACAAAACATTTTATACAACTAAAGAATCGTATAGAAGAAGTAAAGTGACGAAGAAGAAATTGGTAAAAATACGAGAAACCTCGACAATTATCAGTTTAATGACAAGGTTGATTTAATTTTAAAGACAAACAAAAGAAAAAAAAAAAACTATCAAGAATACAGAATAGTAGAAAAGTAGATAAAAATAAGGTAACGACAAGAAGAATAAAAATGACAAATAAAAGATAGAAGATTTTTTAATTATAAACGATGACCAGGGACCAACGAGAATAAAATGGTGAATGCAGCGGTAAATAAGAGAATTAAAAATAACACCCATAAACTTCTTTTCAATAATAATTTATAGATGAATGGTTCTCTAATTTTGATGAACAGATTATTATAAACAAAACTTTCACTTAAATGAGACCAACATAAGACAGGATCAATCAAATAAATTGAACTTATTAAACAATAAAATGAAATTAAAAATGGTATAACAATGGTGGCACGATAACCTTTATAATAATTTAAGAAAATTAAACAGTAAGCAATCCAAAAACCAATAAATAAAGTTATGAAACCAATGATAATTCTAATATTAATTGATTTATTAATATTACGAATTGCCATAAAATTTAAGAATTTTGGTAAATGATCATTTTCAATTTTATTAAAAATGTAAATTTTAACATTATTAAAAATGTCAGGATCATCACGACCATCAACTTCAATTGATTTAATGATGTAATCGTTTAAATCATGAGGTAAATTTAAATTCTTTTCTGAATCTTCAACAAAATATTTTAATAATAAATTATGCAGAGATTCTTTTAAATTATTTCTGGTAATGAAAGAATGATTTTCGGAAGAATTGGTGGTAGTTTCTTTAATTAATTTTTCTAAAAGTGAAGGATTGATTGAATGACGATTTGATGAAGATGATTGATGATGATGATTGATAAATTTTTTAGGAGGTTGTATTATTGATGATTGAGGTTGAATTTCAGGGGAATCATGAGGAGGTGAAGATAATGAAACGTATTTAGGAGATGAAATGAAACTTGCTTTATTAGCTTCACCAACATCTAAAGAGTGACCTGCAAGAGAAGAATTTGAGGAATTAGAATCTTCTAATAATTTTGAATGAGATGATATTCTTTTAGGTTGTTGTAAATCATCAGATGAAATTCTTTTAGGTTGTTGTAATTCATCGGTTGAAATTCTTCTTGGAGGAGGTTCATCAAATTTATATTTTGAAATGGTACTGGGAGTATTTTGAACACTTTCAGGATGATTAAGATCTTGTTCTTCACGATTATATTGATCAATGATATTTTTCAATTTTGGATCCAAATTGTTAATGTTGATATCACCTCTTAAGAATTGTGACAAACGATTCGAATCATTATCTTCCAAAACATGATCATTAATGATTAAATCAAGTAAAATTGATGAACTTAATGATTTATGTTTTGATTTTTCCAGTAATGGAACCGAATTACGTAGATTAGTTTCACTATTGGTAAGATTATGACTGTATAATTGTTGTTGTTGTTGTTGTTGTTGTTGAGGATTTTGAGCCGAAGAGCCTTGACCGAACGTGGAAGTATTGGAGTTTCGATTATATTGACCAGATTGTCTTAATATACTATCTCTTAAACCTTTCACGTAAAATTTACATAAATTAAGGTGATTTATAAGATCAAACCAGAAATCCAAATAATCCACTTTATTTTCAATTTCTTTCATGAAAAGATAAAACGTGTATAAATCAACAGGACTCTTGGTTTTATTCGACAATATTTCTCCCAAAGTGGGTAATCGATTCAAATCCACCGAATTATTGGGTCGGTTAAGACTGTTCAAGTTGGCAAGGTAATGGGAGTTCGGATAATCCGACTGATACTTCTCGGTCATGATGGTATTTTTATGACAGACTCTTGTTGGGGATGATGGGAAACACCTTTAACTATGAATACAAAACCAACGCTGGAAGCAGGGGAAATTAAACGAAAGACTAGGTGAGGCACTAACGTTGGTGTATTGATAGAAAGAAGGCTTGGTCACTGAAGATGAATGATGATGAAGATTTGATGAAAGAGTGATGAAAGGAACTAGTTGTTTTCAATTTTTCGATAGAAAGAAAGAGTAACAACCACGGAGACTTCAATAAAAGAAAATTGAAACAGAAAAGATAGAGACGGAGGAGAAACTGGAAGAAGAATGACAGAGGTGGTAGGATCAGCTCCTGGTTGTAACCTCTCACAACAAGAGTAAATAAAAAAAAAAGGGAAAATACTGAGCTGGTTGAAATAAACAGAGGAAAAAAAAGAAAGAAAAAATTTAGCCGCTGATTGTAAAATAATGAGGTTGTTAATTTTTGTGTTGATTTTTTCTCATTCTTTTTTTGTTGTTGTTGTTATTTTTTTTCTGTTTATTTAGAATTTTAAACGAAAAATAAAATAACCACATTATAATTTGTAACATTTACACGAGTGTTTTAAATCGTCTATTTTTATCCCGTGCACTCGTGCACCCGTGCACCGGCGCCCCCCTTAGCACGTGCAGTTGGCGCTGACTAAGCGCTTATGTAATACAAAAATTACCGTCCACTAATCCATTCGCCTGTAGGCACTGTATAGTGATTGGCTGTATTGAATATGTTTATTTGCAACCAATCACCATTCTACCTATATACATCTAGCACCTAGTCTAGCACCTAGTCTAGCACCTAGTCTAGCACCTAGTCTAGCACCTAGTGTAGTATCTAGCATCTAGTGTAGTATCTATCATCTAGTGTAGTATCTAGTCTAGCACCTAGTCTAGTCTAGTAAATGGTGACTAGCCTAGTAAATGGTGACTAGCCTAGTAAATGGTGACTAGTCTGGATATAGCATCGAGCCTAGTGTCTAATTTAGTATATAGTATCTAGCATCCAGTATCTATACTATTGATTATGTAGTAGTATTATGTAGTATGGTAGTTGATTAGTATGGTATTCGATTAGCAAGGTATTCGATTAGTATGGTAGTTGATTAGTATGGTATTTGATTAGTATGGTAGTTTATTAGTATGGTATTCGAGTATGGTAGTTGCTTAGTATGGTATTTGATTAGTATGGTAGTTGATTAGTATGGTAGTTGATTAGTATGGTAGTTGATTAGTATGGTATTCGATTAGTATGGTATTCGATTAGTATTGTAGTTGCTTAGTATGGTAGTTGCTTAGTATGGTAGTTGCTTAGTATGGTAGTTGATTAGTATGGTATTTGATTAGTATGGTAGTTGATTATGTTTGATTATGTTTGCTTATGCTTTTACGGAGTATTTTTTGTTGATTGATTATGGTTTCGGTTAACATTATCCTGGTGATACGGACTTTAGATAGTCCATGGTAAGAGTCAGTCACGAGTCAAGGGTGTCGTGTGATACACCTATCGGTTGAGCTTACCCGATAAAATAAAAATGACATAAAAAAAATATCCCTGTCAAGCAATCAGACATGGGTAATTTCATATCAGGCTTAGCTAGACCCTTGTATTGAAACAGCACCAGTTACGATTACACTTCCACACTCCTACTTCCCACACTACCGATACACTACCGATACACTACTGATACACACACTACTGATACCAAACTGCACTACCAAACTACACTACCAAACTACACTATATCTGGTATGCTATATCTGGTATGCTATATTTGGCACTCTATAGATAGTATATGATATGTTGGTATGATGTAGATAAGGCCTTATCCAACACACCCGTACAACTGATATGGCGCGGCACCAAAACGGTGGGGACTGGGAATAGTGGGGGTCACAGTGGGGGAAACCACAGTTGGCGAGCGGTGTACGGATGCACGCCATGAAAGGGGGGTCAGATGATTGTCTATTGTCAACTACTCGTATTGTTTCTATTGTTGTCTCACAATATCTTTTGTTCACTAGTAATGCCGTATTCAACCCCCTCTTTCAATCAATTTAACCACGATTTAATTGAAGTAACGAGTATTTAGTCGAATTACCTAGACAGTAATCAAATTACCTAGACAGTAATCGAATTAACCAAGATTTCACAGTAATCGAATTAACCAAGATTTCACAGTAATCGAATTAACCAACGTTTCACAGTGATTGATTCAATACAGGGTAGGCAAGGGATTAGGAATAAATTGGGCGTGTTTTTACACACCTCCCCGACTTTCACTGATAAACGGTTATCATTGCAAGTCGGTTACATTTACCTCCCTGATTTTTTTACCTGACATTGTCGCGGTGTGTCTCGTTAAAAAAATGAGGGCATTTTTGATTCTTTTTTTAGACCAGTTATCTCTTTATCTATGACTTGCACTTGCTTAATTAGGAACTCCTGGGAACTCACACTGTCGGGTGGGTGTTCCGCCGGAACACCCCACCGTATCTTGATCTGTAACTATCTCCTACTACTACAACAATAACAACTTCAACGACCACAAATGTCTGCAACACCAGCTCAACTCCATCTGTAACCACGGTCTACTTATTAATAGATTCACCATATGGATGAATCCACAAGTGTGGATTAAACGTAAGGAAAGAACGCAAAAAATAGAGGGAAAAAAGGAAAAAAACTAACAAAAAAAAAACTGTGATATATTTTTCGTACGGCACTTTGGTTTTGCCAAAATCAAAATCCAATCAAATCAATTTGCATTATCTTTTTTCTATTATTTTTCGGTTTCTCACACTTATTTTTTTTTTGTTTTGTTAGAGTTTTTTTTGTTGTTGTCGCATTTTCCCAATCAGAAAATTATTACTTCAATTAGTTTTCATTTGTTAATGAAATTTGCATTTAGTCATTGACTGTGGATTTCATACTAATTAAACCATCATTTAATTGTATAAATTATAGTAGTACAATTCGTACTCTCGTTCTTTTGGTTTTGTGATGCTGTTTTGCTCATGTACCATCACCTAATCGCTCGTTCGATTCCATTATTCCCTCAAACACTGTGACTGTTGTAATTAACAAGACTTCGTTATTGTTTTTAGGATTCATTCTCTATCTTTTGAATTTTGTTTCTGGTCTTTTCTTTTTTTCCAGTATTTCTTTTTATTATTTTAAGTTTATTATTTTTATTGTTATTATTTTAACATTTTATTATTTTATTATCTTTTTTTGATTGTCAATTTATAAATATAATCAACTTTTCCGTTTTAAATAAAAAAAAAAAAAAAAAAAAAAAAAGGAAGTGTTCTTACTACTATATCGATCTTTTAAATCATTCACTCATTCACTTCTTTTAGTTCTTCTTCTTCATCCTCTTCTTCTTCCTTCCTTATATGTGTGGCCGTTGTCCATTATCTAATGTAAAAAATGTTGTCACTCGGGTTATCGAATATTGAATGGGACAACCATCAACTCCCCATATTTAATCTTAAATCATCATCCTCATCCCCAATAATCAACAAACACCTACTCCTGGTCAAAATTAACGTATTTCAATTTATTCATCAATTTTTGTTTAAAAAAACAAGTCAAATCACCACCAGTCTTTTCCCCAAATTAAACTATGACAATATTCATAATTTGAAGAATGAACGTATCATTGGTGGGGCCGTTAATTGTGCTGCCGATGATTTAGAGTTATCATTGAATTCAACTCATGATCAAATTGAATTCTTCAATTCGTTTATGAACTTTAATCCATTGCCTCATTTACCTTCTCAAAATCAATCGGATTATCAAGAACATCTTGTCCAAGCCGATGAATTTGCCGGTTTATCCAACCAAGAACAAACTCAACCTCAACAACAAGTTCAACCACAACAACAAGCACAGCAAGCACAGCAACCACAACAACAGCTTGTTGATGTCTATTCCCCCATGAACTCAATCACCACCAACCATCGTTCGTCGGTTTCTACCAATTATGATTTGGAACTCACGTTTGATCAGCTCTATGATTATTCGTTCCCCAAACAAACCCAAGCTCAACAACAACAACAACAACCTCCACAACCACAACAGGTGGCTCAACAGATGAACACTCCTCTGTTGATGCAGTTCCAAAGCCCGGTCAATTTCGAATCCCAGTCACATTTCACCTTGAATATGATTGGTTTAAATACTATCAATTACTTTGATGATTTTAATTCGAAAAACATGATGCTTAATAACAACAATAAATCAACCAATTCAGGTACTTCGAGTGAAAGTCACGTAAGTCCCTTGGATGATGATTTTTTCAAAAATAATAATCATAACGTCGAAAATAAACATAAATCGAAAAAGAGAAAATTGAAACAAGAATCTCCAGCTACTTCAGCCACTTCAATCACCCCTCCTCACTCAGCTTCAGCTAATCCCTCGTCAATTGATTTGTTCTTTAATGAGGTGATTAGTCGTAATCAATCTGATTTTCAATATATTCCTCAACAAACCCTTGCCTCTACCAACACCAACAAAAAGCAAAAAACAAAGAAAAATTCAATCAAAAAAATTAAACTCGAACCTTCGGAAGATTTACCCCTCTCTGCTCAACCTCCTCCACCCCAACCACAACTCCTGGTTCAGGATTTACAACCAGAATCAAAATATCAATGTGGTCATTGTCAGGCTAAATTTAAGGTGAAATCATACCTCACTCGTCATTTGAAAAAACATAACTCTTGGAAAGCTTTTGTTTGTCCCTTTTATCAAGAACCAACCATTGACCCCTTAACCCATGCTGTGGTTCATCCTGGTACCAAATGTCATCCAACCGGAGGTTTTTCAAGAAGAGATACTTTCAAAACCCACTTAAAAGCTTTACATTTCATTTACCCTCCCGGTACTAAACTGAATGAACGTAATTGCATTGGTGGTAGATGTGCCGGATGTTTTAAATTTTTTGAAAATAATTTAAAATGGTTAGAAGATCATATCGAACCCGGTGAATGTCAAGGAAGTGTCGACAAAAAATTAGCTTCTTCATGAGTCTGGTTATTCATTCGAGTGTTCTATTTACTTCAGTTCGTCGTTCTCTTTTTTTTTTTTGCTGTTTCCTTCTTTTGCTTTAATGTGTGATGTGCTTTCTTTCAGTTCAATGTGCCTTCTCTTCTTTTCAATTTACATTTTTGATTCTTTAATCGCTTTTTTCTCCCTTTCAATTCATCATAGTTTTTTTTTTTTTAAAAAAAAAGCTACAAAATTTCCTCCATCAAAAGTCTTTCATAAAAGAATAATATTTTTTAAAAAAGGAAAAATCATGTCTCTTATTCGTGTATAATAATTGTTACTTTTCTTTTCTTTTCTTTTCTTCTTCCCTTCTTATGAAGTAGGTTGATCCTGTGACTTACTATATTTATTCTAATATTTTTAAACCATTTATCCCATTATTTTTCACTTGTAGTTCAACAATAATTAATCGTCCAGCAAATGATACGATATAGTGGCTAAGCTAATGATATCGGATTTTATTAACCTTTGATTATACTTGCTGCTAATTTCCTGATAACGATTACCCCTTTCGAAAGTAACCTGTAAAACCAGCATTGCAACATGCAAAAAATAAATTACAAGCTAAAATGCAAAAAGAGGAGTGCAACATGCAAAACAATTATCGCCACACGTTATTTTTTCCCCTTCCAGCCATTTTGTTGGTTTTTCGACAACTGAAAAAAAAAAAATACCCATACGAAAAGTCGGGCACTACTTACCCATCTTCTTATTCATCAATCAATCTTCAACTAGGCTAATCACCAGTTATCTGGCTACCAATATCTTGCTATCCACACACTCACACACATACACACACATCCATACATCCACCATGTCTGCTTCTTTAGATAAATCTTTGGACGATATCATCTCCTCCACTAGAAAACCAAGAAAGACCATCACCAAAAAGACTGCCGGTAAAAAACTTGGTGGTGGTGCCAGTAATAGAGTTGGTAAGAAAGTTGGTGGTTCTACCAACAAGAAACCAATCGTGTCTTTCAAAAAACCAACTCCTGCTGTTACCAAACAAGCGGTTCCTGCTTTGGATTTGAGTTACGCCACCAAAGTCGTTGCTCAAGGTTTACCAAAAGATATCAAACAAGATGGTATTAGGGTATGTTTTTAAAACTAATTCATCCATCGAAAGAAAAAAAAATAACTTTTCAATAAGTGACGATATTTGTCATGTTGATATGCTGGCCATATCAACCTTCTTTTTTCTTTTTTTCCTCTCTTATTTATTTCTTGTATATTTCCTTGCTTTCCAGCATCACTAAGGTTATTAATGCCACAGGACATTCCCGGCTACTTGACATGCATTCTTCCTCCTGGCACCGATCTTACATTTTTGGGTCATTCTAGTGTCATTTTCGGGTCATTCTAGTGTCAGTACATTTTGGTTGGGTCGTCTAGATAGACTAGTCTTGGTACATTTTTGTGTTTGAGTACTACTTTCTTGCTCTAGTACTCGTTGTACGTTCTTGTGGCTGATAATACCTTAACGATGACTATGCGTCATCACCACGATGGACACCTGGTCCATCAACCCGTCCACTTATCACTTTTCAAGCAAATGAGAGTGAAGGATGCCCCGAATGGACAACACGTGCCTTTTCAACCGGGGCCCAAAAGAAGGTTCAAAAACTGATGAAGGGAAACGGAGGTGCTATTTATTTATGCTACTTCTCATTTTCCCAAAGATGATGGGAGAAGTGTTTCCTTGTTCTCCTTTGAGAGAATTCCGGGGCTTGTTCTCCTTAATTGAGGATATCGAGGTGCTATTAAGTTAGAATACCTCTTTGTCTACGTATGGATTGTGTGTACATACTATTGGCCTAGTTTGATATCATCTTTCATCAGTTACCTATTCTTTAGGGGTACGACCAATGGTTATAAATTCTAGTGAAGTTTTGCGATGGTTTGCTAAGTGAAATGGGAATAATACGTGCTCTCTTTTTTTTTTTTTTTTTTTCTTTCTTTTCTTTAATGAATTCAAACTAACAACAATTTTTTTCAATTTAGGATTTCTTCCAATCACAAGTTGGTCCAGTTCAAACTGTTTCATTGAGTTATAATGAAAGAGGTCAATTCAAAGGGATTGCCACCATTATTTTCAAATCTCACAAATCCGCCAGTTTAGCGGTTGAAAAATATAATGGTGCTCCCATTGATGGAGGTTCCAGTAAATTAAAATTAGAATTAATTGTGGATCCTTCCAAAAAACCATTAGCAGCCAGAATTGCTGCTAACAATATCGTGGCTACTCCAGCTAACAAAAAGGCTGCAGTACCAGTGGGTAATAAAAAAGTTCATCCATTGAAACAAAAATTACAACAAAAGAAGAAACTTCAACAACAACAACAACAAAAGGCCAAGGCTAAGAAACCAATTAAAAGAGCTAAGAAATCACTCGAAGAATTAGATCAAGAAATGGCTGATTATTTCGACAATCAAGATTAAACGTTTTAATTGCCCGTTTTATTCTTTCTACCTTTTGTTCTAGTGTTGCTATATATGTTTAATTAATTGAATTTATCAAAACACGAAATGTAGTTTTTCACACCCATTCATGTACGCCTCGATAAGCAGCTCGTCTTTCTCCATACAAAAATACATTACCACAAATATATATAAATGTACGTATGTATGTATGCAATCAGCCGACACGCCATGTTCTGGCCTCATTCTCCCTGGGTTCTGCTTATTGTTAAAGCGTAATAACCGGTAATTTGCATTGAGTCTGACGCTTTGTTCGAATTAAAAACGCGAATGGAAAGTAACATAGAATTATGCAGCGTGCAGGAACAGCCACCGCACATATACTTCTCTATTTCAATATCTTTGAAATATCTTACAAGCCAAGGTGATCTTCACCTACGAATTATCATCATCTAGATGATCAGCACGGTGTTTCCAAGCGATATTGTAGACTTTGATCGAAAACAGTGATTTTTCGCAAACGAACGGGGAACATGTACTAGACGTAATCATTCAGCCGGAGTATCAGCCGTGCCGTAGACCATAGTTAGTTATAATTCGTTTTTTATTTTTTCTCTGTTGTTGTATTATCATTCCTTATCATTCTATTGTAACCAGAAGATCCGTATTCGGGTAGTATTTGCCATTAGAGGTAGAATCCTCTTTGAGATAATTGATTGATTCGATCTAGCGTGTCATTGGTTGTCGCGTACGAAAACATCCCAGTCTTCCCTGGCTGTCGAAACAAAACCAACAAACAATGATGGAGAAAAGAAATTTCCCTCTTGTCTTTACGTCTGCTCTCTTGTTTTATGTCTCTTCTTTTGTTTTATGTCTCTTTTTGTTTTATTTTGTGTTAATCTTTCTTTGTAGAAAAATCTTTATATATATTTATTTTCTCACCAATTTTTTTTTTTTTTTTTTTTTTTTTTTTCCTGAAAACGATTATAGTTTGTTTTGATTGATCTCGACTAACTCATTCCTTGGAGTTTTATTTAATATAAGGAGTTCACCACTTCATATCAATCTTGTTAACTGACGTTCACTTTCTTCCTGATCTTTAACTAGTACCAGCCTTCTTTTATAATGTCAAGATCGGAGCGTGCTACCAATAGTAACCCATCGGGCAAGTCGACGAGTGGTGCTAAGCTCATAGGGAATATTGAATATATAATAACTGCCGAATTCCATATTGATAAAGGACCTTGTTTGATCCATGAGTATCCACATGAACTCACCGGGATTCACAATTTGGCTTTTTTGCCCGAACTCATGATACCTGACCAAATTCATAAACGTGAAGAAGATTATACCCTTTTCTTACTTTATCGAAATCAGACTACTGGAGAATTTCAATATTTATACGATAAAAAACATTGCGAATTAGAACCTTATTATTTATATACAATTGTTCATAATCTTAAGGATTCTAATTTTAAACGGGGGTCAATCATTAAATCTTTAAGCATAGTGACAAAATTGCCTTATTTCAAAAATTTTAAACCACTTTTACTTATTTGTTTGGATAAATATTTTAATGATAATAAAATTGAATATTTACAAGAATTATACGAAGCTATCAATGTTAAAAACTTTGATGATTCTCAAATAACAAACCAAGCCTCGATTATTAAAAAATTATTGATTACTTCGATTTTGGATTTACCCATTAATGATAAAATTTATTATGATGAAACGTTTAGAAATAAATTATTGGGGATCAAGAATGTTAATGATGACTTATACATTAGGAAAGATTTGAGTTATAATTCAATCATTAAATTTAATAATATGAGTATCCCCATTAAAGTACCCATGATGGTTTTGCCCGACACAATTGGTGATTATTTAAATCCTACCGATTTAAATTTCAAACCTAATTTAATCAATATTTTAAATGCAAAATTATCAACCGAATATTTCAATAATGAATTAACCATTTATGGTTTACAAACTCCTCCCATTATAATATTAATTAATGCTTTATTAACCGGTAAAAAAATCATCTTTTTAAGTTATGAAAATAGTAGTGGTACCATTATTGATCATATTTTATTAACTCTTAAAATAATTACTGGAGGTGGGATTTTAAGTGGGCTTTTAACCAATTATAACGTTTTCCCCATAATTGATGTTTCTAAAATTGATTTATTAGAGGAATGCGATTCTTATATTGCTGGTACCATTAATCCGTTTTTCAAGAATAATGATAAATTATGGGATTTATTATATGATTTGGATTCCAACGAATTTTATCTTTCATCCCAAATTAATGAATTAAACCCTAATTTGGTTTACAAAAATTCCATCATTTCTGAAGATGCAAAATTCTTATCTAATTTACAATTATCATTATTTAATTATAATGATGATTTAACCACGATTCAATTAATTTTCAGAAGACATATTAATGAAATCATTCGAGTCTTATTAAGCTCAAAGAATTTCAATAGTAATTTATTACCTCAAGATAAACCTCAATTACAATTATTATTAGATGGTATCGGATATTATTGGAGTAGCGATACTAATAAATTATTAGAAGTTTCTTGTTATCAATTAATTTCTAAAAAATTCCAGGATTTACTTTATGGCGGGAAATTCACCTATAATTTACTATTACCCAATTTGGCCAATGAACTCAATTTGATGATTGATTTACAGTATCATTTACAAAAATTGAATAATATTAATCATAAAGTAAATGAAAGAGAAATTTGGTTTAATATCTTAAAATATTTGATTAGTAGTAAATCATTGGAAATTTTCCTCTTGATCACCTACTTGATTCCTCCCAATTCTTCAACCAGCTTACAAAGTTCTTCTCTTCATGGTGGTAATATAACAATATTCGATAAAAATAAGGGGATTGAATTATTATTAATCAATTTGTTCAATAGTGATGATAAAATTAAATCAAATATCGTCATGATTT
>JAJMSM010000032.1:97418-108075 GCA_030578475.1 Hyphopichia wangnamkhiaoensis
TTTTTTTTTTTTTTTTTTTTTTTTTTTTTTTTTTTTTTTTTTTTTTTTTTTTTTTTTTTTTTTTTTTTTTTTTTTTTTTTATTCTTTAGACTTCTGTATTATTACATGTTAAATATATTCATTTCATAATTGTATTCTATTTACAGGATTGCATCTATGTACTAATATGTAAGTCATTGGAATTAAGCTTCAATTTTTACCATCATCGTCATTATAACCACGATCAAATATACTAAACATGGTAAAACGATCTCCTGGCTTTCGACTTGCATAAGATAACCCTTTACCCATGTATTTCAGATCATACAGACGATCGTCGTAATTGAAATTAGGATTGTTTTCGGGGAATCCAGGTCTTTTCACTTGTATTTGAAATTCATCGTGTTCACTATCAACTCGAGCATCACTTTCTAAACGATGTCTGGCATCATTACGAGCCTGAATGTGTTTTCTCCCCACAAGATAAAATGAAATTGCCCCAACACCAAATAATCCGAGCTTGGTCAACAATCCTCTCTGGGTCTCCATGGTTGCTTGTACTCCTTGGTTCTTCCATCATGATACCATATTGTAGCGATTTTGTTTATTTGATCTCAGTCTTTGCGTGAGAAGAAATGAGCTGATTGCACCGATTGCCTCATTGGGAAACGTACGACAATTCCTTGTAGAATAGATACAATTATGGTTCGCACACTATTTTTTTTGAAAAGACGTGCATGTACCATTTGTATCCCGATTTCCCCACAAAATAATTTCTCAAAGTTTTAGTGTGAGGAAAACCATCAACAAACCTTTCTCATTTTTTTTTACCATGTGACATCAACATTAGAACCACGGTTAAATTGTAGAATACCGATCCAGGTCAGAGTTTGTTATTGTTTATTATTACAATTTATTATTTTCACCATACTAATTTATTCAATTCCTCTCTATTTTCTTTGTTTATTTTCCTTTTATTTTATATAACTACCTTCTTATTTTTTTTTTTTCTTTTTGTTAGCTGTTGCTGTTATTTGAATATCGACTCAGGACCCGGTCTCAACGCGTTCAATTCACTCTTTCAGCGTGTTTGTCAATTTCAATACTTGTTGCCGAATTACCCCATTTGTGTGTTGCAAAGGTAGTGTATTTATATAAACACTGGTGATTCCCATTTACGCAAGCATACGTCTTTGATTTAGATATTTGATCTCTTTTCTATACATTTTTGGTGTTTTTGGTGTTTTTGAAATTTTTTTTTTTTAGATCTCTTTTTCCTAAACTTGTTTGGTTTCGTATTTGGAATTGAGATTTCATTAATTATCGATCAATAATGGCCGAAGCTGAAGAAATTGCCCATGCCATCGCCGGTGCCGGTGGTGGGGCCTTATCCATGATTGTGACTTATCCTTTGGTTACTTTATCCACATTAGCTCAAACTACCAAGAAGAAGAAGCAAGAACAACAAGACAAGGAAGAGCCTACTAAATCGCTGGATCCAAAAGAAAAATTCGAATTTTCCAAATTACACTTGAAGGCCGCTGAAGCAGTAGTTAAATCATCTTCTTATCAAGCTGCTCAAGAAATTATTAAACAGAAAGGTGTATTTGGTTTATATTCTGGTTTGGAAAGTGCATTATACGGAATCACCTTGACCAATTTTATTTATTACTATTTTTATGAATTCACGTCCAATATTTTTTTGAAAGCCAATGCTGCCACCGCTAGAAAGGGTAGAGGATTATCGACCATTCAATCAATAATAACAGGTGCCATTGCTGGGGCCATAACATGTGTCGGTTCAAATCCATTCTGGGTAGCCAACACTAGAATGATGACTGCTAAAAAGACGGAGGCCGATACCACCAGTTCAACGTTGAAAACATTGATTGATATTATTGAAACTGATGGAGTCGGCACACTTTTCGCCGGGGTTTTCCCAGCACTTGTATTGGTGATTAACCCCATTATTCAATATACCATTTTCGAACAAATTAAGAATATTATCATTGCTTCTAATGGCAAGAAATCATTCACTGCGGTTAAGGCATTTTTCATCGGGGCCTTTGGTAAATTGATTGCCACCTCGTTGACTTATCCTTATATCACTTTGAAATCAAGAATGCACGTCAAGAAAGAAAAAATCTCGTCCAAGATTGGCGAAGGTACCGACGCTAAGGATATTAAATTATCCATGTATCAAGAAATTAAGAAGATCATCCACGAAGAAGGGTTGGAAGGGTTATACCGGGGTTTGACCGTTAAATTGGTCCAATCCATAAGTACCGCTGCATTCCTCTTTTATTTCAAAGAAGAATTGTTGACCGGAAGTGTTAGATTGGTGGAAATCTTCAGATTATTAAGTTTGAAGAAATCCTCTCCCGGAATCACCAATTAATCGCTACAACTCTTTACCTATCTAATCTTAACCTCTTTTTCTCTTCTCTCTATTTTCTTTGATCTTTTTTTATCTTTTGTTATTTTTTTTTTTTTTTTATTTCTTCTTTGATTACTGATTGTCTTTATATATTTATTCCATCTTTAATATGTCATGTAGCTATACTAGTGATGTGTTCTCAGCAATCAAACACTGCCATAAATAAGCCACTGCGACAATACAAAGAGTATCCGATGACACAAATCGTCGCTGAGCCCTGTTGGTAGTGTCTCAACACTACTCTTGTGCCCCTTACCTTCTACAAATGCTTTACTTCCCATTGAAGTCTGCTTCAACCACAGCTCCCCAATCTGAATCTATACCTGAAAAATATTACATAAATCATTAGACAAGTCAAATTTTGAAGTATCGAAAAACAGACTTTGAGACATCGAAGTGCGTGAGAAAACAATAAGAGTAACCAAAAAATTGATTGTAAAAGAAATTTCTCAAAATGGGCCCAAAGTCAGTTCCCTGAGTCGAGCATTAATTGAAACACCGAAACTTAGCCAAAAAGAAAAAAAAATTCCAAATCTATTTACGGTATATAAAATATCATCTAAGAGCGGCTAATATTTATTTATTCATTACTCCTGGTCCACCATTCCTTTCCAGTCATCCACATCTTCATAGTCTGTGTCGTCCTAACCTCTGACTCGTCCAGTAACAGTTGCACTTCTTCTTAGTCCAGGCTGTTTTTTGGGGTTCAAGAGGGGCTCAGACAAATCTTGGATAACTTCATCGGGCCTTCACCAGACGCCGTATTGATAAATATAGCAGTATCTTAATCAAACTATTTGGTATTTCAACAAGACCATTTAAGTTACCAGAAGTGTATGCTATCCAGATTGTCTAGAATCTACCCATTTCACTTACTTTCTTTTCCATTTTGCACTAAGATTTGTGCTAGATCTTTGATTCCTGGGATCACGGCCTTTTCCAAGTATCCTATTCAATTAGTTCCCACAACAAACACTCATGTCAGAGTCGTCTCCATCCACTTCTCTGAAGAATAATTCCTCCCGACGCCCTGTGGCCAGGAGAGCTTGTTTATCATGTAGAGAGAAAAAAATAAAATGTGACGGGGAACCGGTGAATGTGGTGAAAACAGTGGATAGTAATAACAAAATTGTTCCTGATAAACCAAAAGTATGTTCAAATTGCCAGTTTCTTGGTATTGAATGTGTTTTCGTGGCTAGTATGAGAGGTGGTAGACGCAAGAAGCGGATAGTCCCCGACCTGGAATCTTCTTCCTCTCGTAATTTTAAAACTTTAAAACCAAACCCAAGTACTCCAGACTATCAAATGGAAAACGGATCTACCTCCAATAGTAGCAATAACAATAATAGCATCACCAATGGTAGCATCACCAAGGATAGAATGGCCAGTCCAAGTCGGGTAAATAGTGGTGCCAGTAGCCACAGTATTAATGGTCGACTTA
Source organism: Hyphopichia wangnamkhiaoensis (assembly GCA_030578475.1). Classification (NCBI taxonomy): domain Eukaryota; kingdom Fungi; phylum Ascomycota; class Pichiomycetes; order Serinales; family Debaryomycetaceae; genus Hyphopichia; species Hyphopichia wangnamkhiaoensis. The sequence goes on from JAJMSM010000032.1 coordinate 101,276, forward strand.
ATCAATTCCTTCTTGATCAACAAAATGAATTAAACTCACATTCTCTGGGTATGAAACCAGTTTCTCCAACCATATCGTATGCCTCGACTTCTTATGTTGACATGCGAGCTACTCCCTATAAAAGGCTCGATGATGAATCTTCCAGTGATCGTCACCATCACTTATACAATCGTCAACTTTATGACTATCGTCCTTATCCTCCTCCACCCTCGAGTAGTCATAGCTCGGGTCCTCCACCTGGCCCACCGGGACCTCACGATTATCCACCGGGACCCCCAGGTCATCTCCCTCCTTCCCCTTACGATAGAGGAATGCCCTATGGTTATCCTCCTGGGCCTCCCCCTTTCCATCGTCGTGGCCATCGCCGTCGTCACCATGATCACCCTCATTGGCCTCCTCCGCCACTTCCTCACCACATGATGGGATACGGTCCTCCCCCTCCTCCTCCATTCCATCACCGTCACTGGCCTCCTCCACCCCTTCCTCATCATATGCTAGGTTACGGGCCACCACCGGCTCATCTAATGGGATATGGCCCCCCTCCACTTGGCCTGCCCCCAGCACCACCTCATTTAATGGCACCACCTTCGCAGTCAGCAGCACTGGATTCAGTTTCAGAACGCGAACGAGAGATGGCCCAACAGCAGCTGCAACAACATCAACAACAACTGCAGCAACAAGCTGGTGCAACTACTAATACAACCACAAACAATACTACTACCACGTCGAGTCACAACGGCTTATCTCCTCATAGTGATACCAGATCTAGTTTTGCATCTGACCGTGACCGAGAGTTTGTACGTGAACGTATTTATGATCATGACCGTGATGGTTATTCCCATCATCAAAGATATCCACCACATCCTTATCCACCCCCTTATAGTCGTAGCCCGAGTGAAGTCAGTCAACCATCGTTTACCAAGTTTCATAACCCTGATGGAAAACCTGTTTTACCACCCTTGGATCATTTAAAAGTTCCTGGCGTTGGTACTTCAAGTACTACGGGATCAGCTTATGGTTATAATGGGGCAAGTGGCCCCAGTGGTGTAAGTGGATACCAACCTGCCCCAGTAGCTCCACCTGTCCCTTCGGATGCAAAGAAGATGGATATTGATCATGATTCTCATTATGGTCATCCCCCAAGCAATAACGCTGCCTTGTTATCAAGATCACCCATACTGGGGGCACCCACCTCGTCCTCGTCCTCTTCATCTTCCTCTATGAAGGATAAGTATCGTTTTGACAATACCAAACTGGGCAATGATTGCAGGCCACCTACTTCCACTTCTTCCGCCTCCAAGAGTATTGATGTGAAACCGAAATTATCGTCGCCATTTGGACAAGAGCATCTCAAGAGGTTCGACTTGCCAAATTGGGAAACTTTGGACTATTTACTCGACTACTATTATAAGTTCAATCATGTGGAGTACGAACTTTTATCAAGTCGTGAAATATTTATTGAAAGAATATCCCTTCGACAAGATAGTTCGATACTACATGCAATTTTGGCCACCGTTTGTTTGAATAACGCGGGTAGAATCAAAGCAGATGAAAATTACTGGATTGATAAAGTACTTAAGTTCTGGGATAATTTGAATGATTTTGGGATGTTATTATGTTTTTCCCTTATGTCAAGAACATCCGTCTATAAGAATAATCTCGAAAAATTCCTTGAGTTGAATACTAAAATATATCAAATAATTAAACACAATCGATACCTTGAAGTTTTACAAGATAACAGTATTGCCTTCAATAGAAGACAACAATATGAAAAAGAGGTGTTGATTCGGTTGATTTGGTCTTATTGGTGTTATAATATTATACTGTTTAGATACAGACAAGGGAGCCCATATTACAGTTTACCGAAGGTTAATGACGAATTGTATAAATTCAACTCCAGTTATGAGATTGATGCCGTTAGTTCAAACGTGTTGTTACCGGCCAAAAATGAAGATCACTTGAACTTGATAAATCCAAGTCATCGAATAGGTTTATCAGCATTTATTAAGAGCGACAACATGGAATTCAATGATATCACTGCGCTCATGTACGCATTTAAATACTTTGAACTAACATTGAATCGGGTAAGTGGAAATGACCTCATCGATAGTAACCAAGAGGAACAATTAACATTAACTAATGATTATATCAAATACGTGGATGGCAACATCTACAAATTGGAACCAGTAGGATCTCACCCTGCAGTGGTCATAATCAATTCAAGTACTTTGTTAGCCAATTTAATCTCTAAGTATTCAATTGTCCTAGAGAATATGTCGGTTTTTGAGGATTTATTTGTGTTCAAGAGCTATCAATATAGTCTTCGTGTTTCTCTGTCCAATAAAAGTCGAAATGGCTTTTTCAATGATCTTTCAGTCAAGAACCTCGACAGATTGAGTGGAATACCTACATTGGTGAATAAACTATCGAGCGATCAAGGTCGTCATTTACTTAATGTGTTGAAGTATAGTTTACAGTTATCGCAATTATTTGAACTTGGTCTGGGTAAGATCCCTGGCACCAGCCATGAACTCCCCATGATTATTGGTGTTACCAGTACCAGCCAACATCGCAAGGATAAGCCATGGTGGAATGATGAAAGCTTGATTACCCATGAAAAAGATACTTGGAAGAAATATCCTGATTTGGCCATCGACATTGGATGTGCTCTCATATCCACTGTGGCGAGCTTAATTGTATTGACGAAAGTAGTCAAGTTTGATTTTGAAACGTCCGCGATCAAGTTACAATTACTTAAGGACCCTTCTGAAAAGGTTAAAGAACCTACAGTGGTAAACATCCCAGCGTTACCACAAGATGATGAACTCATCAAGGCATTCGACACCAACGAGTTACTGCAGGTATTCAGTAACATAAGCACTTTTGTACAGGTGAAGTTACGAATCGATCACAATTATCATGACGACTTAATGAATGATACCATCAGTAAAATTAACAACATCAGCCATTATCTCGAAGAGATCAGGACCGATGTCAAATAAAAAATACTCCCCCCTTAATCTACTCCCACCTATGTATTATTAGATATTCCTAATTTTTATTATTATCATCATTATTATTATTACCATTATTATTATTATCATTATTATTATTAGATAAGTAAATAAACATGACTCTCACTTTCTGACACATTTTCAATCCGGCGAAATATCGGCCAAAAATGCCTCACATCAAATCTCACAAAGCCATTTCGCAGTGTGGACCTACCCCCTTTCTTTTATTATATGATAATCACTCATGTAGGGGTCTGATATTGACAGATTCGGCCTTGACGTGAGTGAAGTTTTGAAGGCAGATGTGTCATACGAGCACTTGCCGGTAATCACGGCATAAACTATGAGCAATCGAGCGAGATTTAGTTAAAAATAGACCTTACTATTTATTCTTTTTTCCTTTGTGTTTGGCTTATTTTTTTTTTCGTTGCGGGAGGCTTTCCCCACGAGGGCAAATAAATATATAAAGGGCCATCATTCCGTTGATAAATAGACACCAACTACTCAGTCTTATTGTTTGGCATTGATTATCAGTGAAAACAGTTAAAATCAGAATGTTTAACGTATTCAGACCTTTCATGGGTTCAACCCCCACTCAGGCGGTGGAAAAGCCAGTTGAATTTGAACAATTCCACTATGAGAGAAATGTTGAATTTCGTTCGGTTGAATGTTTGAATCGGGATGTTGATGTTAGACCAATCCACTCACATAATGATTACTGGAGACATGAGCCATTATTTGAAGCATTGAGAAATGGGGCACAGAGCGTGGAAGCGGATATTTGGTATTTTGCTCATAATTATACGGTTGAGTCTACGGAACCTAAAACCAGTACTGCTTCTACTCGTGAATTCAATGAACATGAGTATGACTACATGCACGGATGTTGTGGGTTTCGAAATGCAAAGCTGGAACCGCCTATCAAAGAATTTAATAACGATAACATTTACGTTGGTCATAATCAAGTTGCCTTAAAACCAAAGGGGACTTTGGACTCATTATACTTGGATCCCTTGTTTGATTTGATTAAAGGGAACAATCCTACATTCAAATATACCGAATCTACTAAGAGTAATGAGCTGCCTGTGCTTGAAAGTGAAGCATCCAAAAATGGGGTTTTCTATAATGATCCGCTGGCTCCATTATATTTCTGGCTTGATTTTAAAACTGACCCAGAAGACACTTATAAACATTTACAGAAATATTTACAAAGATTCAAGGATGCGGGCTATTTGTCATACTATGAAACCGCTACCCAAACTTTCCACCAGGGTCCTCTTATTGTTACCATTACCGGGAATATTCCATGGAAATTAATCGAACAAGAAACCACCAGATATGTGTTTGTTGATGCTCCTTTGGCAGAGTTTGTCAAGGATGAAGTTGATGAATCACAATTGGCTAAATATGCAGAATTGGCCGTGTTTGCTAGTGGATCCATGAGTGATTTGGTTGGTAAAGAAGAGTTTGAAAACCTTAAGAGAGAAACTACTTTTAATGATGATTTAAAAGGTAAGTTGAAAAAGATTTTCAATTTGATTCACTCTTATGGATTAAAATCTCGGGTTTGGGGTGATGTTAGTTTCCCCACGTCTGTAAGAGATGGACATCTTAAAGAATTATATTTCGCAGGTTCCGATTTGATTAATGTTGATGATGTCTATTTGGCTGCTTACAGTCTTTAATTTATAAATTCTATCTATTATGTATAAATTCTATCCACTATATTCTATAATGATGACTTGATTAAAAATTTTTTTTCAAAAGTTCATAGATGTAAAAAATCATGGCATTAGCAGGGACGGCCCTTATCAAGGTGATTCCCAACCCATGATAGAAACTCCTAATACCACCTGTTTTGAGAAGATGTTTGGTGGTTTCTTTGAAATTGGGGTTTGGTAAATGCGACAAATCTTTTCCTGAGTTATTTTGATGTAAGATATCAAAAGTTTGAATATTTGATTTTATGGTATCAATGGGGAACATGGATAAATTGAAAAACACTCCCGATAATGCACCACTCACTAAAAGATTGAAATTTTGATAATTAGGATTGTATTGAGCCAATTGGGCACTGGAGACTTCATAAGTACCAAACCAAATAGCAGTTCCACCACTTTCTCTGAGAATAGTACTTGATAAACCAGTCCATAGACCAGTTATACCATCATTACGAATTATTGATTTAATCATACTTGAATAACCATGAGAAGGGTTTGACAGAGACAAGTTCGATACTTGTAACTTACATTTGACAAGTTCCACCGGAGTCAATACGAACGATGCCATAAAACCAGCTATACCACCGCTCAAACCCTGGATCCATAAAGGGGTGTATTTTTTATCATTATTATCATGAGGTAGAGTTAATTTAGAGATCAATGACACTGACGAATTATAGGATAAGAAAAGCACGGCACTTTCTAAGCACGCTCCTACCATGGGGGCTTTCAATCCTTTATAGAAACCATCGATCAAGCCTTCTTTTATGAAAGTTGTTTTAATGGTGGTGTAAGTTGATTGTTTTCTAAATTCAGGCAGTGATTGAAGTCTAACTTTTATAGTGTCAAAGGGGAATTCCACGATTTTGGCAAGGCTCCCAGCAATCCCACCGTAGGAAATATCTCTTATAGCATCATTACGGGACATTTAATGGGTAAACTTAGGTTAAGAGTGGAACTTTCTGATAGTTGACAATAGGTGAAAAATTGTGACTTTGATTTAAGGTGCAATTTTTCTCAACTTTATAACGATGAGCGGTACTTTTTTTTCACCTTCTATTTTTTCTTTTTGTTTACGACGTCAGATCTCGTTTCGGTGAGGGATTTACAAAGATACTACAGTTACATATGACACTCCCAGTTGAATAGGGGACTTTGAGTGGATGAAAATAACTCAAAAGTCAAGACCAGAGTAAATTTAATAATATTATTTATATTGAAGAGTTGGGGGAGAAGGGTAAGAACAAACTTATAAACCAAATAGAAACGTAATAAATTTATTCAAGTATGGTACATACGCTTATCTTAATGGGATGAATCTAGAAGAAGCGTTACCAGCTCTACCGTGTCTAACAGGAGTGTAAGAGATGGAGAATTCACCCAAGTAATGACCAACCATTTCTGGTCTGATTTCAACGGTGTTGAAAACTTTACCATTGTAAACACCAACAACGGAACCAATCATTTCTGGAACAACAATCATGTTTCTTAAGTGAGTTTTGACAACGGCTGGTTTTTCATTTTCTGGGGTGGCTAACTTAGCAGCTCTTAATTTGGCAATGAAACCCATTGGTTTAGAACCTAAACCTCTGGAGAATCTTCTTCTAACTCTGGCACCACATAATTTGGCAAAGTCTTCAGTGTCCAATTCTAATAAATCTTTCAAGTCAACACCTTTGTAGGAGAAGGTTTTAAAGACTCTCTTCTTTCTGTCAGCTAAATTAAAAAGAATATTGTTAGTATCACGGAATTGTAAATGCATGAATCACTCATCTGTGCTCGAGCGAACTTCACTTCACTTCACTTCATTGCTTCACAACTTCACAGCTTCACAACTTCACAGCTTCGTTACTTCGTTATTTCGCAACTTCATTGCTTCATTTCATTACTTCTTGATTAGTTTCTGTATGTCTGTGGGACGGAGATTCTGGGAAGTTAAATTTCTGGTATAACGATGAATGATCTTGAACAAAGGAACCGTAGTCATGGCACAAGCATATGCTCATAGGAGTATTCTGGGAGATTCATGAGGGTGACGAGACGTATCTACATACTAGTTTCAGCC
>JAJMSM010000032.1:108175-156763 GCA_030578475.1 Hyphopichia wangnamkhiaoensis
AAATTTGGAGGAGGACGGTGCACACGTGACGTTCGTGACTGCTGTTTTGTTTTTTTGTTTTTCACTGGGTCTGTTTTTTTTTTTTTTTGCGAACGTCAGGTGTACGGGTTGGTCAGGCATCATCAACAGGCGTGAAAATTTTTACCAATAGTGCCCTCAGAGTCAGACACCATTGGGAAAGGAAAAAATCGTTTTTTATTACACTTTCTTCTGGAGGTGAAAAATTCCTGTTTCCTACCTACTTCATTAAAGGATAGTCTGCAACTAGCTTAAAGTGATTATTCTACTCAACTATTAGGAAAAAATGAAATACTTAGCTGCTTACTTATTATTGGTCCAAGGTGGTAACGCTTCTCCATCTGCTGCTGACATCACTTCTTTATTAGAAACCGTTGGTGTCGAAGCTGAAGAATCCAGAATCTCCACTTTATTGAAAGAATTAGAAGGTAAAGATGTTTCTGAATTAATTGCCGAAGGTAACACCAAATTGGCCTCCGTTCCAACTGGTGGTGCTGCTGCCTCTACTGGTGGTGCTGCTGCCGCTGGTGGTGCTGGTGAAGAAGCCAAGGAAGAAAAAGAAGAAGAAGCTAAGGAAGAATCCGATGATGACATGGGTTTCGGTTTGTTCGATTAAACTAAATTAGTATAAACCAGTTAAAATTATCATTCAAGAGATAAAATTTTGAGACTATGAATCATCATGGTCTCGGTGTATTATATATTTTATATTAAGAGGAGCACCTTCTCTCTCTTGTCTTTTTTTCTACATTTATATTAGTTTAGTTAATTCACGCCAAATAGTGCATACTTCAATCACTTGTAGTCATATTATAATCTATATAGTCATGGGTCTTTATTGATGCGATGAAGTACTTCGAGTAATTCTTGTTGATTAGATCCATTTTGCAACTTGTACGATACTTTTTCAACCAACACCCGGAATCGATTGATTTCATGGTATAGATTGTTGTCATCGGGGTTTACCTTGTTGGAAGTGATTAGATTGGACTGAATGTTTTGAATACTATGGAAATTGTGCGTATCAACAGTATGAAATTGTGCCAGTGGTTCCTCATCACTATCATATACCGGTTCAGGTCCTCGCAGAGACGACAAGTCAGACTCGTGCAAATTAAACGTGGTGATCAATTTCTGCTTCAAATTCTGGAGATAAACGAGTTTCTCGTGTTTGTACATCAACTCGTCGTTCAAATGTATCAACCGTAGTCGAAGAGACTCATATTGTTCAAGTAATTTATCGAAATTAACCCCCAGTTGAGACTTGGCTATTTCCCGGTCAATTTGTCGTTCAATGTCACGGGTGAATTTCTGAGCAAGCTTCTTACGTGAGTAGACCGGTACTTGCTGCTGATCATCCTGGATTAGGTTGGATTGGTCATCATCGTCATTAAGTTGGGGGAAGTCTTCCTCTTGCCCCAGTTCCTGATTTACGTACAAATATTTCAGCGGAGGAAGCTCGTGCACCAACTGACTAAAATCCCCTAGTTTCTTCTGGAAATCCCCTTGTAATTCGTCTAGATCAGGTACTAGTATTGGTTGTAAGATTAAATTAATCTTGATGAAATTCTCATTGACTTTAATCAATTTAGCTTGTTCACTTTTCAACACTTGCTGGATTATCTGATTCACAATTGGCGCCAGAAACACATTTCTGTTGTGTCTTCGTATCAATATGTTGCATTTGAATATCGCATGCTTCAACTTGGTTTCATTTATCACGTCTTCATCTTCTGCTTCATCTTCTGCTGATACAGACGCGCCGTGGCCCCGTCCCGTGAGATGCACCTTCACAATCTCCTCGAGCTCAGGCGTGAGCCGAAGTGGGCTGTTGAGTGCCTTCACCTCCTGGTCAATGAACCGCTTGGTATACTGGTACGACTTGTTTGCACTCATCTTGTCCCAGCCAATACTATCAAGCAACTAGTTCCCTCTTCTCCTTCTGTTTATTCTTTCAACTGCCTCTGATCAAGGGTCAAACGCGTGCCTCCGTACACCTCCTCCTGTAAGACACCCGTACACCATGTTGACCGCCTGCTTTTTTTGGAAACTTGAAGCGAGTGTGTTCTCTTTTTTTTTTTAGTGAGATCTTTTCATACATTTAATTCAGATTGATTTGTCGAATTTTTACCTCGATTTGTTAGCAAAACATGACAGTTTCTTGTCGTGTTTTCATTTTTTTTTTCTGTTTTGTTAGTCGTTTTTTTGTCATTTCTGGAAATTTGGGCTGGGATGTTTTTTTTTTTTTTTTTTTCAGGTTTTATTTAGCCTATCTAGCTTCTGGGATATGTAGTCGGTCCACCTCTCGTTTCAACCACAGGAACATCACCAATTGACCCTGCTTGTCACTGCTTGACTACCGTACCAGCCTCACTCCGTGCTTGCGTGTGTGTGTCCTTCCTGAATATCGACTCGCTCCAGCCCCTGGCGGTTGCGTCGATTATTTGCATCTTATTTGATATCACTAATAAGGTTAAGAACAATACAGAAATTTAAACTCAAATAGCATCCAGCAAGTGTATATGAAACAGAATTAGACAGATTCTCACCTGGTGCTTGTCGCTTATATCAATTGACACTATTCTCATGGTATTTAAATCGCTTCGTGTCTATTTTTACATTTGAGGTCCCGGCTGTTCTTCCCTTTTTTTTTTTTTCTTTTTTTTTTTTTTTTTTTTTTTTTTTTTTTATATTGGCACAACTGCTACTCTTTTGGTTCATCTCCTGGCTTACTTGGTTAATTGGCTTATTGGATAATTGGCCCATTTGCTCATTTACTTATTGGTTCATTGGCTTAAGGTGGTGAAGAAATTAAATTAAGGTTCTTATGAGCTAAATTTTCAACAATGTTTGATTCTCTGCAACCCATCCCTGCTTCATTCCCACAATCGCTTCTGGTTAACGATTCGTCCAGTTCGGCTAATGGTGCCCCAACCTCCCCCAGTTCTTCATCATCTTCCACCTCTGCTGCTTATACCACACATTCACAGTCGCAACCAAACGCAAACTTAGCCACACCACACCAGGACGATGATAATAATGAAACTTCATCCATTGGCACCATCAAGGGTAAAATACTACCTTCACAACCAACCACGAACTCAATTCCATTAATAAACAGTCACCTGATTGTCAACGCAATCACAAATGCAAGTCGCATCAATCATGATCAAGTCTCGCCTAAACTTAACTCCCTAACTTATAATAACAATCCCAATGATCAGCAAGAAGCTGGTACTTCTGCCATATCGTTGGAACTGCCCAATTCGCAATTCACCCCTCTGATGCATAACAATTCTACCCTGCTTAATTACAATGACAACTCTAATCTCACCAACAATGGGCACAATCAACATGCTAAAAACAACAACGAAAATAACCCTGACAATAATGATAATGAACCAGCTTACTATCCGGGAAGTCAGGCCCTATACTATTATAACCATCACCATCAGCCACCAATAACCGCTTCCCTGGTTCCTGCTGTTGTTGATGATGCACATGCTTCTCCTTCTCGTTCAACCAACTTTCCAGTCTCTACTCCTCAGCGACAACAACATCAACTAATGAGTCTGGCCCCGTCTACTTCATCAAAATCAAAGCGTGCCAATTTCCAATGGACTTATGATACCGATAATACGCTTCTCACTCTTATCTACTCTCATCGAGATGCCATTTTCGTACGAGGTAATACTTGTAAAACTTGGGAAGTAATATTGGATCAGTTCAATCAACAACTTCACGCCTCAATAATCCAGACTCGTACTATTAGCAATCGGTTTAGAATGCTCATGAAACATTTCAAAGATCGTTTCCCGCATGAAGCTACAGATACAACTCTGATTTTTAATGAAAATGAACGATTGTTAAATGCATTGGATCAATTTATCACCAATAAGAAAAAAATCGATGGATTGAAAAAACGAAAAATTAGTCATGTTGATTCAAATTCACAGCTGGTTTCTGGAAAAAATTCTCAACATGCTACTCCCATCAAAATGGAGCCTTCAATTAAACACGATGATTTTACTTCCGACCATTGCGCTCAGAATATGTCCTCGATTCACACAAATCGTCAATCAGGAGGGAATTTAGGGGTGTCGGTTAAGTCGAATATTCGTATCGACCCTCACCTAGTGATGAATGATGCTTCCCCTTATCGCACATCTTCGCAATATGCAACCAATACTTCCACAAACACAACTCCCATCACAACTACTAATACGACTGCTAGTACCAGGGCAAGCTCAAATGTGAGTTTAAGTACCAACATGAATAACCTGAACCTTACTCTTGTCGGAATCAACAACTCCGACATCGAATCATCTTCAACTACTCCCATGACAAATTATGATTATCCCATAATTCATCCTCGTCACCATCCTAACAATGCTACAAGCTTAGACACCTCGTTACCACCACCACCTCCTCCTCCTACTTCCTCATCTCATACAAATTTGGATAACTCATTATCCACCAATGCTAACGCTGTCATTTCAGAACCGTATCCACCTCCCGTACCGTTTACCAAAAATAATGGGGGGCTTGTCAGTTCTAATGCTTCCTTACTTGAGCAATTGATCATAACACAAAATCAACAACAGAAACAAGGCCAACAGTTAGAACGATTGGAACGAGGATTCGAAGTGTTCAAAAAAGAACAAGAATCGAAATTAAATCGCATCTTACTAGCTTTAGAACGTCAATCCAATTTAGGTATGGCCGCCTATAAATGGGATCACAAGGATTCTGACCATCATTCTCCTACCTTGCTGCACGATCTCTCACACAGTGACCAAAACCAGGCTGGCCCCGGTGATCAGCGTCAGGATCTGGCTCGTTCCGCAACTCCTCAGGGACCAATCAGAGCCAGAAACAACAATCCTCGAACTGGTATCAGCAAACAGCTGCAAAAACCGTCTAGAAATAAATGATAACAAGTCATATAAAACTTGTCACACACCAATAAATAGAAAATCACATTCTCTCTAGCATTTAGTCTGTATGCTTCTATAGACCTGTCGTCTGCCACAACTCTGTTCTATCGTCCTGTCGCCATGTCCCATAACTGGGAAGACATGGGCATGTGACCCTCTAGTGTATGCATCCGTACACCTTATATCTTGATACGGGATTTCCCTTATTCGCAACGGTCACACACGCATACGGTGATTTAACGCGGTTAATCTAATTGAGTTATCACCAATGAGACAATAAAAATACAATCGATTATCAAAAATTATATTGTGAAATATTAGGTAGACTATGAGACCAATCAAAACAGTCTTGATTTATTTGAAAAACTGTGACCCTTAACCTAACTGACCATTGAGACGAAAGCTTAAGTCTCAACGACCTTGTTAAATTTCTTTTCCCTTCTTTACGATTTCATATTCCCTGATTTCATTAGGTGCATTACCGTTTCGTTTTTGTTTTTGTTTTTTAGTTCTTTTTTTGTTACTATTTGTATTGCAAAGACATCCCTAGAGTTGTGTGGTGTGAATCTCTTTCAGTTTCTATTTTCCCAAGTGGTTCTTTAAAGTTTATCTTAACTCCCATTGCCCGGTTACTGAACGAACCAATTGACATTTCTATTCCCTTGTTAGAGAATTTGATTCATCAATTCGAGATCAATATAAATATATATGAAAAGAATGGCCATGCCTATGCTAAAATATCGAGGCGGAATACTGCCACTATTACTCCTACTACTACTAATATCAGTGGTACTTGGTGAGAGTATCCCCGATTCCTCACTTTCTAGTGACTTTCAGGCACTGGCTCGTACATCATCACCTGCAATTCCACCCCATCGAGAACCGTACCGAAGTTCATCCCGTGTGGCCCGTGTGCAAATACTCGTGGCTCTGATCTTGGGATTTTCTGCATTTTTGGCATTTTCCATACTAAGAGTGAAATATCCCAAGATTTATGTGGCTAATTTTAATAATTTGAATCATAATTATGTTCATAGCTTATCTCGACAAAATTTACCCCGATTGCCTCGTACCTTATTGGGATGGATCCCGGTGGTATTCAACATCAATGAACAACAAGTATTGGATCATGCTGGTTTAGATGCAGTGGTATTTCTTGGGTTTTTCAAAATGGTCATTAAGGCATTGACCATTTGTGTATTGTTTGCCATCTTTGTCATTTCTCCTATACGATATAAATTTACCGGGAGGTTGGATCTACCTGACCCAGATAGTGATGATGATAGTGACGATGATGATGATGGTGGTGGTAGCCATAATAGTACGCTTATCTTTAAAGCATCAGTCTTATTGGGTAAAAGACTATTAGATGATTCGCAGTCTGAAGAATCCTATGAACGGTTCCTCTGGATGTATACTATATTCACCTACGTTTTCACATTCATTATGGCGTATTTCTTATTTCGTCAAACAATTAAAATAATTGATATGAGGCAAACCTATTTGGGTAAACAAAATTCAATCACTGATCGTACCATCAAATTACTGGGTATCCCACCTATGCTTCGAAATGAAGAAGATTTGAAAAGACACATCAATAGTTTGGGCATCGGTGAAGTTGACTCGGTTCTTGTCGTTAAAGAATGGAAAAGCTTGGGGGATTTATTCAAACGAAGAAAGCAATTATTGAGAACTGCAGAAGTTTACTGGGTCGAATATTTCAATTCTCATGGTATCAGAAATAAAAGTGATATGCTTAGTTCTCCTTTGCATCCCAGTGTGGGTGACCCAATTAACATCAACCGTAATTCTGGTTTTTATAGTGATGGGGTCGATGATGGTGACGATAGTGATGCTTATCCTGATGACTTAGAAAGTCAACGCTACGTTGAAGATATTACCTCACACGATGCCAGAAATGAGTCCATTCTTCATGACGATACGCTTGATGGACCGGCCACGGTACGTAGTGCACGGTCTAGACGTTCTAGTTTATTAGATCAGATATCCGACTACATTGAGGCTGATTTACCTGACGGTTCTTCAGGTACGTTACCTTTACTTAATGATGAAAGTTCAAAAAGACCTAAGAAACGAAAAGGTTGGTTTGGTTTTTTTGGCCCTGAAGTTGATGCCATTAACTATTGTACTGAACAATTAGAAATCATTGATTCCGAAATTAAAAGGGCCAGACAGCGTGTATACCCTCCAAGCTCCACCGCTTTTGTTACTATGAAATCAGTGGCTCAAGCACAAATGATTGCACAGGCAGTATTGGATCCCAAGATTAATCATTTGATCACCACTTTAGCACCTGCTCCTCATGATATCATCTGGGAAAACTTGTGTTTGACTAGAAGGGAACGTAATACCCGCATCCTTCTCGTCACTTTACTCATTGGTCTTATCAGCGTGCTTTTGATTTATCCAGTTAGGTATCTTTCCAATTTCCTTAATATAAAATCAATTTCAAGAGTTTGGCCAAAGTTAGGAGAATTTTTAAAATCTAATAATGTGGCAGAAAATTTGGTAACTGGAATTTTACCACCATATATTTTCACCATTTTTAATATTATCATGCCTTATTTTTATATCTGGATTTCGAAAAAGCAAGGTTATACTTCTCATAGTGATGAAGAACTATCATCTGTTTCCAAGAATTTCTTCTACATCTTTGTCAATTTATTCTTGGTTTTCACGTTATTTGGTACAGCATCGTTAAGTGATACTACCAAAATTGCATATCAATTGGCTGAATCATTGAAAGGATTAAGTTTGTTTTATGTTGATTTAATTATCTTACAGGGTTTGGGGATTTTCCCTTATAAATTATTACTTTTAGGGAATTTATTGAAATTTTCTTTTGGTAATTTATTTTGGTGTAAAACTCCAAGAGATTACTTAAAACTTTATAAGCCACCTGTTTTTAATTTCGGTTTACAATTGCCTCAACCCATTTTAATTCTTGTTATCACAATCACTTATTCAGTAATGTCGACTAAAATATTAACTGCTGGTTTGATTTATTTTATTGTCGGGTATTTTGTTTCTAAATATCAATTATTATACGCTTGCGTTCATCCACCTCATTCAACTGGTAAAGTTTGGCCCTTGGTTTTCAGAAGAGTTATTCTTGGTTTGTTGATTTTCCAATTGACAATGGTTGGTGTTTTAGCTTTGGAAAAAGCTTTTGTGTGTGCTACCTTCTTAGCTCCTTTACCAGTTCTAACACTAGGATTCCTATGGAATTTCCAACAAAATTACATTCCACTTTCTATCTTCATTGCCTTGAGATCAATTGAAAATAATGAGTTACCATATCATGATGATGAGGGTTTTGTGACTGATTCTGGTCATAGCATTTCTACATCAAATACAGCAGCAAATAGAATGAAAACTCTTGATGAGAGACGTGAAATCAACCAAAATTACCAATACCCTCATCTTGTAGATGCACTAGATGGGCCCATGATTGCCATTGACGAAAATGAAATTTTGTTGGTTAATGGTGAAGGTGTGACGGTAAGAAGAACTACACCATTTTTTGATGAAAGATATCAATTTTAAATTTTAAAAATTTTGCAAAAGGAAATCATTTAAAAAGAATAATTTACCTTATAGATTTTTGTTGTATACTTACTCTAATTCAATTCTCCTAATTCTTATCTATTTTGTTTCTTTGCTTCTCTTTTTATATTCGATCTTTCAATCTGTCTAAAAATATTCTAATATTCGAGAATAAAGATGTTGAAATTCAGAAAACTGAATGAATTCATCTCTTAATATATCTTTAAAGTGGGGTGCATCATCAGAGATGTGACTTATCCCTAATCCTAGTAGGAATCTGGAGAATATGAATTGTACTATAGTGGAAAGGACTACTATAGTTAAAGTGAGTGCGTAGGATGATGAAGTGTTGATTCTGAGCGCCTCCGTTGTGTTCAAGAGCCCAACCACGTTAATCAAAGTGCCAGATATTGACGTTTTATCATAAGGCCAGATCAACATTATGATGGGGAAAGTCTTGATTGAACTCGAGATGAAAATTGTTATTAGTAAGACGACGAAATTGTAACTCTTTTGAAAACTCTGTTGTATGTTTTTATTGATTCTTAGCCCCCAGTTGAGCCATTTGTTGTAAAGTATATAAACTGATGTACAAAAAACGAGTTGTTCAAACAACAGTTTAACGATAAAGAATGAATACTGATCATGCACTTTTTGACTCAATACATATGTCAATACTAATGAATGTGAATTGTTTTTCTCCTCATATGCCCAGATAAGATAAACTTCAAACAAAATCGTCATTGTGATCAACCTTATAAGCATTTTATATCTAATAAGTGACTTTCGAAGCTCAACTATTATTGACTTGATGGAATTTTTTTGGAACGAATCAGATGGAACAACGTAAGACGGGCTCGCTTCAGGATCACGAAGTAACTCAGTTTCAGCGACATTGTAAGCTAGATGTCTATAGGCTTGGGGCTTTAGAAGTAAGATATCAATAAATAAAATGACGTTATCATATTCAATATATCTGTCAACCACTTTACCACAATTGGGGCAGATTGTGAGCTTGATATAGTTACTCTTAAATTTAGAGTAAAGACAGCTCACATCTGGATACATGCATTCAATACAGATCATCCTGTCGTTTTCTTTGAGGTTGTTGAGCTTGACATTTATCGTTAACCCTCCGCTGTTTCGCTAGGAGTATGGTTAACGCGGCTTAATTTAAAAGTGACGGTCTCTTATTTTGTTTTCTTTTGTTTTTTTTTGCACACTCTGGTTCTTCTCGACTACATGCGCCTAATTAATATGATAAGAGTCCTTGACATAACGACATTATATTACATTATTAAGAGTTGTTTGGGGGATTCTACAAAGTATTTACATATTAACAGAAAACTGCTGGTGGCAGTACCTCAGGTATATGACCCAATTCAAATTTAGGGGCATTAAATGCTTTTGTAACGCCAGGATCATACTCATCCAAAGAAGGGTCGGTGATGTTACTTTCAGGGGCGGGTATATTGCCGTTATTATTACTAGCATTTGCTGAATGAGAACCTGCCAATTGGAACGAAGACTGGTTGCTTGAGCCGAATGCAGACGTAGTAGCATTTTGGGCTGTTGTAGCTCCAAAGGGCGATGGATTACTGTTTTGGGCTGTTGATGCACCAAATGGTGATGCATTGTTATTTTGGAAAGCAGAGCCAAACTGAGATGTATTTTTATTACTCTGGAAGGCAGTTTGACCGAACGGTGAAGAATTATTGTTTTGATTGGATTGAAACGGATTCCCATTTGGTTGGGCAGCTGCCAGTTGTGCACCAAAGGGAGATTGATTTGTGGACGTCGTACTGGAAGCACCAAACGGACTAGGTTTATTAGAAGCCGATGCAAATGGATTGGCTGCCAGGTTGGAAGCCGATGCAAATGGATTGGCTGCCGGGTTGGAAGACGTAGCCACTGACCCAAATGGACTTGGGTTTGAGGCAGCGGAACCAAATGCCAGGGTTGTGTTGTTATTGTTGGCACCAAAACTGCTCTTGAATGGCGAGTTGTTATTATTAGTTTGTCCAGATAAATTTGAAGATCCAAATGGAGAACTATTGTTAGCACTAGCACTAGCGAAAGTATTGGAAGCATTGGCAAAAACACCAAATCCTGAACCTGTATTATTGGAACTATTCCCAAACCCTGAACCTGAATTGCTAGAACTGTTTCCAAAACCTGATGAACCGAAGCCACCGCCCTGGTTACCTGAACCCGAATTGTTGGAACTACTTCCAAAACCTGTTGAGCCAAATGCAGAGCCCAGATTACCTGAATTGAAACCAGTATTACCAAAGCCACCACCACCTGTTGAAGAGGGTCCTAATGCTGAACCGCCAAATCCTGAACCACCAAATCCTGAACCACCAAACCCTGAGCCACCAAATCCTGAACCACTTAACCCTGAACCACTTAACCCTGAACCACCAAACCCTGAACTACCAAATCCTGAATTACCAAATCCAGAGCCCGTATTGTTTGAATTATTCCCCATCCTAGATGATCCAAAGGCAGGGCCAGAATTATTATACTGGTTTTTGTTTATATGTTCATTCCTGCACTTATTTCCATACTTGCACTTGTTCTGAAGATAAAACTGACACACAACCATGGGGAATTTTGTGAATTGTTTGGTGACCTTGTTGAAGAAAGAATATTTCAGACATCTTTTGTATTTTATTCCGTTTTATCTTTAAGTTTTTTTTTTTTTTGTTTAAGAATGAGACCCGTACACCTGAAAGTTTTCCCATCTCTTCTTTTGATAACTGTAGTTATACCGATAAATGAGGACAAGCCGTAAAAGCTAAACTTGAAGAGAGTTGCCTGGTATTGTTTATAGGGGAGCAGGGCATTTACAAATCACTTGATTACTACCTATTTAATATTTTGAGAATATCGCTAAGTTTTGTCCAATAATTTCCAAATTTGAAGTGAAATTTGCTAAATTAATCGGAAAGATCAAGATTTTTACAAATTGAAAGTAAAGTTCAAATTTTTCATCAACTGACGAGACTTGAAAGCCGTATATATCTAGGAGCCACAATTGAATAAAGACAACTTTGGTTGTTAATTGTTTCTTGCATACCAATGATGATAAAAGGGCCAAAATAGTGCATACAGAATGCACGCATCGTTTCGCATCCAAAGTATAGCCCCAAAATATAGCCGGGGAATCAAAAACCAATTATAAAGGTAAATAGTTATATTGTAAAACCTTTTCTTTGTTTATGCAAATGCCAGATAACATTTCACAAGGGCTAATTGATTGTATCATTAGTTGAGTTTTCTAATTCCATTCGTTACCCTCAGTTTATTAAAGGACAGATGAAACTGTAATACCATAAATGAATTGAGTTTCGTTTATTCGTAATTTATGTTCTAAAAAACAACCGAATATTACATTGAAATTGATGACGACGATAACCAAATGGATTATACTGGTACATAGTATACACTTACTATACAAACTGATGCAAAATAGAATATAAGGACTACGAGGAAAAACAGAGGGCCCAAAAAAAAAAAAAAAAAAAAGTAACAAAACAAAACAAAACAAAACAACACAACAAGACATAAGTAAACAAAAAGCAAGTCAAACCCACTAGGGAGCAACGACACGAGAGATAAGCTAACATAAGACACAAAGAAAAGGTGAACGGGAACGCCAAAAGACCGCAGGAAGGTGAATTGAAACATGACAAATTTAGAAAACAAAAAATGGAATAGAGAACCCAAAGGCAAAAGACAAAACAATTGAAACAAAATAAAACAATGATAATGATAAAAATAAGCGTGGAAACAAAAAGAAAAAAATCATTTCACACTAGGGCGATTCAATAAGGATGTTTACAAGTTCAAGTATAACTCGTCATCATCACTTTCGTAGGAATCATTTTTGAGAATATCAAAATAATCTTGATCATTCCAGGATTCCATCAGCATGGCAGCTTTATTGGCTAATTGTGGTTCTTTCTTGGTTTCTTGATCATGCATGATACTTAAAAACATGACATTTTCAACCAAGTGTAGGTCAATAGATGGGGCTACATCTTTCTCTTTGGATGGTTTTTCAGCAGCGGCCAACAAATTTAATTTAATCTTGTAACATTCATTTTTCTCAAATTCAAGAGAGCGACGATTATTGATGGGAATAATTTCAGTATTACTGTGGTCAATAGACTTAATGAATTCACTTATGTTAAGAATATTAGCAGTACGGTGTAATTTACGGTAATTCTTCTTAGGTTTGGAAGAAGCTACTTCAACTCTATCACTAGCTTCTTCCTCTTCCTCTTCCTCTTCCTCCACAACAGTATCATCAAAATCATCATCACTTATACCGCAGTAGTCGAATGGTTGCATCATTATGGGAGAATCGTCAAATAAATTGTCGGTAGTACTATCACCAAGACGAGCCTCTTGGTTCATAGGTGGGGTATAAGGAGAGTTGGTATCTGCTATGGTTTCTTCATCTGATAAAATGTTGAGTAGAGAAGGTGAACCAGGTAAAGTAGGAGCAGAATAAGTGAAAGCACTGAGACTTAAGAAAGTAGAATCCCTTGGTAAACTAGATGGTTCTGGTTCAAAAGCAGCAGTGGATGCAGTAGTGGTAGAAAGACTAGGGCTCTTTAAATTGGGAGCACTGGATCTTGTTTTCAAGGTCTTGAAAGGAGAGTGATGTGGATGATATTCATCCTGGAATGAATTTATGGATGAACTTGATTTTTTCGAATTTAAAGTTTGAGGAGGAGTGAAGTTTTCTTTATCGTGTTGAATTCTAGCACCTCGTTCTCTTGCAACCGTTGAACTATAGTCATTCTTCGGTTTTACTGGGGACTTATGACTATCCAGCAGGTCATAAAAGTTAGAAAGAAGGTTTATTGAACTCATGCTGGCAGTGAGAGGACGTGAATGGGAGCGATGTTTTCCTGAACGATGACTATTACTATTATTGTGATTATCCGTATTGGCGGCGTTATTATTAGGACGAAGATGTGACTTCAAGTCTTTAGAAGACGATTTTCGGGATTTCAACGAGTTTAAAAACCCCGAGGTTTTTGACTTACGCTGATCACCTAAATTAGATATACTTTGACTTCTAAGCATGGTGAAAGATTATTATTTATTGTGATACTTTTGATTTTATTATTATTATTATGGTTTATTATTGATATTATTAGACGAAGTTTGATCGTATGAGTGTAACAAGGGAAATGTACACTTTAGTTCATGTAGCGCCTTTTGAGATAGCTAAGTTAGGAAAAATTCGAACTCAAAAAGGATTCAAATTGGCCAAAAGGGGGTAGACAGGGAACACTGCTAGACAATCAACAGTCAAGCAAGAACTAAAAAAAGTGAGATATGTATGTGAGTAATAATTGGGAGGACTTGGGCAAGGCGGGACGGACAAGCAAGCAATAATGGGCGGAGAGAGATTTAACAGGTCGGTAGCCACAAACAACACACGTAAGAGAAGGAATGGGGACAAACCGCCGATAGGGGTTCAAAGGTTGTCAGTTGATGGCCTGGGATAACTGGAATAGCCAGCGCTAACGACCAGACGGCAGGGGGTGTTTGGGATGTTTGTATTGAATACAGTCAACTTTGTGGACCGATTCCTGGAAGGGTTGCAGAAGAAGCAATTGTTTTCACGTCGAGGAAGGAGTAAGGGTTGGTTGCTAGGTGAAAAAGGGTGATTTCAAAGAATAAGGGAACCACGATCAATATATATATTATATTATATAGATTTGTTTATAGTGAATGATTGTTAGGGCACCCTTTATGAGAAAGAATGAAAGCAAGGGTATCAAAAAGAAACCAAAATAAACAAATAAACAAAACGTAAACAAATACAAAAACGAGTGAGATCTATACTTAGTTTATTTGAAGGAGGAGCAGGGACTCTGTTGATGAAACCCAGAAAGAAAAAGCTCATTGCAAAACAGTAAACTTACAAGTTCCGATACTATTTTACCAAACAATAAACTTCAATAAATGAAAACAATAGCCATAACCAGCAAGAGAATAAAAACAATTAGCCCCTTCCGCATTGGGAAATGCAGCACTCATCCCGGTGAGTTGTTTATGTATTTCCTGATTGAGCGACGCGACTCACGGTTTCACCTCCTGCCATCTGGCCCAATTAGGCAAGTTGGTGGTGAGTTAATCATGTTAAGAAAATTGAGTTGAGATGACGATGATTCCCATCCCTTGTTTGGTCACTGAACAATCAACTATTGAATAATAGGACTTATTCAATAACAAATAATAGAATAGAATGGTAGTCACGGCCCCCTCACAGAAAACAATCACCAAACAATAGTGTAGTAGTCAACTTACAATCATAATTGGTGTTCGGTTAGACATGTATGGGTGCTTTTCCACCATATTATTTTTGTTTTTTGTTTGTCCAATCTACTCAACAGCATCCTTGTTGGGGATGCGCGTCTCTCACACCTGAAACTGGTACTATTCTCTTGACAACTGAGTGTCATATATATCAACAACACCTAGCTCGAAGGGGCTGGTGTAGCCCTCCTGCCAAAAAAAAAAAAAAAACCTACGACCGCGTCTTGTTTTGGTTTGGCTTGCATTGTTTTAGAGGTGTGGGTTAGACTAGTCTTGAATAGTCTTGTCTTGTCTTAAGCTTGTCTTGTTTTGTCTTGTCGTTTTCTCGATCTTGGTTGTCGATAAGGCTTCTAATATGGATGCACCGAACAGCCTCTGATTGGCTGTTGGGGACCGTGATCTTGTATTGTCTTCTGTTTGTGCCTGTCCATACCTGTTCATTGCCCCAATATCACAACTTCTTCTTATTCACTCGGCTAAGGCTGATTCGGTAGGCCACAAGATTCAACTGGCCGGGTGTGGCGGCCGTTGCTCAATATCATCACTATATTGAGTAAATAGATGTTAACTTACTGTTAGCTAGTCCTCTAGAATGTGTAATGCCCCTTTAATGAACAAGATCAGCAACAATCAAAGCTCATGTAAGTTTATGTTATTAAAGTTTATCTTGTTTCTTAACTACCGTGTCTCCACATCTTACCTATTCAATTTGTTACCACAAATTGTTTTCGTTTTCACAAGGAGTACCTGGCTTTCCTGTAACAGCAATCGAGTTGCCTCATATCTCTTTGATTATACGCTCTTTTTAGTGGTGATTCTGTTCGTTTTGAAAGGGTTACAAATATTTATCAAATTCTCTCCGAGTTAGACCATTTTAGAGTCTTGATTTCAACAATATCCTTAAAATCAGCCTCATTGATACGTATTCTGTGATCTCCATTGTGGCCTGAGTCTGAAGTGCATGCTTCGCCTTGTCTAATTTGTTTATGAATGTTGCAAAAAGGCAAGAATCAACAGACTAAAAAAAAAAAAAAAAATACCAAACAAAAAAGAAAACAAAGTATCAAGAATGCGGAAATGATTCTCGTCATATTATTACTCTAATAAAATGTACCGGTTGTAGAATTAATATGCATTCGTACTATTTACAGTATGTTATTGTATTTACAAGAAACTCATCATATTCGTAGTGACGCCATGGCGAATGGGGGCCAAACACGGCCAACAGATAAAGTGTAAAATCATTGACGTATCAAGTTTTTAATTTTTTGATACTCTGAATTCATAACTCAGTCCAATTTTGGATCTCTTCAGTGTCGTTATAATTTCCCTTGATCACCCTCACATATCGTTTATAATGTTCCAAATCGCTCATATCGTCACGCTTCCCACTAGTAGGTACTAACCGGGTGTAAAAAGGCGTCTTGCCGGTATATCTTTGTAATTGTACCACACTCTTCTTGACCCAATTTTCCTTACGCAATGGATTCCCCTTCGAGTCTCTTCCTGCTAAAGATTTCATGATAAACTTCGTGATAGCTTGTCTAGCGACGACTTCTACACCAGCCGGCAAATAAATCAGTAATGGAGGTTCATCGGGTGATTTGGAGCCGGTAGCCACGATATTAATATGGCCTAAATTTTTAACCACAATGTCAATACTTCCATGAAATGGAGGAATAAGAAATCTTTCATAATTTGGAATCTGACCATTGTTTTTACCAATCAAAAATTTATTGTTAATAGCTTCGTTGGATCCTAAATTTTGTAAGATACTAAAAAATTTGTCAATATTCGAGAACGTGGATCCTTGGAAATTAATACAATTTCTTACTTGTAACATGGTGGTTGAGTCCTTGCTTGGGGCCCGTATTGCAAACAAACCTCCAATTGTGAATACTTGACCATCCCGAATTGTCTCATATTTAGACTTGTAAATCCCCTTTTCGAAAACTTTGACCCCTTTACTCAAGTGTTTAACATCCTGAGCCCGAAGTAAATCATAAACGCCGTGACCATGTTCAACATTATTGGTAAAACCTGGCACATCGTAAATAGTAACAAAATCGTTAAGTTCATAAGGTATGTGACCTCGAGTGAAACCAGGCATATACGAACTACCTGGTCCATGAGTTGATTTATACTTTTCTACCGATTTCTTGAGCTCCCTTCTAGCTTTGAAATGGCCCATATTAATGGCCCTATCCTCTAATTTTTCCTCCTTTCTCTTAGCACGTTCATTCGGTTGTCTTTTCGTCTTCTGTTTTCGTTCTTGCTCTATAAAATATACCAATGATTGAATTATTGTCAGTTTTCCACTATTAACATGTCCGATCAAATAACTGTCAGGAGGGAAGTTCTTAACTAAATTCTTAACATTCCAATCAACCAACCCACTAACCACGTTAACTTGCTCAGGTTTAACCTTATACTTACGCCAAAGGTAATCCCGGTAAAACGTGAGCCCATATCTATCGGTAAGTTGTACAGTAGGGAATAATAGATCATTCTTGGTGATTAAGAACTGAACATCCTCTACCGATCGATATTTGAAAATCAGATCATTTAAAGACATGGGGAAATCTTGTGCACTTATAACGTAGAAAATTTTACCATCAGGAGGGATGGAATTCATAATAGATTCGAACGATTCAACAGGATAATCATGGGTTGATAAATTATTGAAATTAGATTGATAGGTAGCTTGACGACATCTAATACATTGTACACGAGTCAGTTTTTCCTCCATTTTTTTATCCTTCTGTTCACTCATTACTTTATCATATCCAAGAACTGATAAATCATTCTGTGGCGAGTCATCTTCGACATTCATTAACAATTTTTGATCTTCAGGAGACAACAGAGCAAAGTGTTTCTCGAATACAAGATCCTCGTGTCTTTTTTGCGGCTGCTTTACGGGCAAACGTTCTTGGTAATAGCCTGGACCATCCTTATCATCCGTCTGAAGTTTAATTCCACATGATGTACAAGTTGGAAATAGTTGATGAATCAACATCGGAGCCATTTCTTGGGTGATATTATCCGCAGCTGAGTCATGATTATATCGATATTGAATACTATACGGAGTTGATCTAGGTCGCAAAAATGACCGTATGCTGGTGGTGAGTACAGGACGTATGCAACGTCTAATCAAAGGTACCCTAATTCTAACCATTTATAATTTAGTCTGAGGAGTAAGCGGTATCTTTGTCATATCGTGGAGCTCATCTTTATCTCTCGCAATGAGATCTGAGCAGACGCTAACAAATCTAAAAAAAAAAAAAAAAAAAAAGCAGCTGGTTAGCGCACACCCTTTCATGGATGCAAAGTAAATAGCCAATCTTTTCAAGAGTTGAATACGGGTATAAAAAGTTCGGAGATCATCGTTGTTGTAATTGAAATGCTCAATTCACCATTTAATGGAATAGCTAATACTTACACCCGGTAAGTGGCACTAGTTTGAAGACAATGTCTCCCAGATGGTGACTTTCTGCGGTAAAATTTGCACTCAAGGGGTACGCCGAAGATGTTAGCCTAGTTGAATATCATAACATTAGAGCGGAAGACCTAGTTCATAAGGAAATATTTTTATAAGGATATATATATTATATATAAAAATATCTGCAACGTTTCCTGTTTGAGCTGTTTTCCACGGTGACAAAATTTCTTCAACCAATGATATTGTCGTGAGCCTTGAATCGTGGGCTGCACTCAAACTAAATTGAAGATGAAGTTCATGTACTCTAACGGGGACTAAAGCTAGAAAAGCAAACATTAGAAATCCTACAGTTGGAGTTTCATTATAACCCATTTAATGAACCGGGGGCGACATACCGAGATTCTAAGACTTTCATTTTAATCCAAGTAGAGCGAGGGACAAATGTATACAAAACTTTTTACAGTTACACTAAACACAGCGAAACCACAATGGTAACGCCGTCCTTAAGTAGTTTAAGATCTCTAGCATACGAACAGCTACCGATGAATAAGTAACCAGTTCTAACCTGGCATCACCGGTTTTATGACTGGTGCGGGAGTGTATCTACCAGATGCAGGGAATGAACGCAATAAATCCGATTGATTGAACAATACGGAATTTAGTTAGTTGAGAGAGCCAATTCCGTTGGTAGCATCGATGATCCGAACACGATGATCCAGACCTTTAACATGAAAAGCTAATAACGATTTTCATTTCATTTCATTCTTTTTTCGCTTTTTGATCACTTTTCTCTATTTATCTATTTTTCTTTCTTTTTTTCTTTATTTCTTTTTCTTGTAAGAATGTAAGATTCATCTAGTCATTGAAGGTGCGCGACTAGATCCGTTAAGGACTTTACTGTCCTGACAGAAAGAAGTACGGGAAGTAGTGTATAACAAAAGGAAGTTTATGGTGATCGCACAAATACGGCACAACAAGTCACTCTTTAGATTAAGTTGTGGAATAGGCAGACTTTGGGGCCAACACTGAGTAATACCATATGAGGATTGTGCTGGCGATAAAGTTAAAATTTCTAAGATAACCACAAATAGGGGGGAATCTCACTTGTAAGAAAGCTACATTAAAACAAGGTTAGAGTTTTGTATTGTGCATTTTCAAATTTGTCCAGAACAAAATGAAAAGATAAAAAAAAGGCAAAACAAAAGATCATTTAGCCTTTAAAAAGAATACGACAATGAACAAAACAAGGATCAGCGTTGATCTCTCTATACGATGGGCTAAAATAAAATAGTGTTCCCACTCTGTAAATCCCACTTTCTTTGTGATGATAAGGACCCCAACTCATTTATGGTAAAATAAACTTGAAAAATATAATTCAAAACCTGTTTTATAGTAGCAATTATACCAAAACAATGTACCAGGCTAAGTAGAGGAACAATAACAAGTTATAGCTTTATAATATTTTATTTCACTTATTTATTTTTTTTTCTCTTGTCCCCTTAGTTTGTTGACACCGAATATAATATATGTTTCACAATGCAACATGAGCAAACAGTAACCTTGTTTCGAGCCCCATTTCTAATTGTGGAAGCAGACCTTTAGCAGTTAGCTGAAGGAACATTTTTAGTATTATAGCTCTATCACTGGAGGAGTTCCAGGGATTCCGGATTGCTCAGGAGTTGAAATAGGTTGTATTGGCCATTAGAGTTGAGCTTTTCTATTTATTTCTCGAATAAGTATAGTCTCGTGGTTATTTTTTAAGCACCCCTACGAATATTTTATAAAAGATATTTTTCTTCCACTAATTTTGTAGCTAAATAATAAGTGGTCAGTTTTGAAACCCAATTAGTTACCCACAACGGCGGCGTGCGTTTCGCCTTTTTATAAAAGCCACTATCTACTCAAGAGAGAAAAGAAAGAAAAAAAAAAAAATGAGTTAAAAACAGCAGATTTGGAGGTCGATTGTTTATGAGTTTAGTCTGATACACATTTGATTAACACCAAGGAGTCTTCAGTAGTAGTACTCAACTCGTTGGTTTTCTGGCTGCTTACTTTGTTCGGCCTACTTTGTTTAAATTGTGATTTTGTAACTACACAATGATCAAGCATTCATAGCGCTTTTCTTCTGCAGTAATCTAACGTTGAGTAGACGAAACAAGAAATAATCTAGCTCTTTGCAATTTTTCAGAAACTTTAAAAAAATATCCAAACCCGATCACATTGTTGGAGTGTGTTACATATGTTACTCACCAGTAAGGGCAAGTAAGAGACAAAAGGCTTATGAATATATCAGTACGTCAATCAAAGAAAGAGGAAAAAAAAAAATAAATAAAAGAAAACATGCCAGGCGCTATGTGATGAAGGAGTATACATTAAAAATATGCGTAAGTGCTCTATTATTCAATATTATTGACAAAAAGAAAAATTTAGAGGAATACAACAACAAAAGACATCAACAAAGAGAAACCAAAACGAGAATGAAAAATGTGATTCTTATTGTAAAAATAAAGCTTGACTACTACGTGGTTTTAGCTTATACTTAAAGGAAGTACAATTACTAGCAAGGGACTTTGTCAGACTGTAAAGAACTTATTGAATTGATGGCCAACTCGAAGTCAAGAAGACTGGATAATCAGCACGAAAATAATAATGGAAAATTATGGTTAGCGTAACATCATCTTCACCTTTAAGTACCCGTTTTTCGTAACGTTGAGAGCTGGCGAAAATCATGGAATGTATCTATTCTCGTCCATGTACACTAATAGTGAATTCTTACATTCATGCCCTGTTTTTTTTACTGTACCATACATGTGACTATCATTCAGATCTATTGATTTCTCTACAACAAAGGATTGTTTTTCTTTCTTTTTCATTCGTCTTTTCTCTTTTGTTTTATTTTTGACCACAACTTGCAGTTAACATCTGCACGCAAACACACAGCTAACAGGTCTATGCAATGCAATGTCTTTATTGCTGAATTAGGTTTTGCTTTTCTTTTGGTGATTTTATTTTCTTCTTTTTTTTTTTTTTTTTTTTTTTTTTTTTTTTTTTTTTTTTTTTCTTTTTTTTTATGTTGGGTGGGTTTATGAGATTAGTGAATTAAGTGTACTGAATAGAAAAGAAATTTGTATCCTTCTTTATTATTTTGCTTTGTTAATATGTGCACAAGAGGAAAAAACAACGGACAATTAACAACAAGTGAAAGAAAAAATTTTTTTTTTCTTGATTGTGTTCCTGTGAGAACATGGACGATTCGAATTCTACATGGCTAACCACCCTTGGACCATGCAGGTGGAACAAAGCGAGACGGGATAACACACAATAAACACGCTGGTGCTGTAAAATAGTACTGAATGATAGAAAAATATTATTATAACAGGAAAAAATAATGGGAATAACAATAATAATAATATAAAACAGCCACCAACTTATTTAAAACTCTTAGACAACACACCTTATCCCATCAGCATTCTCAATAATTAGAAGTTGGGTAATAATAGTAATTTGTAAGATAATAATAACACCAACATCATCAAGCGCCATGCACCAAAATAACAATAAAGGAGACAAAGCTATTGGCTTTCACTTAGGCCCATCAGTATGAAGTAAGAAGCTTAATTTAATAATAGAACAATAGAGTCGAATGCACCTCATGTACAACTTTATAACCCAATACAATTGATTTTGGTCTTATTCAGTGCTTGTGACTCCTACTTGGTCTCCTCCCTCCTTCACTCTCTTTTTCCCCTGTTACATCATCATTACAACCAGAAACAGCTCAAGTAACAAGATTGGTGGAGCCTAGGTACCTGTTGGCCATGTGCATGGACGATGTCTTGAAACACTACCATGACACAGAAGGCGCACAATAATGTTCTTCAAAATAATTATCAAGAAAAAACCGAAAAAGTAAAAAAAAAGAAAAAAAAAAAAAAAACGATGGACTTTGCAGAATGGCTAGTGCATTAGAAATATAAATAATAATAAGAATTTCTTTTTACTGACGAAACTTGTACATACTTATTTTTGTTATCATCACTGACCAACACTATACATGGTGCAGGAGCAACTGCACAAATCTGCGATTGAAAGCGAAAGTCTACTTAACTTGTTAAAACCGTACGTACTAGATTCGCTCTATTATGAAATACGATAGATAACTACATGTAGAGATGATTAGGTAACTGGATATTCACTTCTTTTAAACTGCAGACATTCTAGTTGGATCCGACTGAAAGGTTTCCAGTGTGAGCTCAATATCGTTAGTTGCTGCTATAATCTTTTCTTTTTTTTTTTTGTTTTAGATGGATGGTGTAATGCCGGTTAGTATCAAAACGCAAGCCCTGAGAGTTAGCACTCGCCTACTGCTCATGCAACTGTTCCGGCACTGCCCAGTTCCACTTCTATTAGTTCCAGCTCCCAGATATAGTTAGTACTTCCCTGGTATTGAGGGAACAGGAACTATCAAAAAAAGTGAGCCTGTTCCCTCTTGGAAGTTTTTCGGTCCCAGGGTGCCACCCGCCAATTCCCCCCACCCTCACCTCTCTGCTAACCTCCTCCTGCCCCTTCCACCTCCACCGGATGCTGATCCGACCGCTCGACCTAGACCCCCGCTCCGACCCCTACCGTGCCTCTGTAAACGAAAGCACACTCAATGGGAATTCCCGTATAATTCACAATAACCCATACTTAAGTTTTTCTCTCCTTTTGTTTCTTTTCAAAATATTTTTTTTCTTTCTTTTTAACTTTTATATTTTTTCTGTTCGTTCATCACTTTTTCCCGCCAAAGCGAGACATTAAAGCGCTCTGAAACGTGCATATGCGTCTCTACTAACCTTGTGCATAATTTTTGTTTGTTGGAGTTTCTGGCGCCGGGAAGCTCCTTCAGTGAGTGTAAAAATAAAAATAAGATTCAAGGTTAGTCTATGTGCATTCATCCTGGCGACGGGGGCTATTATTATTCTCTCATGCTTGGTCTATCCACTTCTGTTGCTGTGATGAACAGGAGGGGGGGGTATCTCAGCTTTAAATGCATTAATTCGACAACAGTAGTATGTTATTGGTTGGCCGAATTAGACTTAAATATAAGGTCATTCAGATGCCCGTTAATGTAGGTTCGTGTCTTTTTGCTTTCCGTTCTTTTTTTGCTGGACAGCATTATTATATTCCTGGGCTAAATCCGTCAATCTAATGCTGCAAGATAACGCTAACACATATAAAAAAAGAAAAGAAAACTGGATTTATTTATCCCGAGTTTTCTTATGGAGCCATGTAATCATGGATTCATGTAATCATAATCCTCTCTTCTCTTGTAGTTGATGTAACATAGCTAACTATCATGCCGGATCTATTTGCGTTACTTCCTTGTCGGGTATCGATACGTTTGATGTCGGAATACATACATATGCCAACTGGATAAAACTGACTCAAAAACCCTCCATGCATTTGAACCTTGGATCTTTTTTTTTTTCTTTTTTTTTTTTTGTCTTTTTGTTTCTTGTTTACGTCTGCTGGGGTTGCATTAGCATGACAACTTTCGTAACCAGGCGTTGAGCATGCGACTTAGGCTATACATTGAAACTGTTACTCATGTGTCTTTTTCCCTTCCCTTCTTATTTTGTTGGCCCTCGCTCTTGGAACTGACACACTCGATTAGAATCATCTTGTGTGTTGTTCAAGTACAAATTCTCATGGTCTGTTCGTTTCGCATGCTGCAAGTGGCGGTCTTCTGCCCGTAAAGAATACATAATTTCATTTTAACTGCCGTTCCCATTTCTACATTGCCTTTTCCTCTTCATTTTCTTTTTGTTCTTTGTTTTAGTTGACGAAGTTGGCTGCATTAAACATGTTTAGGGTGGTGCAATTAGTCAGGGGGTTATTATCATTAATAGTAATTGAAAAACTACTAAGGAAAAAATAGAACCAACAAAAGAAGAGAAAATGAATAAGAAATTACTAAAGGAAAAGAAAAGAAAAAGATTTTCAGTTGCCAACTGACACCGAGGGTGATTGTAATATCATTTAAGCATTATGTGCAACCATATTTAGTTACTTAAAGCAACAAAGGGCTTACCGAATTATGAAAAAAAAAAGTGAACAGAGAATCAGTAAACAAAACAAATAAAGAAATTTAGACAAAAGACAAAAGACAAAAGAAAAGAAAAAAGGAAGAATTTAAGCAGGCTTTTTTCCCCTATATGTCATAATTTTACCAGTGCCTGAGCATCCTGCATAGCCGCTTAACAATTGGCATGACACTACGCACTAAATATCAAAAGTAGCAAATTTATCTTATTTCTAAGTCAATATACTTAACTTCTACGTTTAAAGTTGTTGATTGGGGGAAAGAGCCCAAAAATAAAAGACAGGTAATACGTAACCGTTCATAGAGATGAAGATACGGCCATTTGATCCAAGCATGACATTCTTCTATTTTGTTTTTTTCTTTTTTTTTTCTCTGTTTCTTTTTTTTTATCGTCAATTTGACCCGCATGTACCCCTTAAATGGGTAAAAGTAGAAATACAGCGGGAAAAATAAAAATATAACAAAATGATTCTAATAATAAATCGAATACAGAACAAGGAGCAAACGAACTGAGGAAAGTATACGTTTAACCCCCACAGAAAGACGCTGGGTTGATTGTCTCACTTTGTCTTGGAGTCGTTGCCGAATTTGCCATATGATGGAGGCATTCTATCGGGCAAAAATGAAACAGAAACAAAATAAGCAAAAAAACAATCAAAAGACCAAAAAAACAGAACAAAGGCAAGAAGAGGCCAGTACAGCTTGGGCGAAAGCCTATCGATGATAGCAATTCTTGATAAGCTATTCTTCTACTTGTTTCTCATTTCGTGACGCGAGAGCCCCCCTGGAAAATCAACTCATTCCTTCCAACAAACTGCTGGAAAGGTAAAGGGGAAGCGACAACTTGCTAGCTTTAAGTTAAGGTCAAGATCACTAACTTAATAACGAAGTCACTAGTACCGTAAACACCTCTCAAACATCGAGTAGCGCATTTTAGTCCTATTGTTTTGGGATGAAGTTAGAACTTTAAAGCTAAACTGGTAACTCAGGTAAAAGCAAGTTATGCTGACGCAATGTAGAAACAAAAGATCAACATTTTCTCTTTTCTTTCTTTTTTTCTTTTTCACTTACTATTAGCCTTTTTAGTCAATTAACTCTTGATTTTAGAAAATATATATATAGGGCATTTTATTTTTCCTTGACACTTACATACGAGTACGGAAATACCGATAAACTAAATAAGAAAACAAGGCAATAGTTTACATGATAGCCGCGTGCTAGTTGAATTCGGTTCAATAAGTAACACTCTTTACCTGTGTATAGAAGAAAAAAAAAGTGAAGAAGCAACATGAGTGTACGAACAAAATCTCGCGTCGACCATATTGCAAGCTTGGCTATATATAAGCAACAGCTCAACGCTAACGAAAAAAATTTTCTTTTTCCTTTTTTCGTTTCTTTTTCAGTGTCCATTTTGACTTTTCTTTTCTTTTTTCTTTTCTTTTGATTTTGGCTTGCTGTTTTTATGAGATGGTTTGCGCATATTGAATGCTGATTATATATACTTCTATTCACAAGAGTTGGAGACGGATATACCAACACTTTAGACGACTACATGCACATGCCCTGGAAGTCCACCATGCAAAGAGTAATTATGGTAGAGAAAGGGGCTGAAAAGAAATGAAATTTTCTTCAGATCAAACAGCTGTTTTTTTTTGTTATTTCTGTATTTCTTTTCTTTTTTCTTCTTTTATTTTATTATTATTATTTTATTATTATAATTATTAGAATTTCTTTATTTCTTTGATTTAATACTGTACCTAAGCCTACAAACCACAAGCATTTCTTTTTTGTATTACAGAACGCATGGAAACACCTATTGTTTATGCAGTGCCTATTGCGTATGTTACACAGTCGTTAAAAACTTTGTTAGTGCGCGCTGTACCCTTCTTTGCTATACTGTGCCCACTGCATTTCCTTCCTATTCGATATGATCTTTTGTGCGCACACCTTATTTATTTACAAATATTTTTTCTGCTGCTCAATGCACAATTGTGCATATTTATTTTTATTGTCTATTCTTTGTTCGGCTTCATTATGGCGACATGATATTCTTAATAATACATTTTCTTTCTTTGTTTGATCTATTATTTGGTATTGTGTCGCAGTGATTTTTCATTAGACCATCGTAGACACCGAGCAAGAGAGAAAGACAGACAGACATACATACAGATGGAGATTGCGTGTTCGAGTATAAAAGCGTGTGGTGTATTTTGATTACCTGTATGCCTAATAAATGAAACTTATTGGCCCCGATTATTTCACCACCATCTCGCTTTATTTCAATCTCTTTATACCCAAACCGTAAATAATCAGCTAGCAATTACTGGCGAGAGGGGATAATGCAAGTATCCAAACAAATGCTGCGTTTCAGCAATACCACCCGAAATTATCCATTACACTAAATCAACCAACCGATTAGACAAATGGAAAACAAGTTGAGATGGGTGCCAACAATCATGGAGGAGTTAAGTGGAATGACTCTCACAAAATAGGTGGAAAGAGACAAGTAGAACAAAGGAAAGAAGAAATATCGAAGAGCGAAAAAGTACGGCAGAAATAACAACAAAAGGGGAAGAATGGGCCTTAGCGTATTGTACAGTGACGTGAAGCTGAGATATGTCCATCTATTGACTAATATTGCAACAATAATGTGTGGTGAACTTGGAACAAGGTAGCGGCTGCTGCTAGTGCCGCAATGCAATGCTATGCCATGCTGCCCATCATAATTATATTATCCCAATTTTCACTCATAATCAATAGGTGATTGCTCAGTAGGAATGTGCTTAGGTTTCCCAGAAACAGCGAAGACAGTAAGCGCACTCAGTGTTAAAAACAAAAAAACAAAAAATGTTTATTTCCGGAAACCAACTTCCCCCTCGGAACTATAAACCATGATCTACTACAGTCCTATTACGTTGTCCATATTATTCAAAATCACCTAGAAGAAATCATCAGGCATTCTTCATATTAACCTACTATGAAACAGTTGAACACATTCCATGCAATGCTTTAACTACCTGAGGCTGCACGACAAAAGACTCATTCCAGGGTGAGAAACAATGCATTGGTTACACACACAAAAATAGTATCCCCCATTTAAGCTCATCCCAACATTGAGGTATGGAAACAAACATCTAGCCTGTGAATGCATTCAGCTGTAACCCCTTAATTGATGTAATTTATGACTAAAGACCATATTACTTAAAATCTTGTAACTGAAAAGACCCTCCAGAGGCTTACCTGTACATTATTCTTGATCTACCCTAAACTGTGATGTGTTTGAAGTCTCAACATTTTTGCACCCTCGTAAAGTCAAGTAACTTGTCAGTCTCTAGCTCAGTTATTCGGGAATGTAGCCATTTATTGTTGGTGATTATCTCTCTCAGTTTGATATTCGAATATACATACATAGAAAGTGTTCAGACAGGAATGTTAAGTTTCAAAACATAACACTGGGAGGTAATGATGGAATCAAGTTTCAGCGGATGTAAAGTTCGAGATTATCTCGAGTGATGCAAATCATATTCATCCTTTTTGATAATGTAATGTACAAGTAGCAATTGAGCCTTACTTTTATTAATACTAGAAGGTGAATTTAGTAGAGACTTGGTGTTCTAGAGCAGGAAGGAAGCAGTAGCTCTATCTGACTTGAATATTTTGTTGTTATTCGAAGTACCATCTAAACTAGTGCCCCCCCATTCTTTACCGTCTCATTTGATAAGATTTTCCTCAATCTTTGATTGATCGATTTGCTTGATAGTTTAAGAATTCACCAGAGATTCGAAACCAGGTAAATCAACAGTACTAATACAGGTGCTACTATTATTGTTTGATTGTTGACGTTCCCGTTGACGAGCTTGTTTACAAGATACAAGCTCAACCAATCAATAGGAATCGGTACCGTCTTGAGGTCTCCTCGAACGTTTGAAGTTTTAGGTATTCCTTTCAATAAATATATAGATATATTAAGTAGCACCTGCCGAACGTGTAAAGTTGCCCCGACCGCCGGTTAAATTTCTTTTTCGTAATCGTTGTGGTCGCTGGCGACGCGAGTTTGGAGCCTCTGTCCCACCATAGCGGCATACTCATGCATATGCGGAGTCATGAAAAACAAGCGTGCATTGCATGACAATTAAATAATAAATGTGTCTTTGTTCTACCTGAGCTACGTATACAGTTTCTCTCTTTTGTCACAGATCTCTTGCTTTCCACTAGGCAGCTTAAATAAATTGCCATACATTTTTTGGGATTTTATTTTTGTTCGTCCCAATTTCCTTCCTTGACCTTTTTTTTCTCTCTACTTTTTCCTTTTACTTTCTGTTTTGCTCTTTTTTTATCTACTTCTTCTTCTTCTTCTTCCTTCTCCTCCTCTTCTTGTTCGTTATAATAAAGCTTTGAGATTTTATTTTAATTAACGAAACAAGCTAACTATCAGACTTCCCGCCTATCTCTGTGAAATTTTTTTTAACCGTGATAATCAAAAATTCCATTTACATTGCATTGCCTTTGACTGATTGAAACGGTATTTATTTGTTTTTGTCACTCCAAAGTCTTTATTACTCAACCAAGGTACCAACTACTCGATTGGTCCCATCTGAGTCGTATTTGTTAATTTTTTATTCTTTTCTTTCTTTTCTCAGTTTTTTTTAGCCGCCCACCACACATGCCTAAGAGAACTGCTTCATCCTCTCCCAAGGCAAAGAAGCGCCAACATGTCCATGAGTCTTCATCAACAGATTATGAGGCCACTGTTACCGACACCTGGATCACGCTTGGGAATTGTGCTAATACTTTAGGACTCATAGTTCCAGCCATAAAATCATTTGAAAATGCTTTCAACCATGATGCTTCTAATATTGAAGCTTTATGTGGGTTGAGTTATTCTCTCAGATTGAATGATATCAATCTTAATGAAACCGTTGGCTCTCAAAATTCTATTGAACGTTTAAATAAGGCGTTGGACATTCATCCTAATTTATCCAAAAGCGCCAAAATTTTCAAAGAGTTGGCCGAATGTTATTTGTTGATTGGGCTTAACGATCAGGCACACCAATCCATTCAAACTGCTATCCAATTATGCCCAAGTGATGCATCACTCTGGTTACTCAGCGCTCAAACTTTGATCAGAGCTGGTGCAAGAAGTCATGCTGCTGGCGCTTTAACTCGTTGTTTGTCAATCTTACCCGAATCCTTGAGTCTGTTTTCAAAAGAAGATATTGAAACAGCTAGAGCTGCTCACGCTGAGTTAGCTGCTATTGCTGCAGCCGATGGTAATATTGAATTATCCATTGCTGAATTAACTGCTACTTTGTCCTTGCCTCCTCCTCCATTATCTAGAATTGATGAGCACATTGCATTATGGTGTGCTTTGGCAACCGCCAAAGAAAGGGCAAATGACATTCCTGGTGCTTTACAGGCCTGTGAAGGGGCTGAAAAGGCCGTTGGTAGCTCGCCCAGAATCTTATTAACACATGCTTATTTATTGTTGATCGATAATGATGCTAATAATGCCGAGTTTGCCATTACTGTGTTAAACAAAATCATCGAATTGGAGCAAGCCTCTGAAAGCAGCTCTGAGCCAAGTAATGAAGGCGATTTCTTACCTTGGTACTTATTAGGTAAGGCATATTCTTTATTGGATTCACCTAGAGCTGCCTATGATTCTTATCAAGTTGCATTAAGAAGAGCCTCCAATTCCCCTATCACTTGGCTCGCAGTTGGGAAATTATATTTGGAATTAAAACAGCTACCTGATGCTTTGGCTGCTTATTCACAAGCTTTGAGGTTGCAAATAGATGAAAACTCCCCTGGTACTGCTACCGCCTGGGATGGGTTAAGCTGTGTTTATGAAAGATGTGATGATCAATTAATGGATGCTTCTGATGCTTGTGAAAGATCAGCTGCATGCTTTAGAGCTATAGGAGATGTGAAGAATGCACAATTTTTCGAAGAAAGAGCTCGTCAATTAAGCTTAAGTTCTAAGAAAGAAGGTCCAATTCCTCCATTGAGAGATCCACCTGATGTACCTAGTTTCTTATTAAGAGACCTTGTGGCAGTTTTACCTTCTGAAAGAATTTCTTTTGTTCAAGGTCCTCAACAAGCACAACAGCAACAATCTCAACAACAGAGCCAACAACAAGGTCAACAATCACTGACGCAAGAGCAATCTCAACAAACCCAAACCCAAGCTGCCTCTACTCAGCAACAAGCACAAGGCACTCAATCTCAAGCTGGTGGTCCACCTCATCCACAACAATATACCAGCCAACAAGCTACTCCAGTGCCACCTCATCAACAAAGCCCAAACCCAGCCATTCACCAATTGCATACTCCGCAAACAGCCCATCAACAACCACCACATTCCCAAAGAACTCCTCAACAACACCTTTATCCATTACCACAACCATATAAACAAGATATGAAATCCCCCAGACAATTGGCCCACCTTCCACCCCCAAATCAAGCTTGGTCCCCCAACCATCAACAGCAAATTCCACTTCATCAACAACCTCAATACTTGTACCAACAAGCACCACCACCTCAACAGACCCCATATCAAGGTCCACCACCACCTGCCGTCAATGGTAGTGGTATGCTTCCACCCCCACCAGGGCACCAACAAGCACAATTACCACCACAAAGATCACCTTTGAATCATCCACAAATGATTCCCACGGGTGGTCAATATCCATTAGGGCCACCCGGCCCACCACCACCAGGATATGCATATGGCCAATATTTACCAATTCAAGGTGGAGTGATGACACACTTACCTTATGCTACGCCACCAGTTAATAACTGGAGAAGGTAAGTTTCTTATGAGTGATTCTTCATTTCGTTTTAACTACTTTATGTTTGCTTATTATATATAACTTAATTTTTTTTCTTCGTTTACTCTTTTACATATATTTTTTCATATTTATTGTATTTAACTCATCATTCAACGAAAATGCATGCACTTATTCAAAGATTACTTTTCTTTTTTTTTATTTATTTCCTTTCCTTTTACGAAATCATCCTAATCTATCTGTTAGATCTTTCCAGTTAGCAATATAGAGCTCCTCGGTCTTGAGATGATCAGTTTGCGATATATGCTTTGTTGGGATATTAAGAGACTTTACCGTTTTAAGAACGGAGCTGGACTCCATGATGATCCCGGCTTTGACCTCAAGTAGTGAAAGCAAATCAGTTGAACTATCGCCTACATAGAGGGTATCTTGGCCATGGCGTTCAATGAGCTGTTTAATTATAGTCAATTTATCGATTCCTGTTCGAATCGATATCTTTTCATCGAATTTACCGGTAGTAAGCTTGTTGTTTGTGTCAAGTTGCAAATCGTTAACTAAAATCTCAATATTATTATCAATGGGATCGAATCCGTGTAAGGTAAGGGTAGAACTAATAAGTGTCTTTGACCAATTAACACTTAATATGACTACGGGTATTTTAAGACTTATAGCCAATTTTAAAAAATCCCAAAAATGAGGTCGAATGGGTATTTTAGAAGCCTGCTGTTGAAATTGACTGGGTGATATACCTTTAAATAATTCAAGCTTGGTAATTTCGTTAATTGAAGTCATTTCAACGTCTTTCAACCCCGTTTGAAATTGAACTTCCTTATCTATAGAATCACGTTTACCATACTCATTTGTGAATTGCTCATTATATCTACCATAAGCATTCATGTAAGTTTCGGTGAAATGTTCAAATGGAGGTTGATAATTAGGTTTAGCTAAATATGCTGTCTCGGCCACTAAACTAATGGTGTCGTGTGACGTAATTGTTTCATCCCAATCAGAAACTATGACACGAGGAGTCAATCTCGGTCTCAATCCCAGTGGTTTCATTCGATATAAAGCTGAGGGGATTGATTTGGTCATCAATAACTTACTTCTCTAAACAGGCATGAATGCAGCATATTCTTGTTCTTCTATTTTTTTGTCTATGTTTGTTCGTTTGTTTTCAGGTACATAAATGAATCAACGTGAGATTCCTGCACACAGTCTGATCCTGGTGGGATTTTTTGAGTGAAGTCTGTATTCCAGTTAATTTGGGAAATAGCAAGTTTCACATCTAATAGCCACTGCTATAAATACAGGATGAAAACCCATAGTCCCGATTATTTAGACTAATTATTTTATTTCTAACAAGTGGCTGTGAATTTTTTTGTAACCATAATCTACAAATCACAATTTAAACAACAATGGGTTCTGACAATAATCAATCATTAGGTGAATTGGGTAAAGTTGTCCAAGATCACTTGAATGGTGGTGACTCCAAGGGATTATCTGATAAAGACAAGAAGTTTGCCACTGATGCTCTTGGTAAGCTTGAAAAATCTGGTAATAAGGAACAATCAGATCTTGCCAAAAATGTGTTGGGAAAGTTTGAAGGTTCCACCGACAAGAAGAATTGATCTTGTCTGATTTACGTCTGTTTGTGTTTTTATGAATTAGTTTTGTATAGTTATTTCAATGTGATATTGCCCGATTTGAGCTTTTGTAAGTGTAATGGCTGTTTTTATTCATTAGATATAGTCATATCCCTTTTCCCCATAAAGGAAATTTAAGCCTGCAGAAAACCAAAGGGAAACGAAAAACGAAAAAGAAGAAAAAAAAAAAAAAGTAGAGGAAAGCAAACCAAGAGGATAACTGAAGTAACAGGACTCCAATCTCTTAAACCAATTGCACATCTTGCGGTAATTACGACCACCTGGAGTCAAAAGTCTCAATTACAAACGATCAAACGACACAATGTCTGAAGAAGAACAGAAAAACGATGCCAAATTACAAGAAATAGAAGAGAAAAAGGATCTCCCGCTGGTTGAAGAACAACAAAGATTAGTTACCTTGGTGAAACAGATTCTCAATCCTAACGGTGAAGATCCCAGAATTGATGAATATATCACCAGCACATTCAATTATATTCTGGGTGTATTGTACAAGATGGCAACCACCGATAACAAGGAAGAAACTGCCCGAGACATTGCTCAAGACTTAAACACTAGATTCGATAAATGGGTTGAACAACGCAAGAAAGCACAAGAAGCCGAACAAAATGACAATACTAGCCAGAATGATTCTCAAACAGTACCTGAAAAGGATGACAGTAAGGAAAATTAAAACTCTTGATATGATACTACGACTAAAAAGAACCAAAATAATAGAGTAAAAAATATAAGAAGAAAATAATGTATACAATCTCTATATCTATTATAAGTATGATATTTATAACAGACTCAAACCATGTACAATCAATATAGCTGGATGTATGGGGGTCAACTAGTCATTTGTATAAGACTATTTGATCGACAAAGACGATTGAATCAGTCTTTCCCATCCGCAAAAACAAATCACCTCGACCAAAAAAATATCGAGACTATAAGTAAGAATTCTACAACAAAATGAACTGTAGCTAGGCTGCGTGTATTGGATTCGTTATATAAGTTTTCACTGATATGTTGATTGAATTGTCTCTGTGGATAAATGGAGAAAAACCTGCCTTATTTATACTATCGCGAGAAGGGCTTCATCTCTTTTTTTTTTTTTTTTTTTTGTTTTTTTCCTGATTTTTTTTTCGGTTCTTGCACACCTCTTCTTCATTAGAGATGCATTACTCTTCTCTTGAAAATTCCAATCTTCGAGTTGATCTTATTCATGGTAATATCTACTTGGTATTGATACACCGATTAAAGAGTCACTACTAGGATATATAGCAATGGCCACTCCACATATACCCGCTTGGAAAAAGATTGGGTTGAAAGTCAAGGAAGACTTACAAGATGATCCATTAGCCATAACGACTCATTTGGAAGATGCTAATATCACCAATAAACAAGCTAAAAAGCTCAACAAACAAAAGAGAAAGCTTGAGAGCCTGGCCGATAGTACAGGGAATAAGAAGCCTCCTAAACGTGTCAAATTACCCAAGAGTGAAAGAGCACCACCTCCTGAGAAAGATCAACTAGTATATTTACGCCAATACCATAGCGATAGAGACAATTGGAAGTTTAGTAAACAGAAACAGAACTGGATCCTTAAAAACATAAGGCATATACCGTCCGATTATGAAGCGTCATTGATTGTTTATATTGAAGGTTTACAAGGGAATTCTAGAACCAGGTTACTCGACGATTTGAATGAAGTGGTGCAGAAATGGAATAAGATTGCCGAAGAGGCTGAAGCTCGAGTTGAAGCTGAATTAAATGGAACCGCCAAATCCAATGAAGAAGGCCATAAAAATACCGATGAAGAAGAGACTGAAAAGGATGACAGCAAGCAGAAGGTGAAACCCAAGAAGAAAGCTGAGATTGAAAAAGATCAGGAACAAGTACCAGACCACAATTATGCACTTAGATGTAAGAAACTCATCCAAGCTTTAAGTGACGAACCAGTAGTGTTGAAGGGTATAGATTACAATGAAGACACCAAGCATGAGCCAACTTCTGACTTACTAGAAGCAAACATATCGTCTGAAGAACTGAATTCTCCCAAAATTACAGAATCAGATAAGGATGAAAAAGAAACAGTTGCCTCCAAAGTCATTGACACTGAACTCAATAACGTCAAAGTAGACGAAGTAGAGGTTGCAGGCATTGCCGATGATGCACAAGTGTTAAAAGAAGAGGAAGTTGTGGAAGAATTACCAAAAAAATCAAAGAAACTGAAGAAATCTAAGAAGTCCAAGAAGTCCAAGGCCTGAAATAGATCAACCATATAGCATTTTGTAGAATCAATTACATATTATAAGCAAGTATTTATTCATGTAATATTTGGTAGTGCGGGAAATCGGAATAGCATATAATTTTGGGTTGACAGAAAAACGAAGAAAAAAAGTGTAGGTGATAAAAGAGGAAATTATCGAAAACCACACACGAGAGTTAATTATCTGTGGTATTCAATTCAATCTCATAGTTTACAAGTAACCCAGTTATCATTCGAAGCTAAGAATTGAGTCTGTATTGACGCAAAAAGACAAGCAAATGATGAATATCAATCTCGCTGTATTAAAGGATAAAGCATACGATGTTGATGCAGATTTAAGATTCATGGCCTTAGATGATTTTCAAAAATATTTGAATGATCCAACCACCACGAAGAATGTTAGACATATAGAGGCCTTTATTCCAATCTTATTTAAGTTGTTACAGGATGAAGCTAGTGAAGTTCAAAATCAAGCGGTTAAATCGTTTGCCCCAGTTATGGGATATGTGAGTGAAGAACAATTATTACTAATTATTGAAAAATTGTATGATGAAGTGTTGAAAACTAACATCAAGGAAAAGAGAAACAATAACAACTTCAAGAAATTTACCACCTCGATTCCAAATATGGCGTTAAGATCGATCTTCAATAATTCTAGTTTCAAATTCAGCAAGAATTTATCAAGAAAAATACTTGATTTACTAATTCCCCGTATATTTGAAAATCCAATTAACATTGATTCAATTGAAATTCTAATTGATTTATTCAAGAATTTGGGTCAATTCTTGAATAACCAAGAAATCATTGATTTATTGCTTAACCTATTATCAATGACTTTTAATACTTCCGGAATAAGTAGTAAAAGATCAATCGTGGCCTTTGATCATTTGTTAACACATGTGAATAATATCAATAATCTGGAATTACAATCTCAGTATTTGGATCGTCTCATTGATGCAATAAATTTTAACTTCGAAAACACACAAAAGACCAATAATGATATAAGCCATCGTTTTATAATATTTCAAGTATTGATGAATAACTTAAGAAAACTGTCATTCTTAGTATCAGGATCTGCAAATACTCCTAGTAATTCATCATCTCAACCAGTTGGGTTCCAACCACTCCCATCTACTACTTCAAATGTTGGCTCGTCTTTGCCTTCTTCAGCTACCAAACTGAAAAATTTAAGTGCTGGCTCCTTAGATAAAGTTTTCCAAATATTAGTAGAATACTTAAAATTAGATCAAGTTGGGAATAACGAGTTTGATTTAGAAGACCTTGATTTGGATTTGATTATTCAGGAGAACTCAATTAGAGAGGATGCTTTAATTACCATGAATGACTTGATAAATGCAATTAACTATGAATTAGTCGAGCCCAGAATAGATGATATTGTTAAAATCATAAGCACTTTCATCCATTATGATCCATTAAGCCAACAAGATGATGAAGATAATGATGATATCCTGGAATCGTTTGACGATTTAGATGATGAGATCGAATTTCTGGATGATGATGAAGATGATGAAAATAATAACTTGGGAGATGACGAAAATGATGGGAGTGCTAACAAATTACGTATTCAATCAATTAATCTTATAAAGAATTTAGTGATCAATTTTGAATCATTATTACCATTAGTATATGAAATTTTAATTGGGGAATTGATTAAATCAATCAATGATCGTAATGTGGTGGTATCCAATGAAGCC
Source organism: Hyphopichia wangnamkhiaoensis (assembly GCA_030578475.1). NCBI lineage: Eukaryota > Fungi > Ascomycota > Pichiomycetes > Serinales > Debaryomycetaceae > Hyphopichia > Hyphopichia wangnamkhiaoensis. The sequence goes on from JAJMSM010000032.1 coordinate 144,985, forward strand.
ATTAAATCAATTATAATTATTGTCAATACTACCGCCAGTGGTTACAATCGTCGTCAAGTCTGCAAAACTCGTAGAAGTATCAGAAGTAATTCTGATGTGAGTATGACAGCTACCAATACACCCATCAGTCAGCTTTTGTATGAGGTTGGTCCTCAATTACAACAGGAGATATTGACCAAACTATTGACCTCCAAAAATATTACTCGTTTCCCTATTTTCATTCAATTACTTGAAAGTTTAATTGAAACCACTTACGAAAACTTAACGAATGAATTCATTGAACAAATTTATAACAAACTACAAGAGTTTGGGTTAAACAGTAATAATAATAATTCTATTTTGAACTTATATAAGATAATTTTGATCAACATTGACATTGAGAAAATCCCCACCATTTTCCTTGAAAAAATCATTGAGGATATTTCGATCTCCATTAATGAAAAATCGACCTATCACAATTTTATTATGGAAGGTTTAAACATTATTAATATTTGTTTAACTAAAATCACCCTGCAAGAAGTGGGGCAAGTTAGTTCATTGATTAATAATGTTTTGGTACATTCTATTACGAATAAAGTACATAACAGACAATACCTGAGTGATCTAAGACAACGTGCTATATACTCACTTACAGAAATCATGAGAATTGTTGGCTTGAATGATTCCAATATACAAGCGGTAATTCAAATTTATCAAGAGAGTTTGAATTACGAAGTTACAGTTAATTATACGATTGAGAATTTAATCCGATTAGCTACTCTGAACACCAATAGTAACTATGTGTCGGTTTTGAATCATGAGGAATTTGTGGTCAAATTATTGGAGAAATTACAACTGTTTATTAGTTCGAGTGATAGTTCATTATATCTACACTCATTAACATTGATGAATCAATTATTGGATACAAATAACGAGTTTGTTAAATTGGTTGAAGTTGATAAGATCATTCGTAATTTGATTAATATCGTGGAAGAAACAAATGATTTTAAGTTGATCAATCTCTCTTTCAATATTTTGAAAACAATTTTAGGATGCGAAGGGTCCACCATTAACAAACAGGATTTTTTCAAGAACTTTATCAATCATGTGATTAATAAGAAGTTCCATGAAGATACTGAAGAATTAGATTTATTAGTATTTGAGCAGTTAATCATTAATATTGTTAAGAATGATGTTAATTCTTATGATATTGCATTAGGCTCATTAAATTTAAGATACTTCATTAGTGGTAAGATAATTGCCATAATTATTATTGAAAACGGATTAACTCAAATCATCAATCAAGTTGAAAATGAATTGCAACAATTTATTCAACACCTTCCTCAAGATTCTTCATCACAGGATCAAGTTATATTTGATATTCATCTATTGGGGAATGTTAGTAATAAACAACTGATTTCAATTCACTTAGAAGATTTTTATCGAATTTTGAATGAAAGTAATGAAGAATTAATTCGTTTAGCCACATCGAGAGCAATTGGACTATACATTACCAAAGATTTAACCCAATATTTACCCAATCTTCTTACTAATTATGAATCGGGGATCGATAAGGAAATTTCGGCGGTGGAAGATTTAGGGAAGGATAATCAATTCAAGAGTAATAATTTATTACTTGTTTCGATCAAACAAGTTTTAAAGACGGCAGTTAATCAACTTGATGATGATGTTGCTCAATTGATGTGGACCAGTTTAACTCGGATCATCAATGACAAGTTAATTAATCGAACAATTGATTCATCGGAATTGAAATTACTAGGAGACATTCTCAGTAATTTAATTATAAGTAAACCGACTCATTTCTACAATCAGTTTCTTGAAGTATTGACGAATGAACCTAATCAGGGTCAACTCTATACCAATGTCGTTATAATTAAACAATTGGTTGGTCAAGGGAATCGATTAATCAATCAATTGGTAAATCATGAAGATGATCAGTTGATGATAATTGAAACTTTGGTTAAATATAATCGGGTTGAAAACATTGAGAATAAACAAGCTATAATTAGTACGATACTTACTGCGGTTCATAATCGAATTCTGTTTTTTTATAAGAATTTGAATCAGTCAATCTTACCCATGATATTTGACGAACTTGATGCTAAAGAAGTATTCAAGAAAACAATCCCCATGGGTCCATATAAGTATATTATTGATGAAGGGTTAGAAATCCGAAAATTAAGTTATGAATTATTGTATACGATAATTCTTAGTGACGGACAAAATGAAGACAATGAAGATGTTGCTTCAATTGAGATTGAAATCGATTATCAAAAAATATATGAAAATATAGTTGCCAAAGGACTCAATGATTTAGAAAATGATATTGTTGTGTTATCAAGTATTAATTTAATCAGTTTAATCGATAAATTTGGTATTGATCGATTCTTGCATCAATCGGGGATTGATGAACTACTAGCCAAATTGAGCAAGCAAATTAATAAGAAGATTAGAAGTAAAGCCAGTACGCAAGAATTAGAGAGTTTTGAAGAGGCATTAAAATCCATCATCAAACTTCTGAAAGTGATCAACCATCAACTAGTTAACAACGTTGGTGGTAGCTATTATAATCATATGGGTTGGATCCATTATTATAATGAAATGAAAAATCAGCATCTTACCTTATACAACAGTGTTGAAACTTGATTGCTCCCTTCCCATATTCACTATATAGTATATACGACTATTATATATAAACACTTTATATAAACATAACATTTGTTTGAATGAAACAGAAAATGTGGGGTAGATTTATTTCTGAGACACCGCAACACAAGTCCGAAAAAGAAATGTGCGTGAAACAGCCTACGTCCCTTTCTTTCTTTATTCTCCTTTTCACTTCTTTGCTAGCCAGTAATGATCATGACAATCACTGCAAAAGCTAATCATAAGTCCATGATATCATGATCTACTCGACTAGGAACTGTCGGACTCGGAACCATAAACAGTGGAGATCATCACTGACGAGCATATTATTTTTTGAATCGTCAGTGATGTTTTCGATGAGCATGACTGTAGAAATAGTTTAAACAGGCAACCGAAAAAAAAAAGCAAAAAAAATATATATAAAAACAAAAACACCAAAACCGGCGAACCCCACATTCATGCCCGGTTTGTCGAAATGACAAACAATTCCCATGAATTTGAGCTCTTGATGTGGTTATCTTATCGTGTTGACGAACGTCTATTTGCGACGGTCCAGTTGTGGAATGACATGACAGCCGTTTGTAAAATTAAGTTAAACAACTAGCCGATTTGGCTCGACTGCTAATGGCTCACAAAAGGAGGGGAGTCTAGAAGTGCACTCAAAACGGGTTTTCGAACCGTCGACGCCGCCGCAAAAAAAGAAAAAACAGCATAGAAAAAAAAAAAAAAAAAAGAAAAAGACGTGCGTCAGCGGAAGTGAGGTTCTCTGCAGGCCGCACCTCCGTACCTCTGGCTTTTTTTGTTCTCTGGCTGATTATTTTTTCCAGTTCAATTTGGCACATGTCATAAATTGACTCCAATCCATGATTACTATTGTTTATTGTTATTGTAGTTAGAGACCGTATTAACAGGAACAACCCCAAGACAAACAAACTGATTGTATACATGCACGTTGTGGTTTTGGGGATAACCGCTAGAACAGAGGCACCAGCAAATGTAGAAGTGAAATGATTAATTAGGAAATGAGACAAAATTCAAGTATGAAAGTGTTCGGTTGCAATTCTTCAAAATATTAATTTCTTTTTGCTTTGCCCTTTTTTTTTTTTTTTTTTTTTTTTTTTTTTTTTTTTTTTTTTTTTTTTTTTTATTTATTTCTATTTATTTTATATTATATGAATAGGTTTTCTTTTCTACTTCTTCCTTTTCATAAACTTTATAAAAACAACCTGATATCCTGTTTCCAGTGTGAAAAATTTATTCTGCTACACATGTCCCCCCATCCCATTTTTATATGATTTCCAGCATGTCGTCTCTTCACAACTTCACCAGTGCATCCACCGCGAAATCGATCAAAGTCGGTGGTGGAGGTGGTGGTTTTGCTGCCAGTTCAGCATCAACTACTAATGGCACCACCTTCACATCGGCTGCGTACTCCTTGATGACATTGGTTGCATTTTTCATTCCCACCACGCTTTCTAACGTGGGTGCTCGTATACTGAATGGGTTGATCAATACGTTTGATACGTTGATCTACTACGTGATGAATGGAGTCATTATCATATTGGCCATGATGGAATTAATGCTTGAAGTTGCCGATAAAGTGATGTATAATTATGACATCTTACTCCAGTTCTTCAAACATGAAATGTATAAAAATATCAATTAGAGATTTCTGCCTAATTTTTCAATTCTTCTGGACTTGACAACCCCCCGTCTTCGCCTCCTTCTCCGTTACAACAGGGATAAGAGCAATATCTCCTGTATTGTGTGGTTGTGTTAGATGAGCGAAGGTTCCCCTTGGCTCGTCAAATTAATGAAACGGGTGCTTGTGTTTGTATTGTTGGTTCTTCTGCTAATCCCTTTGTTACTCCCTTTTTTTTTTTCCTTTTAAAATTTCGTGTTGTATTCCATCGATTGACTCGTGGGTACTTACAATGGGGTTATCAGTTTCTATCTGTGTTTATTGTCTAGTATCCGCCAGAATTCTTTTTCTGTTCTGACAATAGCCTCTCATGCACGCTTTATATCTATATAGCTATTTTCAAAAACAATGCTTTATCTACGTGAAAATTAATAAACATAAATATATATATATCTGACTATTGTATATGAAATAACAATTGTTCCGTTTTGAAAGATTTTTCAACTCATTTTGGCTCTGTTCTGGTTCTCGTCTTTTTGCCAATAAATTCACATGGTGCACTTATCTCATTTTTTTTACTAACGGTTTTGCTGCTTTTTCCGAATAAAGTGCCTAGTTACCGTTTTGTGCTAAGTGCTTAACTAAGCACAGCCATACTGTACATAGAATAGTAGCAACGACAAAACCAGAGTTAGAACCAGAATTAGAACTAGAATTAGAACTAGAATTAGAACTGGAATTAGAGGTTGAGAAAGTGATATTGTTGAAAAGGTGGCATTTCGTGGCCTATTGTAATGTAAAAAGTTAGATGTATTTTACGGTACCGTGTACTAAATGGATGTTCCTTTCTTTGTCTTTAACTCAATTCATGTTGTAAGCCAATTCGCTCCCTCATCTCGCTGGCAGACCGGCAATTTTATCCAGGGATAATTACAGGTCCCTGGATTCTCATTTAACCCCATCAACATTTCTATTTCAAGTTCTCAACCTATCCATCGCTGATATCGATCGGTACCTCGATCTCATTTCTATTGCCCGATCTTCACTTCAGCCCACTTCCCACCCATCTCTTACCCATTTTCTCACCCATTTCTTTTTTTTGCCCGTCGTATTATTTCCACACCATCTCATCTCCCGCGAAGACTAAGATATACATCTCGACAACTCCGATAGGGCCAGCAACAGCTGTAACAATCAGCCATTGAGTTTGTTTTTCCCACCTGCTTCAATAGTTATTTCTATTGTTCACTGCATTTGTGTCACTCAAAGGGGTCCTTTGCCAGAACTGCGGGTGGGGCCCGCATCGCGGGGCATATCTGGTAACCGCACTCTTCCATCCTGGTACCATATATAGTAACAATCTATAATAGTTTCAATCTATAATAGTTTCTATCTATAACAGTTCAATCTACAATAGTTTGAATTTGAAGTGGTATATTTATTGAGAATAGTACTTGAATTTGTAGTTGAATTTGTCAAGTGTTGCTTATCTCAATCCATAATTCAAGTATCGATGCTTGAAGGGTCTCAACAATTAGAGTCAATGTATATTTACTGTGGTTACCATCGCAATTTCAGGACATACTGCTAAGACGGTGTCATCTGCCAAAGTGTAGCACGATGGATTAAGTGGGCTTATGCATTACTATCGTGCTTAGTTCTTCCACCATTGTTTGTTTGAAATTAGGATTGTTCTCTTTTTTTTATTTTTTTTTGGGGGGTCCTCACTCTGTTGGGTTGCATAGGCCTCATTTTTTGTTTTGCAAAAAACTTCAATATCAACAAATTAGAATACAACTACTCTAGATTGAGTCTTTAACGGCCCCGTTTCGAGATTGAGAGCCAGTACTGGAACCATAAACCCGCCTGTCCCGTTAGAGTTAAATTGGCTGATTGTTCATTATCCTCAATGTCAAGAGTTGAATGGACCCATTGTTGCAAATAATAGCATGTCGCAAAACAATAAATACTTGGTTTTGACTAATTGGGCCATTACACTCACTTTTTCAGTAATTCTAGCGGGTTGAGTGGTGGGAGCCGTTTTTCTTCAACTAGGTTTGTAAGCGGTGAATTGTTGTTGTTCTAACTGATTCTTCTTCTTGTTTAAAGGTCCCCTCTATGTCTTTGTTCTCGAATGAGGACGCCTATTTAAAATTGTTCTCTTATTGGGATACTGTTGCCTATTCTTTGCTCAGCTTGGCTCAAAATTGACTGAACAATTAGTTATTGTAATGGTTATAGTGAGATGATGCTTCCATTACGTAATTCAACCTCGACTCGGTCTTTGTATTTTTATGGTGGTTTTTGCCAATTTTTGTTGAAAATTATGGAATACCTGTGTTTATTTTATCTGATGTTGCAATTTGAATGAGTAGGGTTACGTGAATTAAGGGGCTAAGTAGTTTTTGTAGATAAATTTCCATTATAATCCCATCCTATTGTCATCATTACCTCTTCTAACTAATCTGGTTCCTATATAGGCAACTTTGTAGATTGTAGATCCGTACACCGGCAATTTTATTCGCAACAATAAATGACTTAGTCTTGAAGGCAACTAAGAAGCCAAAAAAAAAAAAAAAATCAAGGATCCTTCCCCGTTTTTGAGATTAAATATCTTAGGATAAAACTACTTGTTCATTTCATTTATTTCGTTGTTATATTAACATACATTCACAATGCATGCTCGTGATTGGTTCTTAGTGTTCTTGTCAATTTTTATTCCTCCTATCCCCGTGGCTGTTAAAAGAGGATTATCGGTTGATTTAGCAATCAACATTGCTCTTTGTATTTTGGGATTCCTCCCCGGGTTGATCCATGCTTTATACATTATTTCTCTCTATCCTTATAGAGAAACTTATGCGGCTCTTGGTGGAGACGGCCACAACAACAGACTGAACTATGGTGCTGTTTCCTCCTAGTACTGATACTCTCTATATTATGTATTAGCTAAATTATCTACTAGCTATATTATGCTAGTTATATTGTGCTAGCTATAATACATACTACAATTGGGACGTCCGTTACATATATGAATTTCTATAAATTGTATTAATTATTTTGTTAGCTTTTTTTAAGTGTTTTGAATGTTTTCTAATAAATAATAGTATACACAAGATGCAAAAGAAGAGATTAGGCGTTTTCTTTTTGTAATTCAGATTTAACCCATCCTTCTAAACCTCCTTTAACAATAATGTCTTGTAAATTGGTACCCAATTCACCCACTTTTTGTTGTAAGATTAAATTACCTTCAGCGTCAGCCACATAAACTTGAGCCTTGGTAACATCCCATTTTAAGAACCAACCAGTTCTAATGGTTAATTCATTTGAGTCTTTATATTTTTCTCTTAATTTATTAATTAAATTGGGGATTTCTAATGTCAATAATGCATTATTAATGGAATTTCTGAAAAAAATGTTACCAAAAGATCCACTAACCACCAATTTCATACCTCTTGCCAAAATGGCAGTGGCTGCTTGTTCACGAGATGAACCAGTACCAAAATTATAACCAGATACAATGATATCGCCAGGTTTGGTTTTCCCGTAAAATTCAGCATCATAATTTTCCATACAAACTTCCGCCATTTTAGAACGAGGAATATCATCTTGATAAGTATATTTACCGGGGTAAATACCATCAGTATTAATATTATCGGCATCACACAAGATCAATTCTCCTTCAATTGATTTGGGGAAATCCTCTAACACTTCCACACCTCCACTTGATTCACCAGCACCAGCATCGGCAGTATCATTAGAAGGAATGGTGATGGTTTTAACGATTTCGGGATTTTGTGGAACTGGATGGCCTTGTAATTCTTCTGGACCACCAATTTTACCAAGTACGGCTGAAGAGGCAACCACTTCAGGAGAGGCCAAGTATGCCAATGCATCTTTGGAACCCATTCTACCTTTGAAATTACGGTTGGTGGCTGAAATACCCACTTCTCCATCTTTTAATAACCCAGTTCCTAAACCAATACAAGGACCACAACCGGCTGGTAAAGGTTTAGCACCCGCGTCAATAATATCTTGCCAAGCACCGATTGCTTCAGCATCTTTTTGGACATTGGATGAAGCGGCAGCTACGTAAAATTCAACATCAGGATGAACTTTATGACCTTTGATGATATCGGCAGCGGCTTTAATATCACTTAAACGAGAATTGGTACAAGAAACCAAGTAGGCCTTATTAATTTTCAAGTTTTGATTAGATAAATCATATAATGAGTTGGAAATTTTGACTGAATTAGGACCGGAAATATAAGGAGAAAGGGATGATAAATCAACCACCAAATGTTTAGCGTAAACAGAATCGGAATCGGATTCTAATTTGTTATCAATTAAATTTTGCACGGTGGTGGCATTAACACGAGGATGAGGTTGAGGTAATTTGGTGATACGATCTTGGTAAAAATCAATCAACACATCATCAACGGGGAACAAACCAGAGAGGGCCCCCCATTCAGTAGTCATGTTGGCGATGGTTAAACGATAATCAATTGATAATTTATTTAAACCTTCACCGGTGAATTCAATGGCATGATTTAAAACTTCATCTTGATTGAAGATCCCACAAAGAGCGACAATGATATCTTTCCCCGTTACTCCTGGTTTCAATTCCCCGACCAATTCAACTTTGGCCACAGGGGGGATCTGCCACCAAGTTTGACCGGTAGCCCAAATGGAAGCGGCGTCGGTTCTAACAATTGGGGTTCCAAGAGCACCCACCCCACCATAAGTATTGGAATGGGAATCTGAAGCCACGGTTAAGTTGAGAGGAAATGCATAACCTTCTTCAATCATGATTTGATGCCCAATACCCCTTCCCGCGGGATAGAAATCAATACCCTGTTTTTTAGCGTAATTTTCAATATTGGTATATTTTTTCAAATTTGATTCTGATTTATTTTGAACATCGTGATCCAAAGTACATACGATTTGACGATTATCTTTAACTTTGGTAGCCCCGAGCCCCATGAATTTGGTGGCCACAGGCCACGAATTATCATGCGACATACAATGTGCTGGTTTGATGGTCACATAGTCACCACTAAACACCTGTTTACCGTCTGGTAAGCCCACGGCGTATTTTTGCACAATTTTTTCAGTCAAGTTTTGACCTCGGAAAAGAATGGCGGAGGATGAAAGAAAACGACGTGATCTGACGTTGGCCAAGTTTCGGAGCAACGACATGTTGGACTATGAGTATATGCTAATAAATAAATAAATGAAAAGGTGAAAGAAAGAAACCTTCTTTTCTTGCAAAAAAAATCTTATTTTTGTGCTCTATCTTCTTATCTTGCGAGCAGCAATCTGGTGTAATAATACGTCGATGGATAGAAATAAAACAAAAAAAAGAGATAAAAGAGATAAAAGAAGAAAGAAGAGAAGAGATGAAAAATTTCTACATTATCAACAGATTTGAAATCAGCACTGAAAAAAAAGAAAAGAAAAAAAAAATATTATACAATAGTAATTCATAATCTGGAGTAAGTTACGCAATTCAAAATTTTTCATCGCAAATTGTATCGCTTTTTAAGGCATTTGATTGTCATTTTGATCAGAATGAGTCAGAATTTTAATGCGCATTTGTATTGGACGATAGGACAATGTGCAGGTCCCAGCTGATAAACCCTCATCCAAAATCCGTACACCAATGGTAAAAACAAAAAACAACACCAAACAAGCAGAATGACTCACGCATTAACCAAACACCCATACACCACCAAGAGGGTTATAGGCCCATACACCAGAGGCCACTCGAATCTGGTTTTGAGATGAGTGATGAATTTCTCAATTGGTGAATGACAATGGCCAATCAAGCAAGAAAGGTATATATATTAATGTATACCCATGTATAGAAGACAATCAATGATTAACATTTGAGCCTAGTGACCAGAAAATGCAATATACGGGGGCCCATGCGATCATATGGAGTATTATAGTGGCGGCACTGTACGTGGCGTGTTTCCAGACGTTTAAACCAGCCCAGCTTGAAGGACGACCACGCAACGACCCCATGGTAATCCATCATCGAGTGAGGCGAATCGTGATGCTCTGTGTGGGCTGGCTGGTGGCGGTTCCGTATATATTGTCGCATGTTTATCAAGTCGACACGTACGGTGGCATTATGGCTCGATTGGGATTAATCCCCAATTTGACCAATGTGTACTGTGCTGGCGAATCGGCATTGTTGATATTGGTGTTGTTTTGTGGCCCTATATTCCAATACTTGATGCTGATTCAGTTTGATTGGCATATTATGGTGGAGGATTTTCAAATCGAATATTTGACATTGACCGGGTTTCGAGACCATTTATTTGCTCCTTTTACCGAAGAGTTGATTTACCGAGCCCTCATTCTTGAACTATACTTACCGCTTGACAACGGCTGGTACGTGATGGTCTATACTCCGCTATTGTTTGGAATTGCCCATATTCATCATGGGTACGAATTGTACCGAGTGAAGAACGTGCCTATTTCGGTTGTTTTATTCAATGGGTTCATCCAAACCACTTATACCAGTTTATTTGGAATCTTGGCCAACTATTTGTACTGGTACAAGTACGATTACAGCCTGCAAGGTAATTTTTGGGGGGTGATGATGGTACATAGTATATGTAATTTGATTGGGTTTCCTGATTTGGTGGTGGGCAGACGGGAAGTATGGGTCAATGTGGTCTACTACATGCTCCTCTTGGTCGGTGGCTACATTTTTGTCAAAATGTTGTAAATATATCCTTTAATAGATGCAAAATTTAAAAGTATATAGTTAGAGATTAGCTTTGATATACCGTCCTGCATACAGCCCCCATCATGTTAGGCCTAAAACAGTTAAAAATCAATATTTTTTGGCAAGAATAAAAATAGCCTAATAAACAGCACGATATCAAGACTGCAAACCCTCAATTGATGATTGATCTAGTGATTCGCCAATGGTATATCCATCGTGATCTGCCTGTAAGTGGCCAGTTTGGTAGTGATGCGCGTAGTCGGTAATCTTACGCGCCTTACTTATTGAAGGTGACATGATTTGGTGCTTGATTTCAAATGTAACATGGCCTGCTGACGTGCCGTCGAACCAGGAATTACGACCGGATCTCATCTATAATTTCGCTATTTTCGACAAATGAGTGTTGTAATTTCATCGTGTTGATACTGGCTTCCACAGTTTTTCACCCCTCTGCTCTCCCATTGTTTAAAGTCGTTTCTTGCCATTGAATGATTTCCATTGTCGAGGTGCTTTGTTCGAGTCTTTTTACTCCTTTAATCAACGCGCTACACTAACACCACCAACATTATACACCCATGATACACCAGTACCAGTAGTATCATGGTACTATACGGTATACACTAGACTTATGGTAAGGTATTAATCAAATAAGTAATCTCTCGCTATTTCTTTTTTAGTTCTAATTTTATTTTTTAGTCTTTGTTTTTGTTTTCTTTTTCTTTTTTCTGCTTTTTTTTTTTTTTTTTTTTTTTTTT